>OX638362.1:12414207-12793716 GCA_951812935.1 Hermaeophaga mercurialis
CCAGCGCTTTTAACAGTTTTGGCCATCTGCTGTCTTGGGCTGTCTTTATGCTTTCATTGCACACTTTGAAACTTCAATTCAAGATCGTAATGATAAAACTAACTTTCGTCACATGTAACCAAATTATTTAAAAACTGTGGATTACGTTGCAGTTGCCTTTTCCACTGCTGACAAATTGTCACTCGATTCGCTTTTTGTTCATCGGTCATCACTTTTGGAATCCATCTTGCTGCGGCTTTCCGGTACCTTAAATCTTCATGAATAATTGTTTGAGTGGAACCGTAAGACAAATTAACAATGCCAGAAATTCGTTTTATGCCAATTCGGCGATCATTTTGTATCAAGTCGTTAATTTCTGTAATTTTTGTCAATTGTGGCCGACCAGGACGAGGTTCATCTTCAATTGATTCACAACCGTCTTTAAACTTCTTATGCCACTCAAACACTCTATATCGTGATAAATTATTATCTGGATATGCACTTTTAATCATTTCAAAAGTTTCATTTCGTGTTTTGCCCAACCGAACACAACATTTTATCGCATATTTTTGCTCCACTTTCATTTTTTCGATGGGTACGCAAAACACTGATAATTCAATAATTAATTTGTAATATAAGTCAAAATTTAAATCAAAGACTACTTGAGGAAAAGTACATTAAAGATAAAGCTTTCATGTTCAAATTTTACCTCTCAAAAAGTCTATTTTCTGATACACCCTCGTATTTAATGTATACAAATAATTATATAGAGGTCCTTTTTCCGGGAAGAGAAGTATGGTTAAGGGAGAGATCTCTTTCCCCTGGGAAGTGGGCCAAACTAGGCCTCAATTGGCTGTGCTAACACCCCGCTCACACATTGAACCTAAACTAACCATCTAAATAATTTCACATTCTAAAAATGTGGCGAACCTCCATCTTTTTGGTCAATTAATTCATTTTACTTAGTTGCCATGAGAAGAACTAAACAACAGGAAATATGTTTGTAAGTGTGTAAAGTAATACTTTCCAAAGAACTGGAATGTTACTTTATAAGAATTAAATAATTCAACGAGTGCATAAAAATCACTTTACACGTATATTGCTCGTGTATTTTAGTAAATAAAATGTTTTAATCCCTTTTGCGTACTAAAGAATTTTTTTTTAAGTTAAGATAAAGATAACGAATAATAATAAAAAATAAAAGGTAATAAATGTTCCAAAATAACTGACATATCACTTACCAGACATTATCTTACACTTATGTTTACATACGTCTTAAGTGTTTTCTTCTCATGTTAATCTAAACAATATCACTAACAATGGAGTAATTGATAGAAAATTAAAATAGTCGAAAACATTCCAAATATTTTGTTAGAATACCTGTAAACATTTACTCTAGATTTTTACCACATATTCACGAACTATTTATTATTTTTGTTAAATAAGTATGATAATAATAAAAAACACTTTATTTTGTTTAGTTACTGAGCGATTGGAATTTGGAATGGAACTAAAATAAATATTTTCGCAGACAACTACAACGAGTGAACTACAGATTATTTACCTAATATTTAAATAAGAGATATCTAGCAGTAATCGATATATTTAATTATACTGTTACTATGTTTCAATATATTTAATAAAAAATTCCCAAAACAGAGTCAAAATACTAACAATTAAAATTAACACTATTAACATTATTGAAACCTTATATTGCTGATGTGTCTAAAATGTGAGCGGAATTCTAATTTAAAATATTATGCAACGTGTAATATTAAAAAAAACAAATCTTTGATATGAAACCGCAAAGAAAACAGATTATTATATACAAATTTATTTTATTTAAAAAAATACCTTCGCTGATAAAACACTCATACATATTCCTGCAAATAAAACATGATATACGTATAAATATAAAAATGGAAAGCAGACGGGCAAAATTCGTGTTTTCGTTCATATATCGAAGTAATTAATGCAAAAGTATTTTGTTGCTTAAAAATTATCATGCCTTAAGTTGGATTTTCCGATATTTAGAGGGGTAGAATAAATGTCCTTGTGGTAAGCTTCATTTCAAAATATTTCGTTGACATACCATCTGCTTGGAGAGTACTATCAGTTAATCTTGTAAATTCTTTATTTTAAAGTAAAGAACAACAGGGTCGGACTTGAATGTCTGCCAGGAATTTAGTGACTAGTGATGCTCAAGCGCTGATATTTAATTTTTCAAAAAATTTTTGCAAAATAAAACATAATAAATACAAAATGAAGTACTTTCACAATCAAATGTTTACAATAAACTAAAATTCAGTTTCAAAATAATCCTCTTGTAACCCCAATTTTCTCTTCGAGCAATACAATTATTAGGGGTTTAAATACCATCCTGTACTAATTTGCTTGGATTAACGACCACCTACCGAGGGACGAAATATCTTGAAATTAACTTTATAAGGGGAATATAAGAAAATGGATTCCAAAATCTTATAGAAGGTTTTCTTCTTCGCATCCACAACTTTTTAGAAACTACAGAAGTTAGTGTATTAATTGAAAAAATCCGAAAAAGACTTCGCGAACGAAATTTTTTCAGAAGAAAACCATTAAGAGTTATTTAGTTATCTCGGCAAAAAATATTGATCAATTCAGGTGGTGTAGAACATGAAAATTACATCATTCAAAACTGGAAAATGTTTTCAGATAAAGCTATAATAAGTCTAAAATCCGACGATGGCCGAATTTGAATTTTTAGCTTCTTGTTAGAAAAATAATAAGATTCTGTTTATTATCACGAAAATGGTGGAAACTACTAAAATAACAGAAAAGCTATCGTTAGAAAAAATTATTTATTTGATGTACCAAATATTCTTTATTGATTGTAATTTTAATACTACTAATAAACCATTTCTTAGTTTCTCTTTGTTTGGAACTGTAGGTTTAAATTAAAAAATAGTATATCGCACTTAATTTTCATCAATTTACATTTTTTGCACTCTATATCCAGACACCAGGTATAAACAATATAAATTTGACAGAAACAGAAACTAAAAACGTACACAAACAGTCAGAATAAATGATAAACGAACTCAAAATCATGTGCTTTGTAAATATTTCCCTTTTTTACAATGTATTCAGGGAACATTCTGAATTATATCTCAATACGCATATATACAGTGTGACCCATCTAAATTGGAAACACCACCATAGTATTTAAAGTTATTTTACCGATTTCAACTGGATTTTTTTTAAATGTTGTGCGTCAAAAACTTTATTTGGAGAATGAAGTTTGAAAGCAGTTATTACTATTTTTAAGGTACAGTACGATATTTTTTCATAGTCAAAAATCCATAAATGTTATTAGGCATTTTTTATCAAAAAATGAGTACACCACTGGATTTATACGGTTCCCAAATAGATGTAACCCAACTTTGATTAAAATATGTTTATTAATCAAAAAGTAAAAATCTACCATCCCATAAGTTTTTTATTAATAAACATATTTTAATAAAAGTTGGGTCACATTTATTTGGGAGACATCTAAATCCTTTTTTTGATAAAAAATCCCTAATAAGATTTCTGTATTTTTGACCATGAAAAAATATTGTAGTGTATTAAAAATTGGAATAACTCTTTGAAATCTTGTCTCAAAATATTGTATTTGATGCACAACATTTAAAAAAAAAATTTTGAAATCAGTTAATAACTTCAAATACTATGGTGGTGTTTCCAATTTAGATGGGTCACGCACTGTATATGCAATTCTAGCCACTAATTTTTGTGCACTATTTTAGGAATACTTTAAATACTTTTATTAAAAAAGTAGAAGTTATAAATCTCCAAGCTTGTTTATAATATATACAACCAAAAAATGTACATTTTAGAATTGTTAGTAAATCCGTTCTAAATTTTAGAGACATAAACATAAGTTCACAAAACTATAGTTCAAATTGTAATACCCATATACCTTAGATAATGAAGGCCTAGTAGAATAATTGTTAGCACAAAGTTCAAAAATCTAAAGTAAACCACAATTCACTACTTAAAACACATAGAAACGCAATATTTACCCAAATCTTAGCAAATACTGAACTGATTTCATTCGACTGAATCTGGAATTACTAAAGCCAATTTAAATTATAATAAACCATTAATTTTTTATTTTTATTTTATTGCCGATCGCGAAACAATCCCGCACTATTCGATTTCAATTTTTCACTGTGTTAAAATATAAACATGATAACAATTCTTTAAACATCATGTGGACTTTTATCACGTGTTAAAACTAAAAGCAAATATAATGATGGGTATCATTAATTCAAAAATATCGAGTCGAAGCAATGGAAAAAACTTGTTTTCTTAATGTTAATACTGTAATTATCCGACTACAATTATTTAGAAAATGCCAGATTTTACAGACAAAAACTATGTAACTACTGGATTGGAGTTATATAATCAGCTTAATTATTTTTTCTTAATCGTGTGATATAATAAAACAATTTATTTTATTTCAAAGATAGAGAAAAACTCTGTCATCAATGTTGATATTATGTTTGACAAATATTCACATTCAAAGATGTAATAAAATATAGGATGTACCCCCCTTACAATGATATGACAAGAGTTTTAAAAACACCTACTATACTAGAAAATATTGTCATTTAGGTAAAGCCAAAATTTGAATTTGCTGCTTTAATAAGTGCGTCATCATAAGATATTCGAGCTAAGGCCCTACCAAAAGTTGTGATCGATATTGCCACTTTTCATGAACTTTGTTCTTTTACCATAGTTGCTCTTTGTCCCTTTCTAAAATCCCGTAAAATATCAGTTTAGCAGAATGATGCAAGAATTCGGAATAATTAAAAATATAGTTTCATTCATGAACATGAAATAAAAAACTGCCCAATTTATCAAAGTTATTAAAAATTATCAAAATTGTGATATTATTAAGAAGAGTGGTATGTAATTAAATTATATAAAAAAAAAGATTATTAAAGTCTAATATTTCGACTCGTTTGGAAAATATGCTTACTTTTATGTGTAAGCAAATTTTTATATGTGATTCACAATTACTTATCATTTTGATTGCTAAAAATAAAAAAATACTTACACATTTAGGAGCGCGGGGTCAAGATAGGGTTTCAAATTTTCCAGTTCTGGTGCATTCCTTTTACTGCGACCATGGCTTTTCACGGGTTAAATGTCAAACAACCAAATATATACTGAAAAAAATAAATATAATAGGTTGAATAAATTGTTTATGAAATAACTTGTACGGAATGTCTACTGGGAATTTGTCGATTTCAGAAATATTTCACAATTTGAATTAGTAGTTCATTTAATATTGTACCAGGTAGGATTTTAAGACAACCTTGCCTGTGGCCTTCTAATAACAATTATAAAAAGATTATATCGTATTTTGATCATGTGTAAGTACAAGAATCCGAGGTTGCTGCACAGACTGTATACAAATAATCATAAAATCATAATTCAATATGAAAGTCCCACAACCCCATGCCATAAATCCAAATTGGAATGATAACAGTCTTGTACAATACAATTGTGATTTTCTACCTTACAACGAATATAATTCTCCCATTTTAAAGTCAATTTATTTGTGTTTGTTTTTTAGTTGAATTCTGCAGCTTAATTTGGCATATAGATGCATTGTGAAACTTCTATATTATTAATGTAAACTGCAGGCCATTTTTCTTTTCTTAACGGAAAAGTTATATGTTGCGACTTACTTTCATTTATTTTTATTTTCTTCTTTCCATGTTCTACTTCGAAGATATGTTCTTGATGCTACTATAAGATTTTCATAGGTAGAAATCACAACAGGGTTTTCTGAAATTGTGCCTGTTATAGGGCAAAGACTGGGTGATCGGAAGAGTAGATTAGGTAGAATATGGACCCAAGGACGTTGCCTTGTGGAACTCCAGATTTAACGGGTTTAAAATTTATTTATGTTCTGCCCAATGAATTTGATTTTAGAATATTGTAAAAAGGAGTCGGAAGAGACCGTTTGATTTTGAATAGAAAGTGTCGTACCAAACTATGTTCAAGGTTTCTTTTCTCATAAAGCTATATTTACTTTATGCACAACTCGATGGCACTGTTGAGTTGTTGAATGTTTTAGCCAGAAACCAAACGGATGTTGTGGAGTTATATTTAAATTGGAATTAATTTGTTGCAGTAACAACTTTTCATATTAAAAATATATTAGTGAGATAAATAATAAATCATGATGACAAATTAATTTATATTATTTATAAATAGGAATATTATAATCAAAAATATAATTTATAAAAACAACTCAAAACAACATTGCATTCGGCAATCGAACAAAAAAAGATGATTGATACTACGTTGACTTTTTGAGTTTTCAGGAAAATTAAAAGTTATCAATAATTTCAGAAATTTAAATTATGATAGATAGCCTTAATGCGGCTCTGCATTTAAAGGTTTTTGAAACCTCCAAGTTGATTATAGAAAAATGCCTAAAGTGATATATGATTTCTATCAACTTTATAACCAATATTCTAAAAATATAAGGGATTGACAATTAATGAGTAACAAAATTTGGATTTCGTTAGTGCCAGGCACTGATCTAAATTGATCGTCTGCCTAACCGCTTAATAAGCAAAAAGTAGTACGGTATAAATTTCATTTCTACTTACTCTTCAATCCTTTTTTCAAATTCATCTCAAAAAATTCATTAAATTTTATTGGACTAATTATTACTTTCATTGGCAATTTAAGGAGAGAAGAAATCACGAAGTGTTGTTAGGAATTGATGAATTTGCAATTCATTTCAGTTCAATTCCCTGTTATTTTCTATAACATTTAACCTTAAGTTGATGTTTTTAAATAAATGTAACTGTGTCGCTGGTATGTCATAAGCATTTTTTGCTCGTCTGCACCAGAATAGCAAAAGAACTGCTATTTGAAACATATTTTCACTGCTGTATTTCCTGCTATTTTTCTCTTCCGAACCTATAGTTCTTAGAACTACTGAAACCGTAGAAAAACGAAGAAAGTGAGTTTGTGGTAGTCTCATTTGATCAAAGAGATCAGTATAAGATGTAGAGAAGCAACAACATAGAAATAGGAAAAACCATGAATGAGTACTATTGTTAGAGGTTAATCCAATTATTTTAGGCAGTTCTGAGGATTTATAACCATTTTAAGGACGAGCCGCCTCTGTATAGGAATAATTTGGTTAATAGGACAAAAACAGAATTTGAATAATAGGTACAGGTCTGTTTTTATAAACATTCAGTATATATTTTCAGGAATCCTGTGTTATATTGAAAATACTAGTTTCTTTATATTTTTATGCAAATAGCACTAATACACCCCTTGTTAGAGTTTCTATATTCGACCGCGCGCTAAATGTCTTAATCTCGGTGACTGCCTCTTCTTATAAGTCTCTTATTAATTAGAAATATGCCCAAGTTGACGGAATTTTATCGTATCGAACCTTAAAAATTGCAATCTCAGCGCTATCTTACACATAATCAAAAAATCGACCTGTGCATAGAAAGCCGCCATCCGTTTGACCTACATTCCCGGAAAATGCACAATCCGGAGTTCTTACCTTATAAATAGTCCTTGAAATCGGAAAATCCAAGCTGCTATTGAACACCACACTATGAACAAAGTCAAAGTTCACACTTTCTAACCAGCGACATAGTTTTTTGAATAAACAAACTAGCAGCGGTTCAATGAAGACTCGTGATGACAGAACAGCGATTCGGCACTGCAGTAAGCCGCCCTTCACGAGCATGCTGAGGTTTTGCTGACACAGAGGGGGTTTCAGGGCGTTTAAATGTAAGAGGACGGCGTTAATTAGTTTTTTAAGGGGTGCATAAGCTAAAATTATTAATTGAATAACGAATATAAACATTAAATATTAACACCTTGCAATATTTGATTAATATTTCAATTAAAGCATTCATGTTTAGTGGGGAAAAATAGATGAGGGTGAATGGTGTAAACCAGACCCAAGCAAGGTCGCGAAGAAGCCAAAAACGCAAAACATATTCGACACTTACAACAAGTATGAATCGTTGGAGGAATTAGATGAAAGAGCTGGAGAACTGTCAGAAAAAATTCAAGATAAGAGAAATGAGAAGAAAGTAAGGACACCACCAGTAGTAGTGGAAATGCACGTCAAAGACCACAGGGACTTCGTCAGTCAGGCGAGAGAAAAACACGAAAATATTCACAAATAGTAGCGAAGACAAAATTAAATTAATGAAACAATTAAATGGGGATAAAATTAATTATTATACATATACAGATAAGAACGATAGAATCAAAAGAATAGTTATGAAGGCAGCTCCAGAAATAGATGCAGAGGAGATAATGAAGGAAATTGAACAATAGGCGAGAATCAAAATAGAAAAAGTAATACCATTAAAAGCAAATGATGACAAAATGAAAAGTAGAAGCTATTTAGCCACAATGAAAAAACATATAGATTTAAACATACTGTATAACATAACGGGAATCATGAATGTAAGGGTAAAATGGGAACAATATTGCAGGAAAAACAAACTAACATAATGCTATAAATGTCAAAAGTACGGCCATTCCCAACTAAACTGTAATATGAAGCCTAAATGTAAAAATGTGCAAAAGAGCACACCACAAGAGAATTCGCCTTAATAAAAACTGAAACTCGTATAGCAAAATGTGTAAACTGTGCAGGACAGGACACTGCTAATTATAAGCAGTGTCCTGTATACATTAAATATTTAGAACAGTTGGCATTAAACAAATTAAAGTATAAAAGAAACCAAAAAACTGCACAACAAAACTATTATAGTAGTAACATAGTAAATAGTAATCAAATCAGACAAAGAATTACATATAGCGACGCGGCCAAAAATAAAACACAAAATTACATTCAAACCAATAAAAATTATACAGAAAATAGTGAAATGAATTAAATATTTTGACAGAAATAAACAAAATTGTTATTTTAAATAAAATGAAAACCATTCTTCAGAACATGAAAAATGACCTTTTAAAAGCAAAAACCTTCACGGAGCAAGCGGCGATATTTTTAAATTACGAAGAGATCTACAATGAGACGTAGATTTATTAAAAATTTATATTAAAATTTTGCATTAAAAATAAAATGATTCGATTGAAAAATCCAACAAATTTGGATTCTTTTTTGTTAGTTTTTGTTAATAATTATAAAGACCGACATACGCCGGAAAAAATGCGGGAGAGAAAATAAAATAATAAAATTTTTTTTGATTCGTATTATAATTTGTCAAGTTAAATAGACTGGTATTTTTTTTGGAACAGTCACAAAGATAATATAAATAAGAATAAAATTCAAGAAAGTAAAAATGGTGAAAGGACCACCATTATTATAATTATTAAAGAAACTTGACATAATAAAATGTCTCATTGAGAGTACTTACTGATTATCTACAACTTTGAAATGTGGAGAAAACGTTTATTAATTAATTAATTATTATTAATCCTCATGTAATATATAGGGTGTGCTACAAATTATATTATATGTGATTCGATGGTTGGATGTTTATAAATGTATGTATTTCACCATACGTGATATTATAATGGTTTTCCCGAGCGGAAGCAAAACGTGGTTCTTACAATAGATTTGTTAACGAAACCATACTCTATTGAGGAAAATTGGCACTTCCCAGATTCTTATGTCTTTAATCTGGAGCACAGATTCTGGGGAAAGCTCAGTATGTAGATATATATAGTTAATAGGTCACCTAAATCAAAAAGAAACTAACTGAACTTTTTCTAACTTATTTATTGGGAGAGGAATATGTGAAAATTACAATAAAGATTAAATGAAGAATACAGCGAGTGAAATTAACAATGCGTCGGATTGAATTACTGATTGAATAAGTATTAAACATAGCCGAGCTCTTTAGTAAACCGTGTACATTCTATTAACTAATTCAGAAAAGTACCGGCAAATTATAACTTACAAATTTTAACAAAGCAAAAGATCACGAAGTACTGTTCAAACGTGTGTTGAGCTACAACGGATTTCAGAATTTGTCCAGCTTTCTGAACTGAACTTTTAGAGATACTTTTGCTTTTACAGATTTTTTACAGAACTAGTCAATTGCTCAGTTCGGAGAATTATATGATGCAATACCAATCTAAACGACACCTTTTTTTATGGAAGGAAATACCACAAAAAACCCCAGATGCAACCCAATTTCTCCGAATTTGCCCATTAACTTTTTGTACAATTACAAGGGCAAACTCATCTGTGGTGTCATTTGAAGCATCAACGTTTATTTCAGTAATATGCTTTTAAAAATGAAATTTAACATCAGTTTGTGTACTTTTCCCGCAAGAATCCTTGCTATCCCTTTTATTTAAAAAGATTTATAATTCTCAGGCCAGCTTGTTTTTTGACTATTGAATTTGTAAATTTGAAAATAATTCTAGGTATTTCGTTTAAAATATTCTTAGAAAAATGAAAATTACTAGCTTTCAGAATTAAGCTTTCTTTTGCAGAGGCGGCTCTTTCACACTTACTGGCAAGGCTATATATACCAGGGGTGGCCAAAAAGTCGATCGCGAGACCAATTTTGGTCGATCACTCGCAAGTTCGGGGTTTGCGAAAAGTATCTCATAAAAACTTAAATAGTGTTAAATTTTCATTCTGAAGTTAGTGTTTGTACGCTACAGTCAATTTCTCTTGCGGATTGTTTCATTTGTAAGTATTAATGAAATATTAGTGTTCTTTAAATTAATTGTGCAAGTATATAAGAGATATATTTTAAATAAAATTATTTAAATCTTAATTAAATATTTATAAGCATTATTTAAAATAATAATTTAATTATTCGCAACTATTAAGTATGATTAGCTATTTCGTTTATCGGCTAAACCTACACCAGGTATTAATTGTAATTTATATTGTTACTGTCTAATACTTTTATTACATGCCCTATTATTAAGTCGTATATTTTTTGCATTTTAGTATACCTATTTATGAACATGGATAGCAAACCAAAAAAATCGAAAACATATCATTTCAATGAAGAATGGGAAATTAACTATTTTTTTACGATGGTGAATGATAAATGTTGCTGCTTAATATGTCTTAGCTCGATAGCCATTGCTAAAAAGGGTAATTTGGAGAGACATTTCTTATCTTTACATAACAAGTATCAAACAGATTATCCACCAAATTCCGAATTACGAAAACGTAAAGTTCGGGATCTTAAAACTCAATTAACAAATCAACAAAATATTTTCAAAAAGCCAATATTGAAGTCACAAGCAGTAACAACTGCATCCTTCAAAGTAAGCTATCTATTAGCTAAAAAATGTAAACCATTTTCTGATGGTGAATTTGTAAAGGAAATGTTCTTGGAAATCTCGGATTCCCTTTTTAATGATTTTAAGAACAAGAGCGAAATTACTGCTGCAATTCAAGATCTACAACTGTCCCGAAACACAGTGATGCGACGAATCGAAAAGATGGGTGGAAATTTAAAGGAACAGTTACAAAATGATATTAACAGATGCTCTTGTTTTTCTCTTCAATGTGATGAATCGACAGATATAAGTGATACTGCACAGTTACTTGTTTTCATTCGTTTAGTTTTTGAAGATTTTACATCTAAAGAAGAATTGTTGGGTATGATTTCTTTGAAAGAAAGGACTAGAGGTGTAGATATATTCAACGGGTTTAAAAGTCTGCTTAATGATAAGAAAGTACCTCTTTTTAAATTAGTTTCAATAACAACGGATGGCGCAGCTGCAATGATAGGCCGCAAAAATGGATTTATAGCCCTATGTCGAAATGACGATGAATTCCCAGATTTTTTGAGTTACCACTGTATAATTCACCAGCAAGTATTATCCAGCAAGAGACTAAATACAAAAGAAGTAATGGACGTCGCGTTTGAAATTGTTAATTCAATTCATGGAAGTTCTCTCAAACGTCGTCTTTTTCAACTAAAACTCGATGAAGGTCAGTCTGATTTATTATTGCATACTGATGTAAGATGGCTAAGTAGAGGTAAATTTCTGCAACGATTTCGTGATTTATTGCCTGAAATAATAGAATTTCTTAATGAACAAGAGAAAAAATATGCATATTTAAATGACAAAACCTGGCTTAGTGACTTAGCATTCCTTACAGATTTTACTTCCATATTAAGCCATTTAAATTTAGAATTACAAGGTAAAAATAAAACAATAATTGATATGATTAGCAGCATAGATGCATATAAAACCAAATTTATTTTGTTGATAGAAGATTTACAACAAAATAATATGAACCATTTTCCAAATATGGCAGACAACTTACAAAAAAATAAAAATATTATTTATGAGATTGACAAGTACGTGGCCGAAATACAAAATGTAATGGAAGATTTTGAGAAGCGATTCCAAGATTTTAAAAAAATTAAAGAAATTGTGGAATTTACATCTTTTCCTTTCAAAAAAGATTTAATTGTGAAGGAAATTAGCAAAAAAATTGCAGACTTATTTGATATGGAGCAAAACGCCTTGGAAAATGAAATTATAATTTTACAATCTGATTTAATCTTACAAGCCAGAAAATTTGAAGAAAATTTTTGGAAATATGTTAACCGAGAAAAGTATCCCAATATTATCAAATGTAGCGAATATATTTATTCTTGCTTTGGATCTACGTATCTGTGCGAATCGGCATTTTCATATTTACAATTAACTAAAACTAAACTTCGTTCCGTCCTGACCGATTCTCATACTGAGGACTCATTGTTATTGTCTTTGTCAGGATATACTCCAAATTATGATGCACTAGTAAAGGAAATGCAAACTCAGGTTTCTCATTAATTTAAAAAGTTTGAATGAATAAATGTTATTAATAAGTGCTCATGTTGTTTTAATTCCTCTGGACATAAGTTTTTTAACCCATTAAATAAATACTCATGTATGTAGATTATTTACCCCTTAATCATGGAGCTCGCCAAAGTGCACGTCGGTATTAAAGCACATTGCAAAAACATCCCCTTCTTACCTAAAAAATAGGTCGATCGCGACACAATTTATAAATAAAAAGTAGATCTTATGTGCACCAAAGTTGGCCACACCTGATATATACTCTTTAATTTTATATATATTTCTTGTTTCACATCCTTAAGCGCGTCGAAAAAACCATAAATGTTAGGGTGACAGGTATAAAAATTGGAATTGAATTTTTCATGAAAGGAGTTACAAACGGTAATTCTTTCTGCTGATGCAATTTTTACTGTCCAATTTCAGGAGGAAATAAAGCATTCTTCTCTAAGCGCTTTCCTCCAAGAAATTCTTTAAGTTTTGGAAAAAGACAAAATTCTCATGGTGCTAAATCAGGGTTGACTGGATGGTCCAATAATTCTCATCGAAAGTTCGCCAGTTGTAGGTAATAATCCACATTTCATCACCAGTAATAACATGACTCAATAAGCTTTCACCATTCTCATCATAGCGCTCCAAAAATGATAAAAATTATCCTATACGGCTTGTTTTTTGTTCCTCTGTCAATATTTTTGATACCCATCATACACAGATTTTTGAATTGGAATTTATCAAAAACAATTTTATAGATTACTAATTTTGAAACTAAAAAAAGTATTTATTAATAGTAAAGCGCCTATTTTGGCGAATTTCCTCATTCAACTTCCTTATCAATTTCAATTCATCTTATCGTTCTTCATTATAAAGATTTGTCTTTTCTTCATTAAAAAACTAAAATCAATTACTCACATTACAATAATTTATTACAACATCCCCACAAAGTTCAACAAGCAGTCGGTGAAAAATCGAATTACAGATCGAATTTTAAAATTCATTATATTGCAGTATTGGGCAATAACCAATAGCAGAAATACAGGGTGACCCACGGTAAATTTCCCTTTTTAATCGTACCGCACTGAGTTATAAACAGAGTTGGAGGAGGGGGACGGGCGGCATTAGGTAGGACATACATGCGGATTTGTTAGTAACCATGGAGCAGTGGTCTGGCGAGCAACGGGCGTTTATAATCGAAGCTTATTTCAAAAGCAATGACCCACTGTAAATTTCCCTTTTCCAAAAATTATAAAAGAAAAAGTTGTAAAGTTAGAATCGATTTATTAAAAAAATATGGAAGCGTACAAATGTGGATTTAGTTTTTAAAAAGAATGTTGTTCATATGATGACCGTCTTGCTCATAGCACTCTTGTAAACAGGTGCGTAAGTGTTGGAACACACGCTGGCATAAAGCAACAGGTATGGTGTTGATCTCATCTCGAATCCGTTGTTTCAGCTCTGCGATGTTAGCAGGGGGATTAACGTAGACACGGCTTTTAAGGTATCCCCACAAAAAGAAGTCCAAAGGGGTAATGTCAGGCGATCGTGGAGGCCATTCAATGTCGCCACGTAAGGAGATGAGACGCCCTGGGAATAAATCACTTACAGTGTTTATGGACAGTTGTGCCGTATGTGCTGTCGCACCATCCTGCTGGAACCAAGTCATATCATCATAGTCTAGAAAATGGTGTTCTAACAGTTTTTTGTGGACCTCGGTGTTTCTGGTTTTGTGCTGATCCGGTGTCTCTAAACTTTTTCACCCACGCTTTTACCAAATTTTTCGAGGGTGCATCAGCTACGCGACGAATATGGTACCGAGTACAGAACTGTCGCCGTGCGACTGTGTAGGAATCATTGCTTTTGAAATAAGCTTCGATTATAAACGCCCGTTGCTCGCCAGACCACTGCTCCATGGTTACTAACAAATCCGCATGTATGTCCTACCTAATGCCGCCCGTCCCCCTCCACCAACTCTGTTTATAACTCAGTGCGGTACGATTAAAAAGGGAAATTTACCGTGGGTCACCCTGTAGAAAACATACTGTCGGAACAGTAGGGGACTGGCCGAGAGGGGCTTAGCTTAAACAGACGTCACGTGGCAACCTGCGCGGAAAAAATGCGCAAACGGTCCTTACTTCTAAAAATGACTCTCAAAGTACCTAATTTAAAAATGATATAAAAAAACGTAATTATATTTTTTAATAATTGCCACAGCTTAAGAAAAAACTAATCTCTAAAAAGGTTAAATTCGTATTTTGGGATTTTTTTTCTAAACTAACTAAACATACAAAAGACCATATACTTACAATTTCTTATTTGATTATGTGAAATTAATACTCTTGTAAATATGTTCCTTTTTGTTCCATTTAGTGGACTTCTTACAATTTTCGAGATCACGAAAGATTGAATTCAAATTTTCGTCGCCTTGTATTCAAAAAAATATGTAATTTATCATATATAACATGGTATCTCTCAAATTCATAGATCAAAGGTGAAACCACCTCTTATTTTGCCTTATGGTATTAATTAAAACAAACTTATGTTTATTTTACCAAATCACCAAATTATCCTCATAAAATGCTTTTTTTCTATCAAAACATACGTTTGAGAAAACATTGTTTAAAATTTAGGTCGTTTTTCTACTTTTTTATTATATCCGCAGAGTCTTTTACTAGAGCCCATTAATTTTCGAGCTATTCAGATTATATGACCATATCCATAAAGACACACCCTGGGAACTACTAATTTTAACAAAAACATGCCGCAACATTCATCAACCCTAAATATCCGATTTCCTAATATCCGTTGCGTAAAATGTTTTGGCAGCCTTTCCTACACTCCTAAGATAAAATGATAATTCTATTAATACAAATTGAAGATTGGCGGTATCTATGGGTTAGAAAATCCATATACTTTCTTAAAATAAATAGTGCGTATATATTGTTTAAAAATGAACGAAAGTGATTTATTTAATCCTACTCAGTAGAATTTTTATGCTATAGAATCAATGTTTTAAATGCTAGTTTATTTATCTTGCATTCAGTCAAACCCCGTGTATTTTAAGACAATTATTTATTTAATTATATTTATCTGGGGATTAATCAAGAATTTACTCAACTTGAATAAATTTACATCTATAAAATAATAGTCGCATAATGTGAAAAATATGTACTTAATACTCATTTTAGTACTCGTTAAAATGTAAATTCGATGACTATTTTTTTTCAAGGTACGATTGGTCGCAAAATGTAATTCACTGTGGAAATCCGATGAAGCTATGCACATATGTGTTGCGCAGTGTCTCTAGTATGCCCGTCGATTGCGTTACATCATAATTATTAGCACTGGCCGCGTAGTGAGCACATAAACACACCTAGAACAATACAGTCTCCTGTCAACGAAACAGCAATGGTGCAAGAACTTGTTCACAATTTCTGTGTTAAATGGATTGTTTTCTGTTTGATCAAATCAAATGCTGGCTAGGAGATTAGCATTTTGGCACCACACAACAAGTTGCAAATCAGCCTAAAGGATTTTTAAAAGCACAGGCAGCTGCTTTTTTGACCTTCACTGTGGTTATAATTTAGCGATTAAGTATACAGCAAAATTCAAAGAGTTTTTCTTTGGACATTTCTAAGAAAATTTTATCCTGTGATGATTTTTGAATGGCCGCTTTGTTTCGGAGGTACAGGGCAAATAAAGCCAACAATAACATTTGATTTTGAAAATGTACATATAAAGCTTCTTAATTTACAAAAACTCTTGAAAATGACTCTCCAGCTGGATGCAAGAATCCAATCTTTTCCTCATTAACTCTTTCAAAAACATCAGGTTTATTTTTTATTGACTTACACCCAGCAATTATCCGATTTTCTCAAATCTTCCACATTTTCTAATAGAGTAGTGTAAATTAATGACGTTAAATGGTCCCATAGGATATAATCCAGGAGTTTAAGTCTTGGCACTGTGCAAGCTCTAAGTGAGGTCCAACTCAACCAATCCAGCTTTCTCCGTGTGTTATTATTAAAAACCTGACTGAGACCGTTGGTGCACCATGGTGCATAAACCACATTGGATTTCTGAAAATGAAGTAGACATTGTACCAAAAATGGCGGCGATAAGTCTTAAGTAATACCGGTTCAATTAGCCAACACCTACAATTCCAAACCAAATTTTCAACAAGGACGGATGTTGAAATCCATCTTCAAATACTTCATGTGGATTTTCTTCAGGCCATTCCCGATTATACTGAAAATTCCTTAATTACATTTCTTGAGAAATTTGTACAAAAATAGTGCCAAAACGCGATGTATGTGGTATGGGTTCAACAAATTTTTCAAACAGTGCCATTATTTAAATTCAAAGTATTGGCAATTTTTCGCATAGAAGACCCTAATTTTTGTTTTTGTTTGAAGAGGCATTGAGCTTTTAAACTTAAACTTAAGGTGACAATTTATATTTTAAATTATGTGAAGGGCGATCAACAACTTCAGGGAGCGGAGACTAAGTATGTGCATTGCTTAGTGACTTTTAAGCGACTTTTTATTTTTGAAACTGGAATGACTGTGATTGTGGCTTTGGGGATGATTAGGATTAGTTAATTGAGTGCCCATAGGGCAGTTTTCATTGGTCAATCTTTGTATCATAAATTAGCTAAATGCCGATTGGTTAAAGTAAATATTGCGGACGATTGTATGCATAAAATTGTTTTGGAGAATGTACAGGGTGTACTAATGTGAGTTGAATATTATTTTAACTTGTACAAAATGAGTAAAAAAAAAGAAGACAGCATACATTTCCAATGATGTGAACGAGTTAACTATAAAATTATTATTGGCACATAATACACAACACTGTCCACCTTAATAATTCGTGTTACATCATTACCGTGGTTGTTTCTTTACGCGCTTTAGTAATTAACGGCTCGTTGCCAGGAGTATGCGTCAGTTGTCCTTAAGGAACTATAATACGATTATAACACTAACTTAATCAAACTTTAACTTTTAACTGAAACGTGAAAATGAGTAATATTGTTTGTCGCTATTGTGTGAAGCGTGGATACTTATACAAAGAATGTTTGAAAAAGGTTTTCGCCTTAGAGAATGTAGCGTCAACCTGGCTTGAAATTGAAATGTATTTATTTTTATAATTAAGGGCATTTTATGTTCATTATGAACGGAATATTGATTAGTAGTATTTATACAATTACATGTTTGATATTTGTCCTTATTTCTGTTGCGGTTTTTGGCCAATTACACCTATACCATTGTATAATGAGCGCAGAGGAAAAAAAATCAAATTTGAATGAGGATGACATTTAATTTGTGCGGCAATTTCTAACTAAACTCACCCCTTGGTAGGAATAGACATACAAGTTGGCCTCCTAGATTTCCAGACTTATATCCTTATTGAATGAACTGTTTCTACTTTTTTTTACCTATTAATTTCTTAGAAAAGTTAAAAGACAGAATAAGTATGAAAGTTGTAGAAATCCCGAGATAGTTTGTAGGACTCAAATGTCTTTTCAGCGGAGACCAAATATTTTCGTCTCTAATAAAAAATGGTTTTTTGAGTAATTATTATAGTTTATTGTAAATATGTAACAAATATCAGATATTATACTAATTAATAATTTACCAAGCAACGTCGCGTTTATCGTATTATCATGCAGTACTTCGCAATTGTTATTAGACCATATGTCTACGAATGATGTTGGGGAAATAGGGTAATTGCCCTGTTTTTAATTCTAGAATTTTCCCCAAAAAATAGAAAATCACGATTACAGGTACCAGACAGATTTCGTTAAATAATTTAATATTAATAGTAAACTGGATTAAAATAACATTGATTATAGTTAAATAGATAAATTTGATTTTGATATATTTTATGTTTGTTATCATTTTCCAGGACTCCTAACGCAGCACGGTTCCCGGAGCGCAGATTGGCGCAGTAATTCGAGAGCTGTTCGTTCATCGAACTCACATGTCATTAACAGATATTTTTTTATGATTCAAGTCTTGGTGTTATCGACGATCATTTACCTGCAAAATGATATTACTTCCTGATGAGAATAAATAAAATATAAATAGGTTAGGGATTTATCCTCAAGTACCTACGCTAATGATGTTGATGATTAAGCAATCAGAAAAAAATACCCTTGATATAATTACTACATTGCTATTTAATTTTATTTTTCAACAATTATAAATAATTATTGGTACTCGACAGAGCATGTCAACACTTAAAATTCAAAAAGCAGAGACCATTTTACAACTGGCCATTCAAGATATTTTCTAGTTCGTTGGGCTGCTGTTGGTTGCTACAAGAACTCATTTGCCGAATCTGGTTCTAAAACAAAACAAAAAGTTACCTTCAAATGTTTGTAGTTATTGATATTCATGTACAAGGGAAATATAAGTAACAACCTACTAAGGTATAAATAGGACATAACATAATGAGAATGTATTATGTGATTCAATATTCAGTACTATTATAACAAGAGAGTCAGAATAAATTGTAAATAATTTGGCACATTTTCCGAAAACTTGTATATTTTTTAAATTTTTCGAAATTAACAAATGAAATTCAAATATATTCGGTTATCCGTTCGTTTATTTTTAAATTCATAACGAAAACAAATTGATTTAGTTTGCACATTTTAAATGAAAATTGTGTTTGATAACAATCAAATCGATTGTGAATATTGACAAGAATTTTAGTAATGCCTTTTTTTTATATAATAATTAATGACTAGACTCATTTCATTTGCTTTAATAAAAATCAAAAAATAATCACTGTCAACACATTTACTTGGTAATATCAAATACATACAATATCGGATGCTGGAAGTAATCTCTAGGATTTTCAGACATTCTCCAGAAGTGATAACAAATGTTTAATTATAAAATATTTTCGAAAGTTTGTACAATATTTAAAGTTTACCTAGCTTTATTATTGCTGACATCTACTTATATGATAACAGCTGTTTGTTATTTGTCATAAGATCACTTCTGAACGTGCTAAAAATGATATTGCAACAATCAAATAAAACAAATTAGGCACATACAACACCAACGTTCCCTTTTGATCTACTTTTAAGAAAAGTAAAAAGAAAACTAATTAAATCTACTTCATTTAAAACTAAAAAGATTTTAGCCGCTCACAAAACTTTTTACTAAAACGCACTGAAAAGCATTCGAAGTCGTTCTCAGAAGGCGAGTTTGTGAAAGAGTGCTTAATAGAAGTGGCAATTATCTTGTTACCCAAAAAAAGCAATTAGTTAGTTTATCCAGAAGGACAGCCACAAGACCAATAATTGCAGTGACAGGAAACAAAAAAGCAGCACTTGGCGAAGTCGTGGAAAAATGTGTAGTACTTCCCATAGCATTGGACTAAAGCACTGGTATTACTGATATTTGCGCAACTGGTAATTTGTCATTTTTGTTCCTACTTCGAGCCATGAAAGACACTACAAGGATGGATGATATTTTTAAAGAAATTATTAGTGCTTTTACTCTGAATTGGGAAAAAATATGGAAGTGATGGATATATTAGAATCAGAATTATGAAAGAGAAATATTGACAATAATAATCTGTGCGCATTTTACTAATCATTCATCAAGAAAACGTCTGGGCTGAATCATTAAAATGCACGCACGTAATGGAAACAGTTGTTTCGTGTGTAAATTTTATTGAATCGAGAGATTTGAATCACCGGCAATTCCTGCAGGAATATGAAAACCTCGTTTTTCATTGTGAAATTCGCTGGCTCAGCAAATGAATTTATGAATTAATAGATGAAGGACAGATCCATTATAGTCTAAATTTTTGGGAGATGATGCATATTTATCTGATTCTATATTTATGACTATTAAAAAAGAATATTGCCATCTAATGTATCCAAGGTTTATAATATATCCCTCGAAATTATAAATTATTTTCTGCCAAGAAATAGTTATAGTCTTCATCCTCTTACTTACTTCTCTTAACTTAAATTTTTGTTGTTTTATTTGTTTTTAGGAAATATTTAGGAACTATCGCAGACGATAGCTGAATACTAGTGTCATCAGTCTTCACGTCTAAGATAGTTTGGAAAAACTCATCATACTAGTTAAAGGGACAGTCGTGATCCTGGCATACAAATTCGGAAGCCGATGGTAACGAAATAACAAATAACACTAGAAGAAGGGGATATGCAGCATTTGTAGGACTTGAGCTTTCCTCTGGTGTTAACTAGGTACTACATTACTATACAAGAGGATATTAAAAAGAATACGATTAGATTTCTGAAAAACCTTTGAGTTGAAGCTACTTAAGGTCAGTACTTCCAAATAGATTGAGGGCATATATATTTTTAATTAAAAAAGAGCTATGTGTACTAATCCAGATCCTAAGTAGGGACTACTTGCTGATAATTGACTTAGAAGAAGAAAATAAATACAGGTTAAATAGCAAATAGTTAGAAACCTCCATATAAATCAATTTTGAATGTGTTTTGCATTAAAGTACCCAAGAGTACTATGCCTGTGAACAGACAAAATTGAAAAAAGATTAACCCAATTTAAATCCACCCAATAATCTAAAATTACGCTTGGAAGTGGGACTGGGCGAATTAAACACGGCAAGAGAAGAGAATATAAGAGAACTTTCAATAGATGTTTAAAATAGTGTGTTCATGAATTATATAAATTTAGACCAGGTATTCTAAAACAGCAAGAAACAACATCTTTTGTGTTTATTTGGAAAATATGAGTAGTCTCTAAGATTTACATGAATTGTCAAAAGATGGTGGTTTCTTGGCGATATTTTTTATTGGAATTGTTGCCAAGTCCAAGAGTTTGTGATACACTGCCATAATTTTCTTACTTAGTTTGATATAAATTATTGTAATTTTTTTTCTTAAAAGAAATGTATATTTAAAAGTGTTTATTGAGAACCTGTGGAATATTATCCCTTAGATCGTTTTCAAATCAACTTTTCTTCTCTTCGACATCCTCAATTTTGGCACTCTTTAAATGGGGTCTAGAGCGATTGCTCCTCTCAATTTAAAATAAAGGCCAATTTTGAAGCATTTTTGACGAAAACTGAACTGATATTGTCGTAAATTAAAGTCAGGTTATTTATTTAAATAATAGTTTCAATAAAATAGGGTATGTTATAATTTAAGTTAGGTATACTCTTAACTTACCACAAGAAAATGACAAATGGCATTGGCAGATATTTTCAACTGAGAATTCTGAGTGTCGTCAGATCGTTTCCCAGCAGCCCAATTTTTTGAAAACGTTAGCTGGCCATAACTGCTAGCGATGCAAAACCAAGATAAAAGCAAAAAAAAAATAAGTGAATAGATTCCATTTTTCCTGAAAGTAATAACAAGTGTGAATGTAGAAGTAAGACGTAATGAAAAAACAAAATAAAACATAATTCTTTAAAAGATTCGTTCATATATGTAAACATCCACGTGGTTAAAATTAATTTGATTCGGATTTTTAGATGATAGAACCATCGAATTAAAATAACAAGGCACGTTAAAATATAGGATAAATAAAATGAATATTATATTTTTTTCCTTGTCTATTAATCAAAAGCGTGCTATTTATATTTTATAATCTAACGTGAAGTAAATTTAATCTTTGAAAATTAGAAAGTTAGATTACCCCAAACTAAAGTTAAATTAAAAAAAAAACAAAATTTTTGTCTGGCAGTGTGTTTGGGATTAATTTTAAAATGTGAATCTCAAGACTGCCTACACTTCTTGTAAAAACTTTTTTTTCGTAACTAGAATAATAGCGGACTAATCCTACTTCGACGCACTAATGCCGCACCCTGTATATATTACAAAAATTATAGTTTGATTCGGGAAATTTTCTAAAATAATGTAAACTTACGTGTTGACGTTTTCCATAACCGATTTTTTAAGGACCCACGAACTTGATTCTTTGAATATCGAGGTAAAGCTGGAGGTCTCCCACCCGGAGCGGCTCTTATATACGAATCCGGTCAAACAGATACCCGAAGACATCATTTTATTGTCAAGAGATTACAGAATTATGCAAAAACACGGATTTTGATATTTCTTTACTTGTCAAAGAATATTTGCATGTTTTGAATATAAATAGAAAAATAAATTCTAATACGCCTCAACTGCTAAAGTTTTCTTTACAAGAGATTTTCTCAGCTTTGATTATAGTATAGAACCCCCTGAAATGTTTACAAAGGGATCTTATTTTCAGTACCTGAACTAAAAAAAAATATTTTTGGATATATATTTATACTCAACCCACCAGTACGAAAAATTGAATGCTTAATTTTATACGTTGACGCTCAACTTCTTCTGGAGCTAAAAATAATAACCATAAAATTAAAGTATTTCTTAATGACGAATTTACCGAAAATTTTAGATTTCTTACCTCTCTACAGTAATGAAATATTTTCCCCTCAATACGCAGTTTAGCTAATTGTTTACTAAGGACAGTAAACAAATATATCTCATAAATGGTAGAAATATAAGTCGGTTACTTAAAAACAAAAAATCGTTTTTATGAAACAAGTAAATATGACATTCTAATTATGTGAAAAAATTGCAATTCACATTTTTTCAAAATCAAAAATGTAAGACAAGCAAAACAGATTAATTTAAGTTTCAACTCTTCAAAAAATTCTTAATTTTTTTTCAGATCTAAATTTTCTAATTTATCCGTCGTCCTTTTATTTACTGTTAATCCTTCTCCTAGGTAAGGATTATCCGTAAAAATAATGCAATATGGCAACTAAAGCCGGAACACCAATAAATCAGTCAAGTATAAACAATGGTTTGTTAAACGTTTTAAAAATAATTTTATATTTTTTTAGTACACCTTGATATTTAGATTGGTCGATTACAGGAATGTAGAAGAGTGAAAAATGGATTCTTGGTAATTATTACACATCCGAACGATTATTATCACTACATTTTTTAAGTAATACACTACACGTTTCCAACAATCTTTGGGACGCTGATACAAAACATCGCGGATTAGACTAATTAACATGTCGTGATATTCTGATTTGAAATGTCATTTTTCACTATATTATTGAAACTAATTTATCAACCAATAAACCATCCGAATCTCCTGGAAACTAATACAATTTTATGATTAATCAGGTAGATATTCCTTGGATATATGACAGACACATATTCTTATTAAAAGTGTGAGGTGTTGCCATGTATAAATTTTCGAGTAAATATTTAAAGTGAATTTTTGTGTAAACTAATGATGTTAAAAATTAGAATATTTCATTCAACAGAAATAATTCCTTTGTTGGATGAACTTTATGGGTTACGTGGCCAGATATTTTCCATAAAGGGCACTTCGTCTAGTTCAAAGCAATTAGCTCCTATGTCGAAGATTTTTGATGTTTTCTTTTTGCTGAAGATGAGGACGGATATTAACACATTTATAAGGTCTAAACTTTTCTCGCTTGGGGATGGGTACCAAGCATTACAAAAATGATGTCACAATAGTTAAAGATGTTTAGGGCAACGATAGGGCTCATATTTGTTTTATAATTCAGTTGAATATGTTTGTAACAATGTGTTTTGGATATTGATTCTTTCCGAGTTTAAATTGTGTAATAATGGAAAAATGGAAAGTGGAAACTCTAAATTTAATTTGTTTTAATTTTAAGGCTAAGTTAAATTTGTTTAATGTATATTGAAGGACTATCTGATTAGAAATTCCTACCTGTCCATATGTTGCAGAATGTATTGTCTGTTACTGCTTTTTTAAATGCAATGAGATTGCCAGTACCCTGTCTTCTTATTATACTGGTGATGTATCTTCTATCTTCAAGTTCATATTGGCTAAACCATCGAGTTTTGGATACACCTTTTACTAATTTTGCATAGAATGTTCTCTTTCTCTTTTTCTACTCCACTAGTTCCATATATTCTTTTTTATTCTGCGCAAGATGTTTTACTTATCTAATTGAGTATTCTGCAATCTAATTACCCTTTCATTCTATCTTGTTTGCCTCCATTATATTGCGTTAATTATTACTATCGAGGTATTAAAAGAGGGCTAAAGTACTACTAAAATCAAAAGCAACCGCTTTCTTATACCTACGGAGGGCCAAAAAAGGAAAAATATTTTGGAGGACAATCAGGAAGAAACGGAACAGACTTAAATCTATTTAATAAGATCTTAAAAGTGGCGAAAAAATCCCGGAATTTATTAAACCTGAGTTTTCAAAAACTAACAATGAAGTCTTGAGAGCCATTCACAAGAAACAAGAAGAAAAAAATAGAAAGCTTAATAGTCGTACATAAGAAAGAAATATAAAATAATAAACATTAAAAAACCAAATATTTGCCTTTTTTAAATAGTTATATAGTTGGTAACTTATTTTTTTTTATTAAAAGCCTCTTTTGCTTCTAGTGTAGCGAAGTTACTGCTGATCCTTAATGATAAGAAAAATAATTCAAATATTACAGATTCTAATGAGGGCATAAACAAACAACTTATAAAAATAATAAACAATAATTTAATTCAATAAATAAAACGAAAGCCACTCAATATAGTACAGTATTTTTTATTTAAATCAACTGAACGGTTTCCTAGACGTTTAGTAGACTAGAATAAAGGGCACATTAAGCTCACAAATTAGTGACACTTCTTCAATATCTTTCACAATGTCTGAAATACAATATATATATTAATTAGTATGTATTATTAATTATTTAATATTTGGCGCCCATACGATGGAAATGCAATGGCGAGTGGAAAGCACAAGGTGTTCTTAATATCCGGCAAGTTCGGCGAATGTGGAGTCCATCTCGTCGGCGAGGGACTTGTACCTGTCTTTGTTGATTCCAAGTTCGTCTAAAAATTAAAAAAAAAACATTAGAATACAAATATAATGTGTCCAAATTACATGCCTTCCATTAGGAAGTTAGTACTTAAAAACAGCAGCAAATAAAGCGCATTATACAATAAAAAATATTTCCCTGAGTTTTAAAAAAATCATGTATTGTAAGGTTTTCATAACGAAACTTAAATGATAAAGTTTGGATCCAAGCTTTTAACTCAATTATGCAACGTATTTAAGGAAATTCCTGGGACAGGTCAATTTTATTTTTTTAAATGACGCTATTGACAAGCAAAATTTAAGTTGTGACGTCTTTAGTTTTTGCGGGGTGACGTCATGGTTCATTTTTTCTCTGTTTTTGGATAGAGGGAGATACCACTTGAATAATAATATAAAAAAATTAATATCTTGCATAATAATTTTGTAGTGGAAAAGTATTTTTTTTTTTCAGGAAAATTCAAATTTTATTTCGACGATACAACCACATAACAATTCTACAAGGTAAGGGTAGAAACAGTCATTTAAT
Source organism: Hermaeophaga mercurialis (assembly GCA_951812935.1). Classification (NCBI taxonomy): domain Eukaryota; kingdom Metazoa; phylum Arthropoda; class Insecta; order Coleoptera; family Chrysomelidae; genus Hermaeophaga; species Hermaeophaga mercurialis. The sequence continues at coordinate 12,440,396 of OX638362.1, forward strand.
ATAATATTTATATTTTCTAGCTGCAAACTAGGTAAGAACATCGCAGGAAAAGACTGTTCTGATCTACGAAAGATAGAAGATATCCATGAATTGGTTCGTACTAACCTACAACTAGTCAATCAAAGGGTGAAAAGGTACCAGGATTGAGTCCTCATCTGGTTCCAAAATCCACGAAAAAACGAGATGTCAAAGCAGCAGAAGAACTGGGATATTTTGAAACTTCCAGAGAACTAGAACCTTTCGACGGAAACCAAGGAGAATATAAAGTCAAACAAAGTCCCTGCGAAATCAGAAGGATTCCAGGAGAAATGCATTTGATGGGGGCAGTTAACAGTTCAGTTCCATAGGTCAAGGCCACTGTCTATGAGAACGTTGGTTACATGGATGTACAGAGCTATGCCCAGAAACCTGACCTAAATGCTGACGGTTCCTTTAACATTCTTGAAAATTCCAAGAGTCTTCTGTTAAATGTCTAGAATTTTCTGGAACCTTCCACACAGCAAGAAAAGAACTTAAATAGGTAGAAACTAACAGTATGGGAGGGAATCCAGTCAAAATCAATATAAGTGAAGTAGATAACTATTATTCACGTATTTTTAGAAGGCAGATGTGAAATTTTTCTATTAAATTTTGTTAAACCCACATACCATATATTTAAAATAGGGGGAAAGGTACATTCTCATCTTAAACCAGAAACGTAATTTTCTTCTACTTCGTTTGATAGTTTGTAATCAGTATAGGAGATTGGTTTGATTGTTCTTCAAAGTAAGAAACTTTTATATTTTCGTAAACACGGAAAATATTGAAATTTGTCCGATGATCAAATGGAAATTATTACCTACTGAACACCTTTTATTTTTAGAAAGTGGATCAGTAAAATAAATTCAATAGCAAATTGGAATGCAATATGGTGCTATTTTCTTCTACATCCCTATTTTCTCTAAAATATAGTTTCTTGCAATTATTTCAAGTTTTAAATTTAAATTTGATCATTGAATTTTTTGGAAGAAAAAAAAATTTAAATGATCATATTTAAATTTACCTCTTAAGTAAATGATAACCACATATTATTCATATAAAATATAACTAGAAAAATTGTTTAAAACATGTGGACAATTTACAAAATCACTCACCTTTGCAAATAATATAAGCAGAAGCGAAGAAGCAGCTATGTTAAGTTCAAGAAAAATAGGTTAGCTTAAATTACAAAGAAAAACAAAAATTATAAGCGAAAAAAATTGAAGTTGTATCCTAAAAATAAAGAAATCTACTAATAAATTATATAAAATTCTACACTAACGAAAGTGAATATTTACAGAATTTTTTAAAAAATAAAACATTAGTTTTGATTTTTATACATGAATTAAGTTAAGTAACTTAGAAAAATATTGTTAAAAATATTATAAATTATAGAAACAATATCAACAATTATTTAAAAAATAGTAATTTAGCCAAAAAAAAATTTTTAGGTTTGGATAATTTAGTACATTTTATTATAATTTTTGTCAGAATCATTTGACATAATTTCTGATAAAATTACTATTTTATGGTTAGTAAGCTTTGATTAGTAGCAATTTATTTCTTTTGGCTAAGCGAAGACATTTCGACAAATGTTTTGTCCATGTCTGTAACGATTGCGAAATATTTGTTCTTTTCCCTGAGCACAAAATCTGAAAAGCAGAAAAAAGCAATTAAAGCAGCTAAAATATAAAACTTTCCAATAGTCAAACTTATGCGGTATATGATAAAATATATTAATATAAAACTATATTAAAATAGGAAACTAGAATAGTTATCTGTCTATTATAAAAAGCTTTTAAAAGATTATAAATATTCAAACCATATTGTTTTAAGCAATATATCTTACCTTCAAGTCTGTCAACTTCCTTCTGCAACTTCTTAACGGTCTTTTCAGCGAATTCGGCGCGTGCCTCTGCTTCCTTTAGTTTAACAGTAAGACTCTTAAGTTGTTTCTTGAATTCCTCGACCCTCTGGTTAGCCTTTTCTTCGGATACTTCCAAAGATTTCAAAGAATTACCTACAACTTTCAATTCTTCTTCAAGTTCCATAATCTTGGCATCTCCACCCTACCGCACATTATATCATTGTAAATTTCTAACCACAGAAAGACTACTTTAAAAGTACAAACCTTGACACGATCTTCAGCTACTTCGAGTTCATCTTCAACGAAGGCTAGTTTGCGGGATACTTCATCGGATTTGTTATCAGCATCTTCAGCCAACAGACGAGCTTCTTTCAATTGATTGGTGAGTTGGTCCATACGTTCTTCATCTTGTTGAGAACGATTTTCCAATACTTTGCACATACTGCGTTAAATAATAATATAGAAATCAATTTGTGAAAACTAACATGGTCTTTAATATTTACCTATCCATATAAAAGACGTATGCGAAAACAACAAATAATTCAAGTCAGTTTATAAATGACAGTATATAAGCTACTTCAAATGAGTTGGTTTGAGCTGTCAAATATCGTATTTGCCAAATTTGGTTTAGGTTGGATAAGTGTTTATCAAGAGAAAGGTACAATTTTACCCCTCGGAGATTAATAATGAATCAAATTTTTATTTTCAAAAGAGTAAAGTTCTATATAAGTTGTAAAATCAGTCGATTCGTTTTGGAATACTATTTTGGGACTTTTCATTATACTGGTTACTTTGTATGGAGTACTCTAGAGATCTTCTTTAGATAACTAAAATAATAGTTTACTTTTTAAAAAGAAGCAGAAATGAACGAAATAAGTAAAAGTCAGCTGATTCTGGTCAGCTGATGGGTGTTAGCAGAAATGCGGTTATGACTGTCGATTAACCAAGTAATATCAAGAAAGAATGATGATGGGTTTGGCATTAATACTCTCAGAAGATGGCACAATAGGCATTGCCAGTAAACTTGAATAACTGAGAACGAATAGACTGACAGCAAGAGGACTACAAATGCTTGTAAATTAGATTTTTATAATTTGTAAATTTTAAAACGATATAAGAGCCTTGTTTTGAAATATTTCGTTATTTCGTTATTGCTTACCGGGAGCTTTCATCGGCGGCTTGGGAGGCTTCTGCCAATTTGGTGGTAGCTGTGGCCAAACGCTCCTCAGATCTTTCCAAATCTTCTTCAATAAGTTGTACTTTCCTGTTTTGAGCAGCGACTTCAGATTCAGCCTAAAAGGATACAATCAATAACATTTCCACATTCGATATAAATTCTTTTATAGTCTAAGATCCCGACTTATTTTGACCTTCCCTCATTTATAAACTGGATAAAAAAAAATGTATGAAATATAATGCAGCAATAAACCAATTTTGCAATGTTTGCCGTTATATATCTTGATATCGCTATCGTTAATTAAAAATTATTAAATTTTTTTTTTCTTATATATACTAAAATCTAATTACACCAATCGATAGTTCATGATATATTTTAAACTTAAAAGTTGGGTTGAATACGTTTTTCCTGGCCTTATTAGGAGGTTACAGGTATAAAGAGCGCTGTGCTTTTTAAGCTGCTAGTCTCTATTACTTATTTCTTCAAATTTAAAAACATGGCAACCCTAAGATCTGTCAAATTTTTCGAAAACAACCCAATACCACCGTGTTTGTAATAAAATCATCTACATTTTTATATATGTTAATTAAAGAATATCAGTGAAGGTCAATTATTATACTAACTTACCTATTTATACCTGTCAACTTTCTAATAAGTCCAGAAAAAATGCAGGCAACCAAACTTTTACGTTTAATATATATCACGGACTATCGATTGGTACTATTAGATTTTAGTATATAAAACCTAATTGATAAGAAAAAAATTAAATTAATAATTTTTAATTAAAAATAGCTATGTCAGGATAGACAACACCAACCATTGCAAAATTGGTTTACTGCTGCATTATATTTCATAAAAAAAATTATCCAGTTTACAAATATAGACAATTTAATACTAAATTATGATAGAAGTTTTATATGGTGATATATGATATATTAAATACTTTTTCTTACTTGGGTGAGTTGTTTGTCCTTATTTTCGAGTTCTTGATTGGCGCTCTCAAGAGCTTGTTTGCTGGTGGTGAGCTCGTTCTCGATCTGGGAGAGTTTCTTTTGAAGTTCGCGAACTTCCTCGTTGATCTTTTCAGCACGTGCATTGGCGTCCTTGTACTGACCTTCCATCGCATCAGCTTTATCTGCCGCATTGTCCTTTTCAAGCTTCATCGCTTGCATTTTCTTCTTGATCGCGTCCATGGTGAAGCTGGTTTTTCTTGCGCCGCGTAGATCAAAAAACAAGGGGCCTCTGCAATAAATACAAAATAAATTATCAAGTTATTCGGTCATGAAGATCCAGGAATTCTTTGGAAGTAGATGTAGATATTGTAAAATACAACATTCTGAATATGTCTTTAAGAATAATGGGTGTATTAAAATCGAAATAAATGTATTCAAAAACTAGTATTTGAGATATCGATGGAAGAATATAGTAGCGTACAAATATGATGTAATCAAATAACACATTGTTAGTCTAGAGTATAGAATTTGTCCAAAAAACAAAAGTTAAACGTGGAAATAAGTGTTTAGTTTGAATCATTACATAGGAAGAAGTATTTATAAAGTACTTTGTAAGTGAATAAAAAAAATGTGAATAAAAGAAAATTATAAAACCACCATTCCCTTTTATACTTTGCTTTCAATAAGAGATTTCCAGACCATTTAAACAATACTGATAAAAAAATTCATCCTGCAGAAAGAACCTGGTTAAATGTATACTAACCTAATAGAAAATCTCACATTAAGCGTCAATAGTTAATCATTTTGGAATCATAGACAGTTTGTAATAAATGTTACAATAATTAGGTAAGAATAATTGTAGATAATATACTTTACAAAACTATAAAATGTAGATTAAAAGCTCAATAGTAATTTCATCATCACAATTACGTGTTGTAAATAATTTTCAATTCTTTATTCAATTATATTGATGTGTACACACAAAAACGATTGTATTGACTATTAATACTTAGTAAAAAATGGAAAATTGTGTCGAAATAGATTAGATTATGAAGCAAGAGATAAATATTTCTAGCTGGCAGCATCTATTTATTTTGTTAACAATAATTGTATACAGATGTCTATACCGTGTAGAATATATGTCATTTTACTTTCTTATAAATTGTCCGTGTTCATGACCGGAATTTTCAATATCAAGCATATCTTTAAAAATATACGAACCAATCTTTCAACATCAAAAAAATGTGGTGCCGTGTGCAATTAAATGCCATGCTAAATATATATTTTTAAATCGATTACACACTTATTTGCTGGTAGGTTTCACAATCCTAGTTTTAAAATTAGCCACTATAAATATTTTTTAAGATGTCGACTTTTATTAATACACCAAATCCTGATTCTAACTCCTTTAAATTGTATTTTATTTTACTTAACTAATGGAAAGATAAATAATTCTTATTTGAATTTTCAGTTTTCCAAAGCGCTTTAATATACACAGTGTACATAAAATATGGAATAAATTCATTTTCAGCTAAACAAACAATTTTGAGGAAAAATTCTGAGACAAGTCGGTTTTTGATTTTAATTGAATTTATTTTTACATCACAATTAAATATACAGCGTAAACCATTTGTAAATAACGAGGTCATCGACAATTTTTTTAAATGGCACATTGTATAGTTTATTTTTTTTAGATTGCAAATTTCAAGACAATTCCAAAAATATATCATACTTGTGTTCGGTAATTAATAGTTTTTGAAGGCCTTTAACTAAATTAAAATAATAATATAATACAACAGTAACAATAAATTGATATACAATAAATTACAGTAATTGTTCAAATTGTCTTTCTGGTGCTTGACAGTGTCCGAAGCGATCAATAAATTCCTTCTGAACTTTATTAATGGTTTCCTGCGAAATGTTATTTATTTCTTGCCTTATTCTATCTTTAAAATCATTTATGTCGTCGGGTTTACATTTATACACATTTTTTAGATGACCCCACAAAAAGAAATCTAATGGCGTGAGATTCGGTCACCTTGGTGGCAACTCAATGGGTCCTCGTCTACCGATCCACTCATTGGGGAAAACTTCGTCAAGACATTTTCGAACGGCGGCTGCATAATGTGGCGGCGCCCCATCTTGTTGATATCACAGATTTTCATCGATATTTCCTGGAATGTTTACACTAGGGATTAAATTGATTAAAGTTGGAATCAAAAAGTTCATTAAAAATTGCAGATAAGTTGGCCTGTTTACAGTTCCATCAAAAAAATAGGGTCCAATGATTTTATTTCGACAATTCCTGCCCAAACATTAATTTTGTGTGGATATTGAGTGTGATGTCCTCTCATTCATTTAGGATTTTCCTTTGCCCAATATCTACAATTCTGTCTGTTGACTTCACCGTTTACTGTAAATGTACATTCATCAGAAAAAATAACGCGAAAAGTGGATCATTACTACACTTTTCCATCAAAGTTTCGATAAATTTCATTCTACGATCCGGGTACAAGGTGCACCTTAAAGGGATGCCACTTTTCATGTTTTAATACTTTTAGAATAGAAGTAAAAGTAACATCATGTTCTCGACTAACTTGGCGAACGCTGTTGTGTGGATTTTCTTCCATAGCCAATAAAACGTTTAATTTAGTAGCCTCGGCAAGTGCTGGACGGCCTGATTTAAGTAGATCTTCTACGGTACCAAACTCCCTAATTTTTTTTTCAATTTTGCTCACTGTTGGCTGACTTATAGATTATTCTGGATATTTATTATTAAACATAGCACATACCTCTTGTTGAGTTCGCATCTTATCGCCACAACCAATTAACTTAAGAACTTCAATCCTTTGTTTTATACATAAACGCATTTTTAAACAAGCAAATTTAGAATAACTAAACTGGTACTACACTTCACAAGTGTCACTGTTTTAAAATTATCGTATCTTGTAAATTATTAATTTATTATGAATAATTTCCACAAAATAAGAGTTGAAACAAATAATTTCATAACAATTGAAATAATTCATCTTTGTATCTTCCTTAGTATACTAACTATTCAGAATAAGAACAAAAGGTTTACCGAAAAACACAAAACTCCCTGTAGGAATAAAAGAGCTCTTCAAATGCTGATTCAAAACCAATTCCAAAGATTGAATAGAGAACAAAAGCATTTGAAATTTCAAAGAAAAAAATCAACGAAGGGAATCTAGTTTTTAAGTACCTTGATTTAAATTAGATTAGACTAAAATTAATAGATAATTTCTAAAACAAGTTTCAAAGTTATTGTAATAGTAAGAAAATGCGTCTTTACTAAAGGTGCAACCTTTCCTTTACCTTTTAATTAAATATATATAAATATATATATCCATTATTGATCATTTCCAGCATCTCAGGTTTTTTAATTTACAAATACTTTAGGGATGAACCTTCAAAATTCAACTAGAAGAAAAGCGACAAAAGCCTGCACTTGCTGGGTTGCCAGAAATAGTTTACCTTGAGCTACGTTTCTTTAGTTTCAATTGTATCAATTATTGTATTGTACTATGTTTAATATGAAAACTTATTTAATAAATAAAGATACATTTAACATGAACGTGGGGGATTGGTATAAAATAATATCGGTGAGTGGGCTTTTAAAACATCATAAATTAAACTACATATTTGTAAACGATTTAAAAATATTTTTATAGTTTTTTAAGCATTAGCCCCTTGTCCTGGGTAGGCTTTGTTATTGTTTTCCGACAACACTTTAGGAACACCACTGATTAACAATGAATAATTTTCATAAAAAATGCATTACTATAGGAATACTTTTTTTGATATACAATTTGCATGAATTGTTGTATTTGTGTAAAAATTCGCTCCTATTTCCCCTAATTTATTTAATATCGTCATCTATAATTACTTTGTTTTAAATGTGAATATTTTTTCTCCTATACAATGAATCTAAAAAATTTTAGAGTACTTGCAGAATCGCACTTTCGTGATGGCATAATGGCTCTGAAACATCGTTGGACGAAGTGCACTGAACTTAAAAGAGATTATGTTGAAAAATAAAACATATTTCAAAAAAATATTTTTTAATTTTTCCTTCCATTTCGCGAACTTTTCAAATGACTCTCGTAAGCAAAGAATTAATGGCAAAGTTGAGATTAAAGAAAAAGTTGATTTTTCAAATCAGTTGAGATTTAACTCTTTACCGATTACCCGATAGCCATTACATTAGCGGCCTTTATTAGTAAGTTACAGCTTGATCGTTATTTTCTAAATTAGTTAATTGTATCAAATCTAATTTATTTACGAACTCGGCGAGGTTTAGTAATAGTTCAATTCATTAATTTAATTTCGTTTTTCATTGTTAATTCACTTGTTGTTTTATTGTTAATTTTATCATTATATAAATAATTTGGAAAATTCGGTTTGTTTAATTCGTAACACACCCGTTATAAGTGGATCCTATACTGGGCGTCCACCCGAATTAGAGCTGAGATCCTGAAAGTACATCAATCTGGTAAGTGCTAATTTTCTTTTGTGTATATCGACTGATTAATTCTCCACGAATGATATTCGTCAATCACAAGAATTTACATGGTATCGCTTAGTATAAAACACCACAATCAATCACTGATTTCAACTTCACCAACCTGTATATATAAGAATGTTTTTTTTTATTATAATCATATCGAAAAATATCAAAGACAATGTTTTAATTATTTTAACAAATGATTTAAGGCAGATTCATAGATAAGAATGTTTAGAGTGTAATAAAAAAACATTAAAAGTTAATAAAATTTTCCAAGAAAATAGAAATCACGATTGACGAAAGAAACATAAATACAATGGACCAAAAAACACATGGCTTCATAATTTTCCGAGGAACATAAAATGACATGCAGTCGAATTCTGCTTCAACGAATCTCGTCATCAAAAAGTATAAATTATTTAAAAATACTGGCCTTAAATGTTCTAATAAAAAATATAATATTTTAATATTTGTGTATAATACCGACGGAATTTCTACTAAGACAGACTAATTGTAAATTTTAATTTATTTTTCCAATAATTTTTGCTATTAGAAATATTTGAACAATGAATATTTATATAGTAACAACGAGCCTGCTAAAAATAGTAACATATTTATAAATGCGACAGTCGGAAAATCTGGATCATTTGTAAGAATTCCACAGTAAAACAGAATATCCAATGGTCTAAAGTCAGACCAGACTAAATTTAGACTCCCTGGGATTTGCGGTATCTGATATTTTGGTTGAGTTGTTGATACAGCTGTTCTCGATTTGCTCGAAAATCAGTTTAATTTACTAATATTATACAAGTTGGGATTTTTGTTCCATTTCAATTTATTTGAAATTGGTTCACTAGAGTGATGTTATGACGTGCCAAATGTCATTTTTAAATACATACAAGGGATTCCAAAGAGAAAAAGAATTCAGTTTTTGGAATTTTGACAATGTTTAAATGTAAAACAGTAATAGCAGCATTGATTAGATCAAATGATCAATTATGTATATGCCAATTTATACAATATGTCTAAGTTTTCCTATGAAAAACAATACAATTCACCGTGAAAACTCGGGAGGAAAAGTGTGGAAACAAAAAAAACTAAACTAAATGAGTGAAATTTAGATGGAAAGAAAGCAACTAAGGGAAGTGAATTCACATACAGAATATTTTATGCAAAGAGAAATTTAGGCAAAGACGATGAAAAGAGAATATTCGTAATGACTATTTAAAGCTTTCCGAACACTAATTCCCTTATTCTTATAAAGCAAGGTTAAAGCGATTTAAAAAAAAACATTTTAGAGTGAGATATGCAAGCCCAGGTTCAGTATCTTTTAAAATATTTTACTGTTCTCTATGAAAAAAAAGACCGTTTATACATTAAAAAAAAAATAATCATTAGTGAAAGAGGTTAAAAGCGCCATTGTGTCTAAAAAAATTTTAACTAATCATAGCTTATATTTAAGAAAACTGACAAAAAATAATAGTAAAATTCAAATGGAAATAATGAATAAACCGCTTGAAGTTTGCAAGATACCTATGTCATAGAATAAATACGTCTAAAACTAATATATTCTGTGAATTTGCTAAAGCACTAGGACATGAAATAATTATTTTAGTCTCGTATATTGTATACTATTTATTTAGATTCCATAGGGTGTTCTGAACTTATGATTACACTATTAATAATTCAACCTTATTTTAAAACAAATATTTAATAAATTCCCACAAGGATAAAACTTGTTTCTGATTGAATTTAATAAAATAATGAATAGAGCTCTTTTCATAGCGTCATCTTCAAATTCCAAATAGACTTTGTAGAACAGTTGAAATTTAATAATAAAAATTAATGGTATACATCCTCTTAGTGATTATAAACAACCATTTCATGTTCCTCGATTACATTTTGAAGTACGCACACAAGATAATTGAAAACTTTATAATTAGTATTCATGACAAAATCGTATTTAAAAATATTTTAAAACAAAACCAATAAGATGAATTAACTATGACTCGATGTCCAAATAAGTCTTTGAAAATTATATACACTTTGTAGAAAAGCAATAAATGATAGCAAAATAACTATTACAATTTTGTAATAGTTACATCTATAATCAGAAATCCACAAGTAATCTCTAAATATTACACTTTAATAGTTTTGTGAATCTTCAAAGCACTTTAAATAAGCTTTGCATATCCTAATAAGTCTTCAAGCTACTATATTTAATAGATTATTAGAACGTTGACGTAAAAGTAAGTAATGGTTTAATTTTTGTTTCATAATTGTTACATAAAAAACGGAAAAAAGTGTAACCTCAATTAGAAATGACTCGATTTTTCCCTCCCACTCTAGATACTCGATACTCAGTGTCTTAAAAATAGCCCAACCAAGCCAGAAGTGAGGTTATACAGGTGGTCAAAAATGGCACAATTTCAGAGTGTCGTTCTGTGAAAATACCGTAATTATGTGTGAGGTGTTTCGTGTTAAACAAAAACTTACCATCTAAATATTTCTAAAAATTAAAAATATCCCGCTTTTAAGGTATTTTCGCTGTACGCCACTGATTGCATATAGGTCACATTTCTCACTTTATTATAATAAAAAATAGCACAATCACGTTTTTGAGAAAAGATCACTTTTTAATATTTAGCATTGAAAAAAAAAACACTTCACCTACCTGTGCCTGAGGACGATCGGAGGTTGACGCTGTCCTAATAGCTACAAGCGTCCCGATGCTTGAATAAGCGTCGCTGCCACTTCTACTGACTCCTACGGGACTCTTCCCCTACCCCCTACCCAAACTACTTAAGTACGCTTTAGAACTGGGACTCTAAAAATGTTGGGGGTGATCAGATACACTGATCAACATATCAACATATCAACATATCAACATATCAACATATCAACATATCAACATTGTATCTGTATTTTATATATTGACATTTTTGTATTAGGTAAAATTTTAGTGGTAATTGCTGAATAAAATTTGTGAATAAATTACACTAGATTTATTGAAATAACAAGAAATTAAATTGGGCGCCAAATTGAATATTAAAGTAATATAAAATCAAATAAAACCTAAAAAATGTATATAAAATTTCAATAAAAAAAACATTAATCAATCATATACAGAACAGTCTTAGGCTGGATTCAAATTTCTCGGTATTATTCAGTGTTATTAAATGTCAAAAATTCTTTCCGTTCATTATAACTTTAGTGCCAATTTAAACGGTAAATTCAAACCAATTGTCTATTCCAGTAACTTTAAAATTGAAAAGAAAAGTTTCAATATTTCATACATACATATAGTTATGTTTTATTTGTCACTATTTAAATTAATAATTAAACGATCACACATCTATTCATTCTTCTTGGGTTTTCTTTTCCACCCCTCGGATGTTAAAGGTCTACGAAAAAAAAAATGTTGATTGTTCTCAGTTCTCACTCCAAACTGAAACAATTCTCTGCATAAATTTTGTTAGTGTACACAAAGTTTTATATTTGGATCACAAAAGTGAGATTATGTTACTGGTCAGACATAAATCAAAGTAAGTTATAAATGTTTTTCTTTAATACCGAAATTTAATAATGTGAAACTCTATAATACAAAATATTTTAGCTTAAAATAATTATGTATTATGAGATTTTAGACCTTCCTTTCCAATCTGAATGTACCCAATTTTTTGAATAAATGAAATTATTTCTTTATTTAAATATTATGAATTTAATATAAGCATGGTTGACCATTAAGCCACAATTTTTGTATAATTTTATAACATTTTAATACAATCAATAATTAAAAACTTACATATATATCAACTCAGTTAATTAATTAATTTTACTAATTAAATTGGTCATTATAATTATTTCCCAAATTAGAATAGAACATAAATTTTCATTATCCTAGGAAATCTTTAAATTTTATATTTATTATAAAGTTATTTAATAAATGTTATTAATTTACCAAATCTTAAGATGTCACCCGATATTTTAATAAAAATTGTTCAAAGAGATCACTTTTGATTTAATTAATGCAGTGTTAATTTGGGACCACCATTCAGTCTCTGAAATTAGAATGTAAACCCTTCAAATTTTAATTTTCAAATAACTATCTATTGTTTATGATTTGGCAGCACTTCATAATTTTAGTTTTAATAATAATAAGATACGGAATTATCATTTTTACAATTTTACCATTCTTGTGAACAATTCCGTTACAATATTTAAATCTTAAAATGCATATTTTACATGATATTAACCTAGACCTAGGTAATTTTTTTTGTTTTTCAAAAAGTGACTTCAGTATTCAACGAAATAGTTAAGCAACCACAAACTTCAATCGAGGACCTAAAACTAACAAAAACTCCGATTTAGGGGTATCCTTCATCTTTCAAAAATATTTCCTTTATTCCTTTATTGTTGATCGAGATTCTTAAACATTTAAATCTTTATAATTTTCTTAATTTTTTCTCCTTCTAATGTTTTTTTTTTCTTTAATAATCTTCACGTACCTGCCCGAATTCCAAAATAGGAGATTATAATAATTATCTGCACAGTCCAAACTTATTAATATAAAATATATATATTTTTCTTAAAATTTGTGGGATCCAGAAATATTATTACAGCTCTGTATACATTTTAAATCTAAATTTCTCTGCAAAACATAGGCAACCTACATTACGGAGTTACAAATTATATGTTTATGCCAAGAGAAAATATACATTTAAATTTTTTAAATATGGTGGTAACAACTGTGTGCCCTTTATGAGATTTTTAAAAAATATATAACGGTTTTTTGCGAGAGAGTTTCTCATCAAATAAAAGAAGAAATAAAATTGATAATAAATTAAATCATTTAAATAAAAAGGTGTGATAAAACAAAGAAAGGATTAGAATTTGGATCAAGACTACTAACTGCAAATTTTAATTTTTATCTTTTTGTTGAGTTCTAGTTTTGTTTACCATTCTTAATGCATTATTCAGTTTTGACGTCTTTTTACATCGCATTTACTCTCAGTTGAGACCCCTCAATATGTCAATACTGTTGTTCGAACTTTTTGTTACATCTTGTGACATTCATTTTTCATCTATTCTTACTCTTACATATTATTTTCTCAGTTGCCCTATAACACTATATTTCCATATTTTAATTGTTCAGAACTTGTTACAAAAACGACTTTTAAAGAACAACTACTTTAATTAAATGGTTCTTTTTTCTTCTTGCTTCTTCCTTTATTACTATAACTAAAAAAACGAGCTCAACAATCGTTTGCCCACAGATGTATAGATGAATTGTTTTTAATTGGTTATGCCTGTACTTATTCTTATAAAAGAATTATTTGTTTCATTAAAAGGTGATACATATGTTGGTCATTTAGACCATAGTTTTATGGTTGTATACCAGTATCTCTTATCAATGCTTTGGAATAGCATACATGTTTTCCTGCACCAATCTATTCTTTTACGTTGCTTCTATGATTTAGTTATATTTTTTTACATTTTCAATAAAGAACAACAACGCAAATGTCCTAATTAGTTAAACGATAGTTAAAAACTTTATAAGACGATAATAAATTAGGGAAACATTGGAAAAAGTTAAAAACATCACTACTATCTTTGAGTACACTAAAACGTGAAAGTTATCAAAATTGAGATCAAATAGGATGTTTGAAATTTTTAATGAAAGTACACCAAAAAGAAAAACTGGAGTATTTAGCCCTTCTGCTTGATTTTGAGTACTGAAAGAAAACAATAAAGCACTTCGATTTAATCCTTAATTTAATAATGTTGTAACCATAAGAATAGACTTAATTTGTTTTTGATCAAACACTCATCTTCCTTCCTTTTAGTCTCTCATGATATTTTCTATACTCTTTGCCCTTCCTCCTTCCTTTTCAAGTGTCCCAACTATTGATTTTTTTTCGTTTCTTGACATTCGAAAATTATATGTATCTTTCTCTACCGGAGCTCATAACTAATTTTATTTTTCCTATTGATTTGTTGTATGTTTTCTCAGTCCTGTTATTTACGTTACTCTCTTCTACGTATAGATATAGCTATTCTTTTCGAATTTTGAATTTTATTAGATTATTCCTTGCATTTATTTGTATTTATTCAAGTATTTAAGTATATGTTTTTAATTTCTCTGTATTTCAAGAAGCACCAATCCTTGAAAATTTTAAATTATGTTTATTATCGTTTATTAATATTTGGATATCTGAAAGTATAAGTTCATAGAAACAAAAACTTTTAAGAAATCACAAATTTGTAAGTTATTTTTAAATAAAAAAAAAAACATTTTTTGATAAATACTACAGTTTAGAAAAACATTGAATCAAAAAACTAATACTTTCGTTTTTTAAGCATAGTTTTTTACATTTATCATGAATAAAGAATGTTACAAGTAATAAATTTTTTGTTTAAGTTTTAAATTATTTTGTAACGAATAAAAATGACTTAAAAATAAAATCATATCCACCTTCAACTTTTGTATTTTAAGGACATTCTTTAATGGCAATGTATCACTTTATTACATCAGATCAAATATAAAACTTGTGTCCTATTTTACAAATTTTCAATTACTTATTATTTTCCGATTTCTTAAATTTAATGTTTATATTATAAAAAAAGTCAACTGATCAAGGCCACATTTATTTATAGACAAAAACTAATTCTTTTTCGCATTTGAAAACGGAAAATTCTATTTTCCGAAAAAAAATAGACGAAGTTATAGTAAGTAGGAAAACAAAATAAATGTTATTTTATATCCTACAACTAAAATAAATAGATGTTTTAATAATAAATTAATATTAAGTTTTTCTGACATACATAACACTGTTTGTCTTATGGAAATTGCCCAGCAACACTAGTTATGTGATAAATATACTGTACCATAAAACATTTATAAGTGTGTAACTCACTTTATATACTTTAATTAGAACTAATTAGACATGATTATTGAAAAGTGAAAATTTTGAATTGGAACTGTCCTCTTGTATATAATAGACCTTTTACCATGAAGGTCATGGCAAGCCACATCCATTTAATATACTTAATTTAACCAGAAATTGTCCATTTACTAGTAAATAGTCTTTACTGGCGTCTGGTTTGATGTAATTGTTTCATGGGCGTGCACAATTTGTTTTCATTTTTCCCTTATCAATTAAAATGAAGGAAAATAACTCGAACAGTAATTTAAACATTTTCAAGATTGATATTTTAATCTGAAATTTTTCGATAGAAGTTTCTAATTATTCAAATATGAAAAACTCTGCATTTTAACTTTAGAAATATCATCCAACTTTTTTTGGATAAAAACATGCATTAAATGACAATTTATCGAGAAATAGATTTGTGTCACACCTTGTTACAATTCCTTTTTGAATTTTCAATTATTCATCTACACATTCGTGCAATTGATGTCGATTATTATTAAATAATTACGTTGGATAAACTTGAAATTTGATCTTGTTGATGTTGATAAATTTACTAGGGTGTAGCATCCAATGTAAATACAAAATAGGACAAAGAATACTTCCTTGAAGCATACTAACTTTTAATTTTTCCGTTTGGAATCAGTCAGAAAAATCAGTCTTATGTATATATGTTAATTTACTCAATCGTAATAGAATTAATCAGAGGTTTTAAAAGTTTTAAAAAATCGTGAAATTTTAAGATAAGTATATTTAATCTACTATATTTATAATGAATACATTCCTCAATATAAGGGTAGGAGTTGTCATTATAAATATTTATACAATATGTCTCAGTAAGTTGGAACCATATGGGAAACTTTTTTATTATTAATTTTAGGGAAAAAATGTATTCTTCATAAAAAGTTCTGCATGTTCTAAAATCTAAAATACAATCAACAGATATCAATTTTTTTCAGTCGTGTACGAGGTATGTCAAAAAATATGAATTTTACTCAAGAGTAAAGTACCTTTATTTTTGACAATATCGAAAAATGTTACTAAAAAAAGTTGATCAGAATTAAAAATTACGTTTAAATATGCAAGTACAACTCATATTTTTTGACAAACCTCGTATACCACTGAAAAAATTTGATATTTGATGACTGTATTCTAGGTTTTTATGAAGAATAACTTTTTTTCCTAAAATTAATAATAAAAAAGTTTCCCATATGGTTCCAACTTACTGAGACATATTGTATATAAAATATTGAAAGTTATTATTGAAGAAAATTAAATTGTAATTGAGCGCCACTTTTAAAAAACAAAAAATGTATTTATAAATAATCAAATAAATTTATAAATACCCAATTCTCCGGTTGTATTTTTGGTGTTGGTATGATATTAAAATGTTTTAAACTAAATTGATAAAGATTATCCATTTTCTCAAATGTGTTATTAGGGATTAGAAACAATCAGCATTCAAAATATTTACCACAAATTGTTTTAATTTAGAGGTTAATTACAAAAAGTGACGACTAGTTTCGGCTATGCAGCCATCTTCAGGTTTTAAATTATAATATAAAAGTTGTAAAAAATATACATTCTAGAAGAAACTTACAACTTACCAAAATTGGATCCAATAACAATAATAATATATGTGAATTTAAACAAAATAAAAATTATGTGGTAAAAAATATCAGGTAAAAAAATTTTTGAAACTAGATGATTAAATGGTGAAAAAAAATGAACTAACTAAAATAGATAATTTCTAACTTTTTAAACTATACGAGTACAATAATCATTTTTAAAGCTACTGTTAGCAATATATTTTAATATTGTCAGTTGTTCCTAATGATTTCACCTACATTCTAGTTTAAAAGAATGCGTTTTAATATGAAATCCGCATTTTGAACACTTTAACAAAGAAAAGTATTTCAATATTTCATTAATAACCATACTTTTTTTAGGGCAACATTTAGATAATATGTAACATGTTTTCTAACTTTTGGTTGTTAGTTTATGGCAAAATACATGGTTGAAGAACAAATTAATTGGTCAAATGTTTTGCAAATAAATCTACGTTATTTTTATTAACGGGTGTAACACATGCAGTTCACCTTGGTATACTGGGTGGTAATTGTTCAGAGATCCTCCAGTCCCATCATACCTCAGAACCCAAACCATATAGCGGAGTAATCTTCTTCTACGCAAGGGTAGATTGCAACATTTTTCGCACTGGATCATCCGTTGTCAAAATTTTTGGGTAGGACTTGTAATTTGTTGCGCCGCCATTGGAACCGAGTTCGATCTGAGATAATAAAATCACAACCATAAAAAGCGAAAGTGTGGCATTGTACGAGATGCACGTCCCAGTGACCTGCATTGAAATACAAAAAAAAATTAGTAACCGCAAATGTGCATTCCTGATCGGTTATCCAGCATTTCCTGCCAATCATAACTTTTGAAAATGAAGACACCGTTTTCAATCGCCCTAATTACTTGAAAAAAATAGTTTGAAATGGATATGGTTAAATAGATAATTTGATTTAAGAGTGATCTTGGTTTAACACTTTATATGGACTAAGGAGCGATATTGAGAAATCGCAAGGTCGATTATGTACGATTTGAATCACAGCGTGCTGTGGAATTGTTATTGTGAGATCACGGTTTGTATAACAAAAAGTAGATTTGTAATTAATTCATTTTGGTAAATGTATCATGGCAAAATACATAAATTCCTAATTTTCCAGTCGCACAATATAGTTACCCCTAATTACTACATTAACTTACAGTACTCATGTGTTTGTGACAGCCAATAATTGCCAAAAATAAAACATTTAAAGCGTACCTTTATATAAAACTTGTGAGGAAATAAAGTGAAAATGAATTACCGTTACAGAAACGAATGATGTCTTTTTAGAGGGGTCAAATTTTCATCAACAGTTGATGTTAATATCGAAAACTGATGTCTACTTATCAATTCGCTTCAATTATTCACCACAGGAAAAAAAATACAATTTTTGGAGTTATAATACGGGAGAAAAAAATATTAAAATTTAAAATTAATAACATAATACCAATGACATTAACCACATTTTTTCTCTTAATTACAAGTTATTATTATATTTTCAATGAAACTGTATTTGCAGCCCCGCATTTAGGGAATAGGAATAGATTTGATACAAATTTACAATACGTAGAAATCGTGCATGAAAACCAGTTCGATTAAAATATTATAAAAAATAAACTTAATAAATATGAAAAGATAAATTGTACTTACCTGAATTTCCAAAATATTATAAGGCTTTTTTTAACGCCCTCTATCTTGGCCAAACCCTTAGACATTTTAACATAAGGTACTGTGAACACTTACAATCTTATAGATTAAAACAACCAGATAAGTCTCATTACGCAAAACACCTCATTGACACCAAACACAAACCTACACTTAACAACACAATTGAAACAACAGTGGAAGTACTTCATGTAAGTCACAAGAAAGAAGAACTTGATTTTTTGGAAGAATATGAAATTATGAAATACATAAAATGTCCTCAGTATATAGTATTGATTGAACAGTTAAACCTGGGAAGTTCAATTATTTTAGATTCCCTTTTAGACTAAATACCTATATAATAATAACCAAACAATTTTTTAGAAAAGAATATTATTGTGAATGTTGCTTGATTGAAATGTTTGTGATGTGAAGTTGTTTACGCTTGTCAAAATCTGTCAATCTTGCTTGTCTTCGAAAATGTCACAGTATGTGATAAAACCGTGGTCAGACAAATATTTTTAAAAAAGCCTTGTAATACTGTGGAAATTCAGGTAAGTATAATTTATCTTTTCTTATTATCTTATCTTATTATCTTACTTATTATGGCCACAAAGTACATTTAATTGCTGTAGTGCTAAAATTTAATTAATTTATTAACTAGCAATATATTTCTAAAGTTATGCATTCCTAAATATCAAAATGTTCTTGTTTAAGTTACCAATTTTCAGCATTTCTACATAAGACTTTTATAAATATTATTAAATACATTAAAGTTATTAAAGTCCTGAACACACCATAGATATAATTATCTCTAGACTTTATGATTTGTCCCTAATTAACCAAAGCCCGTTCCAATATTACTAATATTATAAAGAAATTAATTTTCAACTTCTTTAATCTGTCTGGTCATAGATTATGTCGTCAGGTAAAATTAATTACAGTTGTCTTAGAGGCAATTTGTAAAATTGACTGCTACATTAATTTAATGAAATGAAATTACACGCTTGTAAAAAAGGGGGACACTTCTTAAAAACGGCGTTTTTTAGTTATTTTTACATTACAGAACCCGAAACTAATGTTTTACCTACCGAAGCAAATGTGAACGATCAAAGGGTGGGCAATATTTTATTTTCAGGCGGTTTTACAAAGTGAAAGACACGAAATGTTTTCCCCGAGTGAGATGCTTAAATTTTTTTGCCAAAAATTAATCAATAATTAAATAAATCCAGTGGTTAATTATTATAGCAGTAAGGAATTTCTTTGAGTTGTTAATGTTCTACTAAAAGCAAAACAGGGTTTGTTTAGAAACCATGCTTAAGTATTTGTAATAATTACAAACACACGAAAATAACTGCAAAATCCGAGCTCATTTTATGTCGATTTGACGCAAATCACTTTATCCAAAAAAGCTCCTTGAAGGAGCTAGAGCCTAAGATGTCTAAATTTGTTAAATATCATATTAAAATGGAGATGTTTTGAGAGACAAAAAAATTGTAAATAAAAATATCCAGTACCCCACCCAAACTAGCTTCTTATGACTTATGACACACCGTTAGATTAGGCACATTGTAAGAAATAAATGTACTAAATATTAACATTTAATAAAAATCGCTTTTAAAGTTGCGCAAAAGAGCTCTAGCTCCCCTAGAACGCATTTTTTGATAAAGTGATTTGCGTCAAATCGACATAAAGTAATCTCCAGATTTTGCAGTTTTTTTTTATTTGAAATGCCTTTCTGCACACCCTTTATTTACAGTTACATGATACAATGATAATAAATACTATTACCAAAAATTTGAAAAACATTAGATGCGAAATATGAAGGATATTAAAAACCTGAGAATTAACTCTACAACGAAGTTGTAAAAGTAATAATACCCATTTTAAGAAATCTGTTATGTTTCAATCATAATAATTACATTTATTAGTTAATGATATAACGTCTTGAATCATTATTTTAAGAGACAAACCCAAATTTATAAAAACAGTTTTTGAAAAAGCACATTCTTTCCGTGCATTGTATTATTATTCTACATTTTAGTATGTCGTAGAAGAAACATTTTAATATGTATTGCATTTCAAAAATATTTCACATAGTAACTACGCAGTTAACATTTATGGCCAATAAATACCGTAAGAGGCAGACATATTTTCATTTTTTTATTTATCTTTGTTTTGTTCTTGCTGGAAATTAAATACCTGAAAATAGAGAATTTGTTATACAAATTATTTTGATAATAACAAAACATATTATCAGAAATAAATCTGGTCAATAATTCTAATGGAATAAGAGCGCTCCTTGTAGGACCTCTGCGATCAATTTTTTTATCTACTGTTTTTTCTGGTTATAGTTGCTTGCGTCTCTTTGCTTTTCCTACCACTTCGCTCCATTTACTTCTATTATTGAATGCTTCTTGATATCCTCCTTAACATAGTATTTCCATATTGTTCGTACTTCTACTGGTATCCAGTCCTTTATACTTCTAGTTATTGACTTTTTTTTCTTCTTTCTACGTGTCCATACTTTGTCAATCTTTTTATCTTCATGTGTTTTACTATAAGCTCCTCTGCCATTACGCTATTTACTTCTCTGTTCCACAACATTCAATTTTCTTCTCCGTTGAATTTCTTTGAGTCTTGGATTTTTCTTAATATCTTCCTCTAAAATATTCTTAATTTGTTTCCTTTTTTTCGTGACAAGCAAGTGGTTTCGGCTGAATAGGTCACCATTGGTCTTATTGCGGCTCTATATATTCTTATCTTAATTGTCTTGCTTAGATTTCTGTCTTTGAGTAGCCTGTGCTAGCTCCAATATGTTTTGGTTACTGCTTGTACTCTTTCTTTGATTTTTATACTTCTGTCGTTCTTTCCATTAATTACACTTCTAGAAATTTTCTACTTTTTTGTATTTATTTTCTTCTATTTTTACTTCATGTGTGTTTTACAGTTATTCTTGCACTTATCATGTAATTTGTCTTATATATTTGGTGTTCTTATTGAATTTGTCATATAATTTGCCTTCATTTTTTTATTTCCTGGTCTCTTCTTATTTTTGTTTTATAAACAAACTCTAATAATGGTTCTTCTAATCTCTTTTTGTTGCTCGTTATTAAAACTAGATCATTGGCGTAGACAATTATTTGCGTAGAGCTTCCACTAAGAGTATATCTGACACATAATAAATAAAAAAGATAAATTATACTTATATTTGGTTAATGGCAACCTTTTCTTCCTATTCATTGGTACTAAAAAAGCTCTATGTATCATTGAATTAAAAGCTGCTAATTTATGTATGTGACATAGGGTGATTTGAGTTATAACTGACAGTCTTATTTCAATGAGTTGATTTACTTTTTTGATATTTATATCTAAGAAATTTATAGAACTGTTCTCTTCAATTTCAACTGTAAATTTTATTTTTGGATGTAAATTCTTAATAAAATTAATAAAAACATCCAATTGTCTACCACTATCTGTAAAACCAGCCAAAACATCATCAACATATTTATACTAAAACAATACATTCCTGAAGATTTTTTAATCAAAAATTTTGTGTTTCAAATTATCCATAAAAATATTTGCATTGACATTCCTTCATTTGGAATATAAAATAGGTATTTTGATCGATACATAAATTAAATAGGTTTATAATTTCATTAATTAAAATTTGGTTCATATTTTTTCTTTCTAAGAATTTAGCTATTAATGTTATACGTTCATATGGAGGAATTTTTACTAACGTCAAATGAAACTAATTTTGTATTTTCATTTAATTAATAGATACACATTATTTAGTATACGTATCGAATCCAAACCGTTTTTACTGAGTATTTTGATATGTACTCATGATTAGTTAAAGTTTTATTAAGAATCTCTGATAATTTTGTATTTGGGGTATTGATATAAGAAACTGCCGGTCTAATTGGTTTTGTATCTTCATGTAATTTAATGGTACCATATAATTTTGGTGCTTGAGGATTTTTTTGAATGATAATACATCAAAGAAGTTTTTCTCTAGGAATATGTTTCTGGCGGAAATTTATGTTTTACAAGGAAAGGTATTTTAAGTGTTCAATGAAGAATTAAGAAATTGGTGACTCTCTACAGTACAATGTAGAACTTCGACATGGTGGAACCACTGCAACTAAAAAGCCGAATATACCTAACACGGCTTTTTGGATGTTCATTTATTTGCAACATAATAAATTGAGCTACTTTACATATTTCATGCAACCGACAAACTAAGAAAAGAAGATTAAAAAAATCGCCAACATCTAGGGACATTTTCTTTATAATATTCGAAATTATTTCTACACAGTGATAGCGAAAACATTTTGGGAACTCATCATTCCAGCGGATTTCTTTAACAACTCCTGGGCGGAGAGGTAGGGGCGGTCGGCGTCTTCTCCGTCGGCCTATTCTTGGAGTTGGTGGAGGGGCGCTTGAGAGTCCGAGGAGCGCCCGGTAAGGAGGCGCAGACCCGACGCATGGTAAACTGATAGCACCTCCACGACTGAAAATTCTAACGAGCAGCTTTAGTCGCTCCGAGACGTGTTTAGTGTCAACGAGTACTCGTTACTTTCTTTTTGAGTTTTTTCGGTAAGTATTTTTAATAAAAATATTTCTTATTATCTTTAGCAAGTACTTTTTTATCAGAGCGGCGAACAATGTTCTTATAAACGCAACAAGAATCATTTAGTGAAAATGAAAATTAAATTGATTAGTTGTGTATGAGTCCAACTAAACATGACTTTAATAATAGCGAAACAATAAAATAATTTTAATAATAATCTACCGTGTCCAAGTTGGGTGCAACAAATTAATCGCAATATTTTTATGATTTATAAATGCTAGTAAATGAAGTACATATAGACATAGGGAACTTAATACAAGGAAAATGGGGGAAAATAAGTCCTTTAGTCTCACAGTCGTATAAGTTTTATTTGTCATAGAAAAGAACTTCCAGTTTCATGGTAAAATGGGCCACATTTTCAGGTCAAATCACAAAAATTATGTAATTACAAAACAAATAGTTTGGTGTAAAATAGATAGTTTATACATATATGTGATTTGTATGTAATTGTTTATAGATTTTATTTTTATGCTCAAAGTATTTTTTTTTCATTATTGTATTTTATTTTTTGTAGTTGATAGGAGTTAATTTGAGTTGTAAAGTTTAGTTTTTAGTACCCTAGTTTTTTAAGTCTAGTATTCCTTAATTTAGTAGAAAATCAAATAAAGAAACTTACCCATGTTGTAAAATTATTCGAATTGACTATTATAAATCTCATACCAAACTATTTGGCTATAAATCACAAATAAACACATGCGAAGAAGATGAAATTGACTGTATAACATGAATTAGAGAAGTCACAAGAACAAACACAAACATATTAAAATTAATTAAAATTAAGATAAAATGAAGAACTCTATGTGCCCATCTTAGTAAAATTATTTTACGAATTAACAAAAAGTAGTACATAGAGAATTTGTATATTATATTTTTATAATACCCTACATACTCGTATTCGTATTTTATACATTACAAATATTACGAAAAGTGGTATTTTTTATAAACATTATAATAAAATAATAAATATATAAATTAAAAAGTGTTTACAAACCAGAACAATAATTTATCAGTTTTAATGAAAAAGAAAGATAAAAGTAATTGCTAGCACCAAGAAATTAGAAGTAATCCAAGCCGAATCAGATAACAGTGACCATTAATGGCATACAGATTTATACCGAGCCTAAGCTAAAAATGGTTTAAATTATGATATTCAAAGATATTTAAGACAAAGCAATTTCAAAATACCATAATGGAAAATTGATAACTTAAAACTTACTTAATTTTAAGCTCGACTTAAAAAGCTGATGAAAATAACCATAAAATCAATAAAACACAAACCCAACTTAATAAGCAAATACGATGTGAATGCACAAAGTAAATATAGAAGTGAATATACATCGAAAAAAAGTTAGAGGATATTTTTATTTTAAGTACAACATTGAAATTATTTACTTGTATCTAAAATAAGAAATGCACATGTTCTTGAACATTTTTCAAATTTAATTTTAAGGTCAGCTTATGCAACTTAAACGAAAATCATAACGAAGTGCTAGATGAATAATAATAGTAAAAACCGAAATATACTGTTTTGGGGAAAAATTTATAGTTTTACAAATTTAATATTTTACCATTTTTTCTGAACGTATTTTTGCTTCAATTTATGAGGTATTCGTCCTTTCAAACATTGTTTTCAAAAATATTTTATAAATTTCAAATCAATTGAATTTTCAGCATTAATAATGGATTCCTATTCAATGAAACTATATTATCATAAATAGTGAAAAATAAAACGACGAGTATTTTTAGTTGCTAGGTAACCAACCCGAATTTTTCTAAATACATGTATATAAATAGATTCTGTGCTTATTTTAGAAAGTATAACATTCAAAAAATTATGTAAACAGATTTTTCTTCCAATGGTAGTTAAATGAAATAATAAAATTAAACTCAAAATATCTTCTTTGTAATAATGGTGGGAGGATTATAATAATTATTTATACCAAATGAACACATCTTAAAAATTTTAGAAATAGATTTCAGTGTATTGTTTTTATCATCATTTATTAAAAAGTGAATGAGAAATTACTTGGATATAAAAAATTGTCACTTAATGCCAGAATTAATTATTTGATAAATATCTGAAAATTATACTACAAATTTCTAACATATCCGATATTCAATATATCTTTTAATTATTACACTGAGTGTCCCTAAATTACGTATCCAACGTAGTGATGTACTAGGGGAAGTCATTTCTTATAAAAAAAAGTATGTTATCCAATTTTTGACGTTGAAGAGATATTTAAAATATTCCATTTTTGCATGATATTACCTTATATCTAAAACAAAAAAAATGTGTGTTTTGTCAGCTAACCATTTTTTTTAATATTATGTTTATAAATGTTGCACTTTTATAATAAACATATTTTTTATAAAATTTTAAGTCATTTATCAAACAGATGTTGTGAACATTCTTTTGTATATTTATCAGAAATTTTATTTGACTATAAATGTTATTTGAAATAAAATAAAATTTAGAAAGATGCCCTACCAAAAAAATCGTCTCTTTTATACAAATTCTAATAGTGTACAAACTATCGAAATTATTTTAGAAGAATTATTTTGAATAATTTTTTAACATTTTTGCAAACTTATGTGTGTACTTAATCATAAATAACAAAACTTAAACATAAACATAAAGTATTGTAAGACAATGTCATACAAAAATAAAAAAATGTTAAATATATTTTGAACCTTCAACAGTTAGATAACAATATATAGACATTTTTTCATAACACTCTTTATATAAATTTAGTCCTTTTTATACATAACCAACTGTAGGCTTTAATAAGAAAATTAATTAAAGTCTCGTATAATCCATGTATGCACATTTTTGTAAAGAATTGTGACGTTATTATTATACGATATCGTATTTAAATAAGCAGTAGTACCTAAAAAAAGTCTAAATCAGAGCTAATCGAAGTTCTAAAGCGCCCTTTAATATTTTCAACGTGTTATTTGATTGACTGAGTGACCTTTAACTGTTTAACTGTGTAAAGGTTACAGTAATCATATTCTAGCCCTTAAATATAATTTATTTATTATAAAAAATAACCAAAATAGGATATTTCTTAAATACAAAAATTTAGTTTATCAGTAATTCCCAATTTTCATTAGTTTCTCAGTTCAGATGTAATATACAATACTTATTTTTATGTGGGACACATTATATAAACGCATTTGTATTGTTTAAACTTTCTTTATAAAAGACAATAAATAATATTGCAGTGACCTTTAAATATATTTTTAATTTGTTAATCAAAACAATTTCACCATTATTCGAGTCTAAAAGTCTTTGCGGTATAAATCGGCTTTAAAACAAATCATAATTCGCTATAAGTTAGTGTTTGTTTTATAAACAATTGTGGCGAAATATTCAACCTTCTCGAGTTTCATTGATAGCACTGCAATAAAAAATATACGGATTCTCTCATTTTCACGCATCCACATATTTTCTATTATTTTTTATCGTCGAAATTGAAGGAAAATAATATAAGAACCTTTTTCTGCTCTTAAAACCAAAATCAATGAAAAGTGGATTTTAAATGAATCAAATACGGTTCTTTTTCCAGAAACGGACTTTACAGAATTTCACCCACTACTTTAAAATTACGTTGATTCATAATTTGTTTGTAATTAGTTGTAAATGAAATAAAATTGGTTTAACTTGAATCAAATTTGTACTAAAATGGTCTTAGAAAATATGTTTAAAACTTACAAGCGACAATCTGTAAATTCACAATGGCTTACTGTACAAAAATACAAATAGATCCATACGCAAATAATTATTATTATTTAATAAGATTAAAATAAGCTTACATTTAATAATTTTCATAATTTGTATTAAAGCTCCATATATATCATAACATTTTTAATTTTACAACGGCCTCTTGCGTCAGGTTTTTAAGCTAATATTATATTTAAATCTAGTTTAGTTTAACATAAGCTAACATATAAACTAAATTTAGGAGATAGTTGACCATTAATGCACAAAAACTTCAATTCAAGTTCAGAATTTGAATAATAAAATTTTATCCGCAATAATAAAAAGTTTTCAGTGTTTGTTCTCTTTTCAAATAATTATATTCAAATTATAATGGTTTTAAATCAGATTTAATTCAATTTAAGACTGGAGTTCCGCAAGGATCCAATTTGGCGCCTTTGTTATTTTTACTGTATATAAATGATTTATTTTTAGTAATTGATTGTAAAATGTTGTGCTTTGCTGATGACTTGAAGTTATTCTGTAACTTAACATCTATTGATACGTGGTGCACAAACAACAAACTTCTATTGAATGCTGAAAAGTGCAAAGTAGTTAGCTTTTGCAGAAAATTGATGTCAGTTCACTTTGATTATCTAATTCAGGGTTCGATACTGGAAAATTGTAATAGTGTTAAAGACTTGGGTGTCATTTTTGATTGCAAGTTAACCTTTAGAATGCATATTGAACTGAAAGTTTCTAAAGCAATGTAAATGTACGGTTTTATTATTAGGAATTGCAGAAATTTTACCAACATAGCACCTATAAAATAAACTTATAAAATACCTGATTTTTAAAGTTGATGGAATCTATCCTAAACGAGGATGTGAGAATAATGTGGTATGTGGCAGAGTTGATATGGTTAATTTAGAATTAAGGAGAGACATTTCATTCTTTCATTAACATTTCTGTATAATTTGCTACATAATAGTATTGATTGTAGTGATATGCTAGCTCAAATTAATTTCAATGTTTCAATCTCTACTATTACTTTACAGTTGTTATACTAATGAATTATAGTATTTATTTTTTCTATAAAGTGTCCTGTAAATGGGAAACTGTTGGCAATAAAGCTATTACTATTATTAATAAATATGCGAACCCATTTTAAAAAAATTCATACGCTGCCATTTTTTGATTTTGATTTTTATTAAGCCGGACCTGGATTTTTTTAATTATTACAATACGTAATTGTAATTTCTGTATCTCTGTTAAAACTGGGGTAAATCCCATTTGTTTAGAACCTCCTCGGTGATAAAAGGTAGGAGATAGAAAATGTATATAAAAGAAAAGCTAAGGGGATCAATGTATGAGACACACATCTAAAAATTAAAAAAATTCCAAGAAATACAAAAAAATGAATGTTTCTATAATAGAGTAGTTACATACGGAAGAAAGACATGGAAACTAATTAACAGAGAGAAAATCTCATTTTTGAGAGAATGGTCATAAGGAAAATGTATAGGGGAAAAAGAATAAATGATATGTGGATAAGAAGAAAAAATGCAGAACTGGAGGAACTTTTTCAAGAACCAAAAATAACAGGACTATTAAGGACACAAAAATGAAGTATTTGGGACACGTGTCGAGATTAAAAGATAAAAAATCAACAAACCATTTTTTGTAAACCAATGAATAACCCTAAAACAAGAGCTAAAAAAT
The DNA here is from genome assembly GCA_951812935.1 of Hermaeophaga mercurialis. Taxonomy (NCBI): domain Eukaryota; kingdom Metazoa; phylum Arthropoda; class Insecta; order Coleoptera; family Chrysomelidae; genus Hermaeophaga; species Hermaeophaga mercurialis. Next base: position 12,469,182 of record OX638362.1, read on the forward strand.
ATCCAAGGATAATTCTTTTACAAACAACTGTGTGTATTTATTTGGTGCTAGTTTCGCCACGACGTGGCCACTTAATAATTCTAGTAAAAGTTTATCAAAATTATTAAATTAATCAATAATTATAACTATCAGTAGACATCGATAAGCTCTGATATATAATCAAATTGCGTGAGAATAGAATTGCTGTAAACAAGGTGTTTCTATACAATTTAAATCATAAGTCTTAAAGTGAAATTGGCCTAATTGGGTGACTTCGATCTAATTACACGTTTTTACTTGCTTATGAATGCAAGCACGTTTTGCATGTCAAACATGATTTTATTGTAAACTGAAAAAAACTTTAAAATGATAATTTTATTCTAAGAATCGAATAACTGGAACAATGAATAGTGTCCATGAGCATGTAAGTAGATTAAGAAACGCGTTGAATATTAACTAGGGTCATTTTTACCTGTATTTTCTATATAATTAAAAGACTTAAGTCTTTAGTGAATGCCAAGTTTATGATGTTATAGTTATAGGTCTAAGTTTTATTTATTATTAGACAGTCTCATAAATAATCCCAACACTAATTTAAATTTGAAATATAATATACGTGGTGATCGAATTTAATTTGAAAATTATAATTTCTTAAATAAAAATCATGATTTTCCTTTGTTATAAATTATCACTTTACTTAAATGCTTCAAATTAATTCAGAATATAAAGTAACAAAATAAAATATAATTAATAAATCAAATGTTGTTTAACTGAATATCCCAAGCGTACGCCTATGACTAAACGCAGTTATAGTGAGTTCAGGAAAAAATCAGGTCCCTTATAATCATATACAGACAGAGGTAAAATTAGTAAACTTATTTTTACTTTTATAAAATTCTACGAAACATCTAATTCACTCAAAAAATAAAAATAATAGCTACAACCTGATCATCTAGACATTGAGATTTTAAGAAACACCCTTTGTATATTGTCCACCCTAAGTGCACCTATAAAAGGGATTTAAATCAAAACAATTTCATGTGGATTCATTGTGAAAAAGGATCAGTATATTACTTAAATCTTTTAAATCCCCTTTAAACTGATTTTAAATTAACAACTATAATATTCATAAAAGTTCGAAACTGTAGACTTTATTATATCCCTAGTTCTTAAACTACTTAATAATAAACGTTAATTGTTCAAAATTTTCATAAATTTATGCAGAATCTTTTGTAATAAAAGTTTGTGAACTTATGTTTCACTTTCTCATGTTTGAATGTGAACTGTTTGCCTTTTAAAATTAATAAAAAAAATTTTGCGATTGCCATTAAAAAAATCTATTTCAAGGAAGTTTTTTTAGGTTTATTTGACGAGGGGGTAATTTATTAAATTTATTAAAAAAATATACTGTTCCTGGTATTATATTTCGTTGAAATAGTAAAATGTCATGTTATTATCAAATAAGAGTCTACATCATATTTTATAAAATCAGAATAAATATTTGTTATTGATTTAAGATCAAAGTACATTAACATATTGGGATGTGATGAATTATTCTAAGAATACTTCTACTTTGACAATTTAAAGATTCGATAAGTTCTTACTAAACTCTAAAGCCACTTCCCATGTCTAATTATTTAACTTTAAATATTACTAATGCTGAGATAAGAGATAAAACATATGAGTAAAAATTATTGTGAACTCACCTGTTCATTTCATTAGCGGAGGCAAAAAATTTTTAACGGTATTATGGTGAAAATAGCTTCTTTACATTTTTTTGCTACTAATCTCTTCGATTTGACCTTTAGTAGAAACCAATCTTTAAGTGAACCTTTAATATCATCTTGTATATGTGCAGCATAACATAAATATTTTTCACAGGGTGTTCAGAATGAAATATATTAGATTATATATATACAACTTTTATCAAAGAAAAGAATATGTACAAAATTTGCTAAAAATATACGACAATTTGCAATTATGTTCTAAACAAACTATAAACTAACTGCCCATTGCACTTGTGAATTTTTCTGAGTGGTCGTTTTGAAGTAAATATTCTTTTTACTTAAATTATGGCGAATTTTTTTCCAATTCAATATTGAATCAAACAGGACAAAATTTAATAATAGTGTATGTAGATAAAAAGTGTTCGTTTAGAATATATTCAATGAAAGGAAAAGAAGAAAAACCTATTGAAGTTATTGGAAATCTCAACCAAATAGTACCATTTGTAGGGAAATTACAAGTATTAGCGAGAAGAGAAAAGTGTTTGAAGACACCTCAGACAAATCTTCTAAATTAATTTGTACCGAATTAAACAGCAACATAGAAGGTATTGATGTAACTGATATCGATGGCAAGAAAAAAGATTCTTCCGCTACTGAGGAACCATCATGAAGTAATAAGTGTTGTGCGAGAAATGGAATTAAAAACTGTGAAACCTAGAGATTTTTACTCATATATTCGTATTAATGAAAAAATTATTGTTTGCTCTTCATTTACAAACTTGCGTTTTTCATCATCATTCAGCAACATTTATATAGATGACATGTTTCAATATTTACCTGCAATATACCCAATTTTTAATTTTTAATAACTCTTTGCATATGTGCAGCATGTCATAAAAATATTTTTCACCCTGTGTATAGAAAGAATTAAAATAGAATAGATTGTGGATAATATACAACTGTTATCAAAGAAAGAATTTCTCTAAATCTATTTGTTTACCTACTTGGTGAACAATTTTTAATAAATATAAATTGTTAGTTTAGACCCTCAATTTCGGTTATTGAACTACGTAAACAGACAATTATCTAAAATTATACACAAATATGTTATAGAGGTTTGATAGCACCAACCTGTATTTATCATACTTATTAGAAAAGAATTTATGGTCTTCAGATTAAATTGTAGGCAATTGAAAAATTTTAATATTTATTGTTCCCCAAAAAAGTTGGTCAAGGTGAATTTTATTTTAATGTCATTAAATGTAGAACAGAAAGTAAAGGTATACCCAAAATTCGTTAAAAAAAGAAGAATCGTTTTATCTCTTAATATTTTACAGAAAAACCATAACATAAAGTTGATTGTAAAAAGCATGATCCCAAATATTTTTACTAATATTCTAATGATTTTTTTCTTCATTTTCAGTAAACGCATAACAAAAACCATCCACCATGGACGCGATCAAGAAGAAAATGCAGGCGATGAAGCTTGAAAAAGACAATGCTTTAGATCGTGCTGCACACAATGAACAACTTGCCAAAGATGCTAACCTCCGCGCAGAAAAGGTACGTATTTATTGTTCCATACTAAAAAAACTGCACTTTTGCCATATCTTTAATTTTGACTATACACATTGTTCCATCGAAAACTTGACCAACCTCCGAAACCTAGAAAAAAACGCGTTTTAAGTAATTTTCAAAAACATATCAAGTTTTGTTTTTTATTAAATACAAACCGGAATACGAAAGGAATTTTGGTTCTGTAAGGTTTTTCAAAATGTACATAGTTTTAGAGAGATTGGATTATGTATTTATTTTTTAGAAATATGAATACTAGTTGTCCGCAAACTCTCTTTTAATTGTAGTTGCAAGCGATTCTTTTGGACGATAACTGAAGAGCTCTAAAATTTACCGTTTACTTTTGTCAAGATAGTTTGTGGGCACCCTGTATATATTCACAAGAAAACTTTACTTAAAATTATTAAATGTATTATTCTACCAACTTATAAATACAATCTATAGTCGTATGGAACTCATGAAGAAAATTTGTAAAATATATGCCTATATTTTAAGTAGCTAATTTTATTTTTTCTTATTATTAATCATGTACCCAATAAGTTGCATTTCCAATTTTCCTAAAACTATAGGTACAAAAATCCCTAAAGAACCATTCCAAATTTTAAAAAATATAACTTGATCCCCCAAGCTAGTAAAACATTTAGGATATTTACAACTGTATCAAACCGACTCTTTTGCACCCATCAAAACAAAATTTTGGGATTTTGGGAATATAAGTCAAATTTTCATTTGAATGTCGTTTACATGAGAGATAAAAACCAGGCACAATAAATATAATTTGCAGATAGAAATAATAATAGTAAAAGATCTACTCTAGCCATTTATACCAACTCCAGTCTCCCTATTTTATTTGATTTTCGAGCAGTCCTGCGACTCGATCCTCGACTCATTTCCTTTAGAAAATCTATTATCTTATTTTCTTTCAATTCTCTATAAGATTCTTCTGATTCGGAAGCGTATTTAAAGAACAATTTTTTTTTGACAGGCTGAAGAAGAAGCACGCTCTCTCCAAAAGAAGATCCAAGCCATTGAAAATGACCTCGATCAAACTCAGGAACAACTTACTCAAGTTAATGGAAAACTTGAAGAAAAAGAAAAAGCTCTTCAAAATGTAAGTACCAATATCTTTCATTTGTGGATAAAGTTTTATGAAACTTCAGTTTACGGAAATGGTTGATTCTTTTCTCTTTAAGTCAATAAAATAAATTATTATTAAAAGCTGCAATAATTGATATGTGTAAAAGAAGACATGTTGGAGTTGCATAAGCGTGGTGCTATCTACAGATTTATGTAAAAAGTAATAATAGATTTATGTTATTTGTGCTATTTAGATTTCAGTTACTATATCCCGAAAAAAACTGAAATTTAGATGGCAGGACATTTCACAAATTTGTCATAATTTTTTGTGTAAATCAGTAGATTGCATCACGCACGTGCAATTTCGTTTATAAACATCTGATAGGCTATTATTTTATAAAATAATTTAAAAAAAGTATTAGAAAACAAGGGTTTGCCTGTTTTTTGTATTTCCATTTTGTTTGTTGTACAACTTCCACATAAGTCAATGTAGAATTTTTATAAGTAGAAATTATATTTTTGCAATGTGCTGCCTTTTATTAACAAGTAAATGAACAATTAATACAAAATGTTTAACCATTCTCTAATTTATGGATTATTGTAAGAAATAAAAAAAACTTGACATAATCATATATTTATGAATCGTATATATCTTTAAGAGTGAATATATGAAATTTTGCATTTCAACTCCCCACATGCTGATAAAATGTAAATTTTAAATAAACTTTACTAGGAAATGACATTTTTACTTTTGCTTTAACTATATTTAAATTATCCATTAATAAAAGTTTGCTCCAAAAATAGAACATGTAATGAAAATCAAGACAAGCGCCTTAAAATTACATAAGTAGTCAGAGGAAACAGAACATATGGTATTAAAATGCTACTAAATATTCGTAATAAACTTTAGAAAAGTGAAGTAAACCGAAATTACGTCTTACTTTCTAAAGTTTACTAGTAATCTGCTGGCATTTTCAGCGGTGCTAAAAATATACCAAGAACTCGATCGCTTGCCAAATAAGGCTCGATGAATAATCTCGTCCCGTGACGTTTAACACTTAATAGACATATGTTTCGAATTCTCTCAACTTTAAAAATATAGGTCATTAATTTGTGATTATCAAAAAATGTAACAGTGATTTTTAATAACCTGAGCCTGTAGAATGTGTTGCATACATACTAGGTAAAGTTAAGTTGAAATAAAGATTGTGCTACGTAACTTGTTTTTTAAAGCGTGCCAAATTCTTTAAGCAATCTTCTACATCGCTTCTAGTTCTCTAATTCGTAAATAAATAGCAAGCTAAAATGAAAAATGAAATGAACTGTATTATTTTTAAATGCATTGGTTAAAAAAATGGTTACTAGTTATGACGTAGCAGGACAGTGCTGCCACGAGGATTTTAGTTCAGTAACATTCCACGCGACTTTAGCGCTAGTGTGTCCAATATGGCGAAAATGAGTAGAAGACGATAAGTAACTTTCCGAAAAAATGTCAACAACAAAGGCGGCGGGCAGCGCAAAAAAAAGGGGGCATCAACATCACCCTAGAAACGAAGGTACCAGAAGGAGGTTAGCGTTAGATTTACCCCTTGACAACCCTTTGGACAAATACAGTATAAATAATGTAATGACATCGCAGAAATCGACAATAAATAATAACATAAATACAATAAAATATGAAAATAATAATACTGTGATAGCAAGTAGTGCCTTCCATGAAACTAGTTCAAGCAGTTCAACTATTCAACCTCAAAAATTAGAAACAGAATCTACGATTTCTCCCAACAAATGTGATATAGAAGTGATAGATTTAACAAATTGTGATGATGAAATTATTAAAGATAAAGAAAAGGAACCAAGTCCAAGTAAAAGTGTTAAAGAGGATCGTAATAGTAAAATACGCAGACAAAGAAAAACAAAACCAAGTAAAAATGACACCAGTAAAGACATGTCTCATATTCAAAGACCTGAAGCAGAAGGTTCCAGTCAAAGTGACATAGAAAATGAAAGGGGTAGTGTGGCAGACCCCGAAATTGAGGAATTATCAAAGCTCCGCTGTACGTCTGAAATGACTGAAGTGGTAGCTGAAAGGGAGAAACGTAGAAACAGAAGATGTGCAGATTATCCTGGTCTTGCTTTTAGTTCAATATTCAGCTCAGACACCATTATGAAGTTCAACATAATCAAAAATGAGTTGCACAACATTATGAATACACAATTAAAGAGGGTAGGTACACAAAAAATAGGTATAACCCCGTAAAGCATTTTCCTTTGCTTTTCCTTACATATACCAGTTATTTTTAGACTTTAAATAAATACACAAATATTGGTAGCCATATGCGCAGTTTTTTCTAAACATTGCTGGGTATTAACATAACATTGTAAATACACACATACACATTTTGATATGAACCAAAACTGAATATTAATATTTAAATTGCTACCTACATATGAAACTTTTCAGACCTAGTTATTAACATGTTTTCAATTAATAAAAAAAGCATTATATTATTTAGTTTAATAAGTATGTAGTTAAATAATTTAACTGATATCTTTATATCGTGGTCAAAAAATAATTTAATATCTATACGTGTCTAATTAAGTTGGTTCTGATAAACAATAAATAAAATTTAAATTACCCAATGGAATGTTGGTACCTTAAAAATTATTTTAGTTAAATTAAATTAAAATAGATAATATGAAATATTACATTACATATTTAAAAAACAAAATATGTAGTTTTCTAAGCATTTCATTCATTTTTTAAATCCTTCATTTTTAACATTTTAGTTGTTGAAATTGGTTACGTATTTATTATCATATAAATTAATTTTAATATTTTTAAAACAACATAACTTATCCATGGAATATTTTATTTTTATTAATCATAGATATTCGATATATTTTTGGGCACCATTAGTACCTGGTTAACGTCATAGTGTCTATAATTTTTTGAATACCTACTTATGTTATTGAACGTGGGACACAAATTTAAATTTTGTATGTTCTTAATACAATTACTTACTGGGACCCTACCCATTAAAGTAAGATTTTTAAGGCAAACGACAAATAAGCTTCTTTAATTACAAGGATCTCTTGACATGTGATAATAGTCATTTAGCCTTTCCGGCTCTCCCTACTTTTTATTATATGTATCACATGATGAGGTTTTCGGAAAACTCTAAAAAATTATTTTTAATTTACTAGTGACTATATTAGAATAACGCGCAGATTAATGAGCAAATTTGCAAAATTTTGTAATTTATTTAGAAAACAGTCAAATTATATTTTCATCACCGTATCTGCTTCTTGAGATATCACTAACGACTCCATTGATTTTTTTCATTGTTTCCTATTAATCTCGTTTAAAATTTCGTTGCGCCAGTAGAATACCAAACAGATAAATCATATTACTGAATACTAACACTGGAACAAAGTCTTAAAATAAGAAAATTATCTCTTTAATGAGAGTTCAGTGAAGATTTTACAATAAAAATATTTTCAATATTTTTAAAAACTTTTATGACATTCCAGTCAGTATGTCAATTTATTATTTATTTTTCAAAGGATAAGTTTAATCGAAGTTTTTTTTTATGATTACTTTTAATTTTGAAATATTTTATGGGTACCATACCCCTGGTTGAAATCCCTTGTAGTTGATTACCCCACTACACGATAAATTTAATCTATAGTAAATGTTTACACGTGTAATCTAATTATGGCTTAAACAGAGATATAAGTTTATCAAATTAATATTGGTTCACCCTGTATGTAGAAACTGTGTTTTGAACATTTCGACAACACCGCAATATTGCATGTGGCAATGTCAAATCCAGCATCAATACCCGACCGGCTATTCTTTTAATGGATATAATCTGGCTATATAAATTTACCAACAATTCCTGGCATCTGAATGCGGCCTTATCTTCAGTATTGTCACCATTTTACTATGAAATTTACAAACCGATTGAAAATGAATGGGGTGCCGCGCCTTTGATTCGAATTTTCTGCCGCGTTGCCACTTATTTATTTTTCATTTTTCATTTTTATGTTCAATGTTTCGTCTGATCCTTTTGATCTCATCGTTACCGTTGTTTTTTGAGTGTTGATTTTTATTCCGTACTTTTCTAGTGTGTCATTCCAGGTGTTGATACTTCGCTGCAGGTCTTTTTCTGTTTTAGCTGCAACATTGTGTTGTCTACATTCTTTATATATTTTCATCTAAAAAGATTTGAAATAATATAGAGATCAGCACTCCCCCTTGCTTTAGATCTTCTTTGATTTCAAATGTTTCAGATCTTCTGTTTCTGCTGGTAACATAGTTAATATTTTCTTTGTATAATGTTTTTATATCTTTAATCAGTTAAAGCCTACGCACCTTTTTATCAAACTTTTAAATACGGTGTCTCTTTGTATTTTTTTGACTGCTTTAGTCAATAAACGTGAAGAATGCTTTTGACTGGTTGTCTTATAATTTGATTTATTTCATTCATTCAGAGCTTAGGAGTGTTATTCCTCCATAGATACTGTATTCACGTATATTACTCTTTTTATGTATTGGTATTATTTGTTCAATTTTCCAGTCGTCTAGTATTGTTCCTTCTTCTAAAGCTTATAAAATATTTTCCAATGTATTTATATTCCCTTTTTCCTAGATTTTTTAACATTTCTATTGTTATTTTGTGATGGCCAGGTGCTCTTTCATTTTTCAACATTATTATGGCTTCAATTATTTCTTTCTGTGTTAGTGTTTATAATTCTTCTTTTCTTTCGTTTTTGTCTGTTTGTAATATTTCTGTTTATTCCACATTTTTCAGTATGTTAAGTAGGTTTTGAATTGCTTCTACCTTTTCATTCTTTGTTTTTCCGGATATCATGTTCTTTAGGGCGTTGTATAATAATTTTTGGTTTTATTTAATACTTGCTTCCATTCGATCTCCAAATTTGATTTGTTTACCATATCCTTTACTTGAATTATTTGTAACTGTTGTATTTGGTTTCTCTTCTAGTATTCTTCCCACAGTTTCTTTTTATTTTTACTTCTTTCATCTCCTGATTCCACTAAGCCGTTAATTTTTTTTTATTTGTTCACATGTCGACTTAGCATCATATATTGATTGTTTTTATCTTCCAGGTTTCTTTTACGCCCATTGCATTTTTTATTTTATTTTTCTCCTACTATTTTTGAGTATTTTTTTCAGCTATGTGTCGTAGTCTGTAACTTTAAATACTACTAAATTCCCTTTTTTGCCCAGTCACTAGTTTTCTTCTTTATCTTTTTCTATTGATCTTTACTAATATTAAGTAGTGATCAGTATATAGTTCAGATGCTCTCATTGCTATGAGCATTAACTTTTTTCTAAATTTTCTGTGGATTAATATGTAATCTATATGGATGTTTTTATGCTTACAAAATATATTTGCAACTATTACATACAATAGTGAATGTACAAATTGTTATACTCATAAATATTGTTTTAAACGGTTTTTTTTTTCAACTATGCCAAACCATCTCCACATAAACATGCAGCAGTTTTCTTCAACTTAATTTGAAATTTTGTCTTATAATAAAAATTCAATTTTTTTTTACTGTACATAATCATAACAAGGAGAATATTTACATAAATAACACCACACTTACAATACCGTTTCATTGACACCATCTTATATCGATCTTAATAAATCCTAAATCGGTCTTACTTATTGTTGTTTGGTTTAAACGATTATTTTATTTATATTTGGTCGTTGATATCCAATTAAGGAAATTTCCTTTATTGTGTGCCGAATGAGTGGACTTGACAACTTCGCAAATGGAATATCCAGCAGGTGTCAGAGGCGCATGCGTGTCAGCCATTTTCCCCGGTGGCTCGCCCAGTTGACTAAGGCGATTCATACTAAGTTAGTCCTAAGTCGGTTTTTCGTGTTTAGTGTGTGAAATTTTCTATAAAAAACATGACTACTACAATTCAACAAGGGTCCCTTCTGGACGTACTCAAGAAAAAAATGAGGCAAACAAAAGAGGAGATGGAAAGATACAAAGATGAATGTGAGGAATTCAACAAGAGACTTCAAGTTGAAATTATGAGGCGAGAAGAGGTAGGCTCTCGTTTGTGAATTTTGAAACGTGTTTTTCGAGTCGTTACATACCGACTTCTATAAAAACAGGATCGTTTTGCATATATGTCTTTGCCTTTTTGTAACCTAAACAGCACATTGTACGTGATTTTACAAACATATTTCTCATCAAGTACATGCCTCTTTCTATCGATTTGGAAACGACTATATTTTATCTTACAAATTATATGTTTATTATAATTTGCATCGATAATTCTGATAAAAATTTTATCAGTTGCCTTTACGGTTATGACAGCTACAATTTTACTATCTTGCTGCCAGTAATCTAGAGAATATATCCATATGCATTCCTTTCGCACTAGAAGAATATATAATTACAAAATAAATACCTATTTTATTTATGAGCAAGCATCTTGTTTGAATGTAGCATGGTTCCGTCTTCTTCAAGAATTACCTAATTATGAATTCATACATTTAAATGTATTTCTATTCTATATATATATATATATTCTAAATTTATCATATAAATAATTCATTATTGCTCCTCTTCAATAGATAAAAATTAATCAATTTTTATTCCCAATAAATATAAAAATCTTCCCATATTGAAAATACTTATACCTACACTTTGAAAGAATAAAAACTGTTTAATAGCAATGTACATATTTATTATATAGAACTCTTACTAGTAACAAAACATACATATGTTAATGTAAACTCTTCAAATCTGAATAACAGAACCATTTGCTTTAATCACTCAATGACGGTACAACATTTTTTATTAGAAATTATCATCCATTAATAAAATGTTGATAAGATATTCTTCTGAATGATCTTCTGAAATCGTGTACCTACTTTCTTGTTACTCTGAAAATTTACACGTAAATGTTTACTTTTTAAAAGACTATGATGACATATTCTTGATAAATCTGTTTCTACATCCTGCAAATGTCGCCAATATTTATCTTGTAGCTACGAAAAGAAAATGACGCACCTCCAGAAAGTATTTACACTTTGATTATAGACCTTGAGTGTATTTTATGTAACTCCCAAGTACTTAATGGCTTACAAATCATTATTTTTGGCCCACATGTACTTAAATCATTTTACTAAAAGAACTTATCTGCAGTTTTTCACATATTGGATTTTTTTTATATTAAAAATGTATTTTCAATAAACTGAAATTTGTTTCTTTAAAAGAATTGTTTCATTATATGAAATGTAGGTTTTCTGGAATTATTACTAGTTTTCATCAAATTTAGTTTCTACAGATTAAAATAATCAAGTTTAAAACAAGTTTCTATATTTGGAAAAACATCTAGGACACTTTCGTGATATATTCGTACTGTGATGAATCTATAAATATGAAACGTACTGAAAAAGCTAAACTCAGAGAATGCTGTTTCTTATAACTAAGTACTTTTAATTATATTCAAAAAAAATGTTTGTTCTGATAAACCATATTATAAACTTTGATCTATAACCGTAATAATGACGATGTTTTTTCTCAAAACTCGCATATCCCGTTAGAAGTTTATCTTTATATGAATATGTATGAAAATTTCAAAGAATCGTTCAACGACCTTTTTTCAATTTTCTGTTTAAATATGATGTAGGTATTTTTTATTTTGAAATATTTTTTTAAATCCTTATTGATGTAACTTTGTTCATCAGTAAATATTGAGTAATTCAAAATAAATGTTATGCATCTATAAGTCAAGATGTATTTCGATATGACCACTATAAATACCTAGCGATATATTATTCATTTCAAGTCATGCCCTAATGAATATTTGTGCATCATATTTAATTTTTAACAAAGAAATAAGTAATCGCATTTTTAATTAAAATTAAACAACAAAAGCCAAGGAAAATTTGTAATAACTTAAATATTCATAAATTATTTGTTGTGAACGTTATTTTGACGTTCAAATTTGAATGATTCACTATATCAGGTGCAGAATGTTGAAAATGTTGACTAATCAACCGACAGCAAATGTTTACTAGAAAATTTGCCTAAATTATATTCATAAACAATTTATCTTAATATGTACCGTGAACGTAAATTTTAATATTTTTATTTTACCGGTAGTTACGTGTCGTTACATAAGTTTTTACGGATTTTTACACATTGTAGTACCAAGCGGAAGGAAGTGAGGTTGATTTCCTTTTAATAAAGGGCGATCAAAAACCTCGCTCCACCCTGACTACCGAACAAATTGACCTAGTTTATTGTTGAAATAAAATACTATCAGGTCATCCATATATTTAAATCAATTAATTGGCAATAATTTATAGAGATACTGCTAGTATTCGGTAATCCGTGAAATTTTTACGATTGATTCAAAATCTAAACAATAGTTTTTTATTCTCTATTTCAATACAAGGTTTTTAAATTACGTTAATTATATAATTTGACGTCATTAAATAGTATATAAATTACTTGCCAGGGGTAGATTTTGAGAATGCAACGGCCATTTAACTTACTGCGATTTTATTTATGAGATATGTGCCAAATTGTCAAATAAGTCAAACCTAGAATAAGAGTGCCTTCAAATTTTATTCGTAGAATGCTACAAGGATGAGATTTTGGCGCTTTCCCCTGTCCAACGCATTGATCCTATCTTTATATATAATATTTTTGTTATTAACTAACAAATTTTTGGTTTCATTGCAGGCTGAATCCGAAGTCGCTGCCCTCAACCGTCGTATCCAACTGTTAGAAGAAGATTTGGAACGCTCAGAAGAACGTTTGGCAACCGCCACAGCTAAATTGGCTGAAGCCTCCCAAGCCGCCGATGAAAGTGAAAGGTTTGTCCACTAGGAGTTCCCCAAAATATGTGTCATTTGTTTTGTGCTTTTTTTAGCGCACTAACAGTCTCAAAATTCTATATGGTGTGATGAGTTTAGTTTTTTTTTTTTTTCATTCATCTTTTTAATTAAATACCAGGGTTCGGATTACATATAAATATGTAGATTTCTCGGTTTTCGTACCCCTTTTTGTGATAATTGCTTCACAATAATTATTGCATTATATGTCCCTCTGTTAGCGATGTATATAATGATTTTTTGATTCTTCTGTATAAAATTTAAGCAATATTTGGAAAAACTTGAATGTAGATATATAATATCACCAATCAATCACACCATATTTTTAAATTTGATGTGATTTTCTCTACCCAGAAAAGTAATCCTTAAAAATTGTCCATAACAAACCATCTGCCAATAATGGGGCATTATTTAAAAAATACTATAATTATTAATACTTACAGGAATATAATTAATTTTTTTGGGCTGTGAACAATAAGATTAGCTTTAATAAATGTTCTTTAAATATTTTCGAAAAGGATTATATTGAAATTCTGCTTAAAAATTGTCTGAGCTACTATAAATATTCATGGTGGTGTAGAAAAATCGATATTTAGCAAGCAAGTGTTAAAACCGTTATATGAAACCGTCAATAATACTAATTCTATTAAATTTATCAGATGTCGATTTAATCGGATAATCTTCTTAGTACGACAATGGACGAATTACATAACGACATGAATTTAACTTGTTAAAAAAATCCAGGAATTGTCGTTTGTAAACCGAAATAAAATAAATTTTGATTGCATAAGTGAGCTGTATTTTAATATAACAGCAGAGAATGGAAATTTCCTATAAACCATTAAAAAAATTATCAAGCCATTTGGGATATTTCCAAAGTGTTAAGACATTGTTTCTATAACATTAAAATAAAATTTAGTTATTTTCATATACAATTAATTAAAGTTGCCGAATTATTTGCGAATGAGATGCTCGTTATGTGAACAAGGAGAAAATTTATAATGATGACAATAGAATGGGCAAACCCATAACGGCAAAATATGTTAAATAATTGCTTAACTCGAAACCGTATCTCTAATTGAACGTTTGAACACAACTTGTGTTAAAAATAAAAGTGTTCTCGATCTTTAAGAATGTTAAAATTGTCCTAAAAGTTCTTAAATTTTAAGAATAGAAGAAACTAACTTTAAGTAATATATTTTCTGTTTTAAACGTAAAAATCATCGATAAGGTATTGTTGAGAAATATACTAAGTAATGAGCCGAACTTTGAGGTAACTTTATGTATATACTTAACTTATAAAATGAATATTTCAGGCACTATTAAAGTTACTTAATAAATTTTATTGCTTGGGTATTTAAGTAGTGTTTTGAAAAAATAGGAATATGAAAGAAAATCACCTCAACTTTAAAAACTATTAACTTTTTCTCTCCTTGTGTTATTCCCCATTAAATGAACTAATCTCGCACGTAGGATACTCAAAGCGTTAGAAAACAAGACAAATATGGAGGATGATCGGGTGTCCCATTTAGAACAGCAATTGACACAAGCCAAACTTATAGCAGAAGAAGCCGATAAAAAATACGAAGAGGTACAATACCAAAATCCTCTTGCTTATTAACAAACTAGAAAAGTAAAAAGATACTTTTACTTTTATAAAAATATTTAATTCGTTTTATCCAATTAGCACCAAATATTTTGCCCTACTTCTCGTTAATTTATTTATGTAAAATTTTATAAGAAATTCTCAATATTTTTGTTTTGAATTACAACAATTTTCTAATGACAATTAATTCGTGTAACGAGTCGAAGTGATTTCGATAAATTCTAAGTAGCGTTAAAAATAATTAAGAAAAAATAATAAATATGGATTAACCGAAAACTTTTTAAAAATAGTAAAAAAATACAGGTTCCTCCTCTTCTATAAAGACCCTATATTCATTCTTTTCCTCTAGCCAACTTTTCTTCAGCGACAATGCCTGGTTAAGATTTCCATTAGTAAGAAAGGCATAATATTACTTAGGCTGACACATGCTCTAGATTGTTAGTTAGTATCCCAAAAGTATTCAGTTTTTCTGAAGATCTTCCTAAATATTTTGATTAGTATCTTTTACCATTTATCTTAAATACAGCTTATTATCTTACAAAGGCGCTCGTCTAGAAAATATATCTGTTATTTCGTTATCCTCATTTGTTTATTTATTTCGATATACACAAACAATCTTTGAGCTGATTGTAATAAGGCTCGGCGTCTCGATTTCAACTTTACTATCGAAAATAGTTTATTATATGGATTAGTATTTCTTTAGACTTTCAAATAATATAAATTTCTGCTTGGTATATATTTAGATTTTTACCAAGCTTTTAAGTTGATCTTGCACATTCCTGTTTCAGCCTTCCTGGTTTTTTAATTTCTTCCTTCTCAAAATTAAAAAATACACATAAGAATTAAGTTAAGCATTTTTTTTTAAATCATATAATAAATTAGTAAAGAGGACAACATTACTGGTGTGCCCTATAAAAAAAGTAAAAGTATCTCTACTAGTTTAAAAAACGTGCAAAACTGGGTTCAAATAGTTGCTGTAACTGAATCATTCTAAATTCGATGATGTCATACCGCTTTTATTTGACCAAGGTTTAACGTGTTGTCAAATTTCTAATTGTAATTAATCATAAAATTAATTAACAGTAACGTAAATAAGAAATATGTACATATTTCAACACTGGGATTATAAGTTGTATACCCATAATGACTTATCTTTTTATTTAGACCTATTGAATTTGCAAAAAAATATTGGATATTTAATTCAATTTAATTTGACAACATTAATTTATGTAATAAGACCTTTTCTTTATTTTATAAGTAGGATTTTGTTTAATACAGCAGGCTCCAGATCAAGAGTTCCGGTGGTCCAGCATTTAAAATAATATTTTTTTAAATATTTTCCTTGTGCTTTTATTTATAGCAAAAACAAAAAAGATGAAAATATTTGCTGATGATAAAAAATTCATGATTCGGTCGCAATAAAAAGAACGATTTCACCTTGGCCGATTCGTTACCAGTTTTGTCCAAATTTGGACATATTTTACAAATATTAGCAGATGGTGTTTGATCACTTGTAGGTCAACAATGAGTAAAATGCAAGTTTGTTATATGTCGAACAGATAATTTTTTTATCTAAAATTCCAAAAATTTTCATCTTTGCTTTTGTAGGTTTATGCCCCTTGGACTTGTCCGTTGATTGGTGTTTCTATAAACAATCAGTGTCTAATATATTTATATCACAAAAATAAGCGTAAAAATATATCTCTAAAATTGTTATAATTTTACACTGAAATTTAAAATTTTCAAGCAGTGATTTGAGTTGTTTTTTAATATGTCGCTGCGGTATTCATAATCTATAAAATTGGAAACAATGCGTTAATTGTAATAAGTAATTATAGAAGTTCTCTCAATTTTACACTCAAACTTAAAATTTTCATGCAGGGATTTAAGTTATTTTTTTTAATGTGTCACTATTATATAAAGGTCCTATAAAATTGGAAATAATTTATTAATTGTAATAAGTATTTATATAACTATTTTATTTTGTCTTATCATTCTAAACACCGTGAAACGGATAAGTATATTGGCCAAAGTAGTTTCCAAGTTTTTTTGTTTTCTTGTATTGAGTATTATTGAATGACTTTAGGCAGCGCAAGGTATTAGAAAATCGTTCACTGGCTGATGAGGAGCGTATGGACGCCCTAGAAAACCAACTGAAAGAGGCCCGTTTCTTGGCTGAAGAAGCTGACAAAAAATATGATGAGGTTCTTAAAATTCTGTCCGTGTGAAAATACTTACTAATTTTTGAATTTTGCGCATAAAGTTCCGACTAAACTAGTGTCACTAATTTCTCTAGTGTCAAAATGCCACTAATACCAAGTGCCTCGCCAGTGTATTTTTGGTTTGTTATTAGAAAAATAAATAAGGTGTCGTGGAACATACAGTCCCATCATTTATTTAAGCGTATTTTACATGAGGGTTTTGGAAAGTGCGCAGTGTTGTGACGAAATAGTGCTTTCGGGTATCGCAATTTGTTGTGTTAAAGGTGCAGCTGAATTTTTAGTGTTTTCTCGAATACCGTCCGAAATTATAAATAAGAAAAATACCTTTGGTCACACCTACCAATGAAAATTTACCAAAGCTAATTCGTATTTATTTTATTATTTATTAATTGAATTTGGAATTGTTAGAGGGCATAGTTTTTTTTTGGTGTTATAATATTTACAAAAAAAGTATGCAATATAAAAAAATAGAAATATCTTTTGGTTACCTAGTACCATTTAATATTTCAAATGGCACCATCTTTTATTGATTTTAGTTGTTTTCGCAATTTTTAATTAAAATGTTAAAAATGATATATATAAAAAAACCTTAGACTAACTGAAATATCACAGGATACTGTTTGGTGCGTAATTGATCCAAATAGATGCTGAAATATGGTAAGAATAACATTATCTTCTTTTTGGTCACTTACCACCAAATAATAACCTTGTAATAAAAATAAACTTATTATATTTATCATCAATGATATTATTAATCCCGATATTAAAATTACAAAAAAAAATAATATATTTAATCATTTTTATTATATAAATATACATGTTTTATAAACCTCGAAGGTTAGAAACAGTTTTTATTAAAATTCAGTAAAAAGTACTGATATTAAACTAATTTTATACTATTATAATCTGAATAAATAAAGTAACTCAAGACTGACAAGTCTAGTTTTTCCAGAAATTTAATACCAATTAGATTTTAAGTACTTATTTACGGAGGTAACTAATTTAATAGCTATTATTGTACATAAAAAGAGCTGAAAAATATTTTGTAGATAATCGAACCTTGTTTGTACAGTTTTGTTGAACTTATAACATTTTAATTACATATTCGCGTACGGGAGTGTTTCAAAGTTTATTTCTTAACGGTAATCAAAAAACAAACAGTTTTTGCCGGTTCAAAAAACGTTTCAAGTATATTTCCAGTGAAATATTTTTTTTAACTCTTGTCTGAGGCTGCAAACATGATGAGTATGTTCCATGATTTCTTCAAAGAGCAGTTTTTAATGGTTGATATATACGATTATCAAAATGAGTTTCGTGAATTTTTCTGTAATTAAAATTACCATTGAGGACGTTTAATGATATTTAAAAAAAACTTTTGTCATGAGAACATATATTTCATTTGATGTATGTTAAATAAGCAGAATGAAAACTAAAAAGAATGGTTTAAAATAATAATAGACAGACAATAGCAGATGCAATTAAAAATTGGAATGTTTAGAATCCATTTGACAGTGCAATGAATAACATAAAATAATTGACTGAAACATGCTGTCCAGTTTTCTAACATTCATCTGTAACTAAATTCATTTTAAAGTTTTACAAAATACGCCGTAAGCAAACTTAACCCATTTTATTTTTGAGGTGCGATTATTTGATTATGGAACTTTCATATTACTTTTCCTCGTTGCTTCTGTTACTTCACATCGCTAAAATCTTATTTTTTTAATGTCAACTTTGCTTCATATAACTTAACTTTTCTGATGAGATACATTTTTTCTGGTTTTATCTCTCGTAGATAATATCCATGTTCCACTTCCGATTTTTAGGGCATTATTTTTACGACTATTGGTTTAATCCCTTTAGTTACTTACATTTTCTTTTTCCGAACAATCTTGTTTGTAATAAAAAATCTCAGTGGGTCAAATCAGGTGAACTTGGTAGCTATTCTTCTAATTATCCACTTATTGGGAAATACATCGTGGAAATAATTTCTTACATCAAGTATAAAATAGGGTGGAGACATCTAGGTGAAACCACTATATCACCTTAATAAATGCTGACCGTTAAATTGCATTCTAAAATTGTCTCAACTCAACTTTCGTGTGATAGATAATTTTTAAATCAGTATGGATTTTCGACACTCAAGAAATTTGTAAAGTAGACTTTCTAGTGTACAGGAAATACGATTTTGTAGGAGAGGCACCACTTTTCGTGACATATTCTCCATCATGTTTACGAACAGTACCTACAGAAAATCAGAATGAATTAGAAAGACACGAGAATATTACTTTTTCATTTGAAATTTAATACGACTTTGTTTATATTTAGAGAAAATAACAGTGGGCATTCACTTATTAAAATAATACCAAAATTTAAAATTTATTTGATAAACCTTAAACATCGTCTAAAAAAGACCAAATTTTCTGTCGGTTAGAACGCGGTATATGTACCGCAATATTATATCCAGCTAATAAAAATCTAAGTTTTATTGTGTTTTATCAACCTGTAAAAACTGCTCAATTATTTTAAAAACTATTTTGCATGATCATTGTAAAAGATAAATTTTTAAAGCAGTCAGTTTCATTTTTGATCTTATATAATACAATTTATGGAAATTTGAATACAGTCAAAAGTGAAATTTGTCAAAAATGTTTTTGAAAAATTGCAAAATTAAAAATTAAAAGCATTTTCTGAAGATTTTTTTATAATTCTCTAGGTAGCCCGTAAGTTAGCTATGGTTGAAGCTGATTTGGAACGTGCTGAAGAACGTGCCGAAACTGGCGAATCGTAGGTTTCAGTTGTTTATGTTGTGTTGTGGATTAGTGTTGATTTTTTTTTTTTTTGCTAAGAATGAATGGCTTATTTTTTTCTAGTGTTACCCAAGGAAGCAGCAGATTTTTATTCGATATTTTATTTTATTTTTTTTAACATAGAAATGTTTTACGTTATTGATATGTCACAAAAATAAGAAGATTTGTAAAAATATTTTCAATTTAAAAAATTATTCATAATTAAAATTTTTGAAATTTCAGTAATCTGTATTACTTTTTTTTTGTTACATTCATCTGTGATGTTTGTTTGCCTGTCAGAATTTTTAGTATATAAAAAATATTTTTATTATCAATAAAAATGACTTATTTTAGTGACCTACAGATTTGTTACAAGACTAATCTGACTTTGAAGTATTTTTAATTATTGTTATTCGCTTGCTGCATGATTGTGAATGTTGACAGGCCGCCCGAAAATTGGTGCTCATGGAACAAGATCTAGAAAGGGCAGAAGAGAGAGCAGATCATAGCGAGAGGTACAATGCTTTTGCTTTTATTTAGAATATAGCACTCGCGGAGTTTTGTTTAATAATAATAATAATAATAATAATAATAATAATAATAATAATAATAATAAGAAATAATTAGAGAACATTACAGTCATTACGACCACCCACTATTTCAAAAGATTGATTTATTCTTGGATGTTCATATTTTTTTAAGTATATACGTATGTCCCAATTATTTACTATAATTTTATTCATTAAAAACTGTGAGCCTTTAAAATTCTATTGGTACATTTTTCTTCGTTTACAGATATTAAATTTGAGACGGCCGATTTTTTCATAAGTATAAAATTCTGTTCTGATTTGAATTCAGTTTTAAATACTGATAGGAATAAAAAAAATTACATTTTTAAGTAACCTGTTTTTGCAATATTTATATATTTTTTAGTGTTTTTAAGTGATGTTCATTTGATTTCCTTTGATTTCAGTATTTAGATCAAAAAGTTCAGTTTTTAATTCTATTATCTATATTGAGACATAAAGATATGCTTGTTTTTTATAAACAGTAATGTAATTTGTAATCATTTGTAAAATTTTAATACTATAACATTTTTACAAATCATTGATCTATATATTATTTTTCTTCCTATTCAATCAAATGAAAAACTACTGTTCGGCAAAAGTGCGTTATTAGACAAGTTTAAAAAACTGAAATATTTGAAAAAAAAAGTTCACAAGTCAAACTAATCTTTTTTCCGTCTTTAGCAAAATCGTAGAACTTGAAGAAGAACTTCGTGTTGTAGGCAACAACTTAAAATCACTTGAAGTCTCAGAAGAAAAGGTGAGAAACTTTTATTTAAATCCACTTTTCACAAGTTCTCAATTTTTTAAAATCATTTGGAGCAGCATTGTATAGAATTCATGGCAATCGAATATTGTTTCGGTTAAAATTCAATAATTGGTTCTAATATAAAATTGATCTGATTCAATTGATTACATCAATAGGTTGGTATGCAAAATATTCTCTTGTTATATAATGTGTATCTAATGAGGAATATTTTTTAAGCGATGAAATATTTTTATTTCATTATTTTATTATTCATGTTAAAAAAAATACTGATAAATTGTTTAAATAATAAATTTATAGATAGTTTTTGACAAGATACGATGTCTATTTTATTGCATTTTTTCAGTTCAGGATTTATATTTTGTGTATACATTGTAGTTTTATAGTGATTTGATTAAAATAATTTAAAAGACTTATATTTAGGCCAACCAACGAGAAGAAGAATACAAAAACCAAATTAAGAACCTGACTACCCGCCTAAAGGAGGTACAGATGCAGTGCTCTTAACCTTTCTGTCTTTAACCAAGCGCCATGTGTTTTTTGTGTTATTTTGTTTTCCTTAATTTTTTACATTTTTTAGCATGTAGCAACGACTGTGCTGTCTCAGTGTTCTAATGATTATTATTTTATTTTTTAACTAACACAGGCCACCCGCAAAGAGGACGAATATTCAGTGACTCTTAAACAGGTCGAACAACAATTGCGAGAGGTAATTTTTTCTTGTAGGAACCAAATTGGAATGTGATTAGGTCGCTGGTAGCTCTTTCGTATCATAGTGTACATTCTTCATACCTTTGTGGATAATTTCCTACATTATTGGTACATTATGTATATTTTCGAACAGCTGGACACATTTTGTCGACTTGGGTAACAAATAAAAATATAATACATACGAAATTGTCGTAGATATTTAAAAAGAGATTACTAAATATGTACACTTAAATTAATTTTGGACACAGTTTCGTTTTTGTAAATATTTTTATTTGAATTGTATTTTTTGAAAGCAAATATCCTTGTTAAATTGCACAGTATTAACGCAGGATATTTACTTAACAGTCCCTCACATTTGTATGTACAATAGCATATTCCTATTTGTATTTTGGTAATTCCCTTCCCTCACTGTAATTCCTTGTATATTCTGGCATGTCATCACCTTGTATATGTTGTTTAAGGCCGCTGTTACACGAGAACACAGCGAGGATAAAATCCGTAGCGTCTCTGATAAATTGCGTGAAGTAAGTTTGTTAGTAAGGGGTTAAAATTTTGTGCATATTTTTCAATAAAAATTATGACATTTAATAAAATACTGTATTGAAATATTTTTACATATAATAACACCATTGCTTATTACTCAAAACATATTTTTTATTGTACTTATGCACAATTTATTAGCTAATTAATTCAACATATTTCTAAATAAACACATTTTTTCTACGTTATTTTTTAATTTACCGGAATCCTGTACCATATTATCAATTTCTATTTAGTGTTTTTTAGAAATATTTTGGTACTAGTTTTAGAGAGAATGAAAAAATCACTCATTGGTGTCGGTTTAAGAAACCTTTAGAATCAAATTATACAATTAATACTTAAATAATATCACTATTTATACAACCACATTTTGTGCCTACAAAAAATCTGAATCAGATAAACTCTTCAGCTAGTATATAACTTTAATCAAACAAATGACACTTTTAAGTGTTTTCCTAATTTATTATTCTAGTAATCTATCATTTAATGATAAATTAATTTATTAATTAATTTTATTTGCCTAGCATCTTATTATCTTATTATTTTTTGTTATATAATTTTTTAAAACTATTTAAAAATTTACTCTTTTTTTTCGTATTTTGGATAATGGTAGAAGAAAAATATAATTTTATGATTTGGTTCTATAATGCTTGAATGGGAAACTCGTAAAAGTCCTTTTCAAACGTTACTTATCGTTGCATATATCCTTATATTTATTCAAATTAAAGCTTTTATTCATGGTGCTTCTTTAGAGGTAAAAAACAAAAAACTGCACTGTAAATTTTGTAAGTACTCAATGATTGTGGTTGATATTAAAGAGCATGCTGTCTTAAATAGTGTTTAAATGAAAAAATACGAAAAAAACTTTATATTATCAAAAATTAACTAACCGGTTTATTCCTTTAAAATTAAAAAAAAAGTTATTTTCCTATTTTTTATTGCTGAGTAACGCTTTTGATCAAACTGCTATTTTTTATGTATATATGAACCTAAAAAAAATCATTGGATTGAGTTACTATATTTTGATTACAGCTACATGATTTGAATTTTATTTTAATATGTTAATATGTTAGGTACTCTAATTATAATGAAACTAGTACTTTAATTGACCATAACGTTTGTTTTTAAATCAAAATGTAAATCAGTCCAATTTGGAAATTTTATGGTAACCATAAGTTTTGTAAAAGCTCGTTAATTAATAGTATGGTCAGAAATTAAACAAACTATTATTATTTTGACTCTCATTTCAGAATTACCGTCTTACTGTGTTAAAATTTTGATCGAGTTTACTCTACTCTGAATAAACAATTATGAATAGAAAAATAAATTCAGTTTTTATCAACGCTAATTTCGATTTTTCTTACAAGAGTTAACATTGTCTTAATTACTTTGTAATACAAATTCTTTATTCTTAGACTATTTGTGACTGAAAATAATGAGCCTTTCTATTAAATTTCATGGTTAGTGTAAAATAGATTAACATTTTTTTGACATGACTGTTTCTAACAATCAATATTAGATTTTCTAGTCAAACAGTCACGTTTTTTAGTAATCTTGCAATTATTATAAATCTTTTTTCTCGATTTAGGCTGAAGCTAGAGCTGAATTCGCCGAACGTTCTGTACAAAAACTCCAGAAGGAGGTCGACAGACTAGAAGGTATAGTGCGCTTTTTAAATAACTTTTTTATTGTTTATTTTCTCTTACGTTCACAAAGACTTTCACTAAAATCCAGCTAATAAGTTTTTATTATATTTTGATCATAGTGTTAACTCGATTCCACAAATTAAAATGTCATAATTATTGAACTTTTTTTATATATTTGTGAATAAAAATGAAGGGCTCGAATTTACATTTTAATTTTGCTGGAAATGTTGTTAAAACTATATTTTTGTGTTTTCGTTTTGTGCATAATAACCCTATCCTTGCAGACGACCTATTGCTGGAAAAAGAAAAGAACAAAATGCTCGCTGACGAGATGGAGGCCACCTTGCATGATATCCAAAATATGTAAAAAGCAAAAAATACACACAAAAATATCACCGAGAAAGAGAATAAAAAGGCCGGCCTTTCGACTAACACATTCCCGTTTTGTTTTTTGCATTCCATTAAAAACGGATTGGAATATAAACTACTTAAGTTAAAAGAACCGCCAGAGTTGAGAAATGTATTTTTTTTTATTTTGCGCGATATGGATATAATATAGTTATGGCCAATTTCTGGGTAGCTATTAAGAAAATTTCAGTATCAATATTTTCGTTATTCTATTACAAAGAACCAACGTAAAAGTGATTTAGTTAAAAAAATAATACATGTAGTTAGATATTAGGAAATTGTATGTAAGTTTATATTACATATTTTTGGGTTTTGTCTTTGAAAAATATTAAGAAGGTGGATATTGTTTCAATATTAACCATTCTTATATAATTTGTTGCGGTTTGTTGAAAATTAAGCTGAACAATTGTTACAGACTCCTATCTAAGAAATTTCTCAGGTTATATAAAAAAATTATATATAAACATCAGTTAGTAGGTAGTTGAATTGTTTAAAAAATAAAATACTGTGATACTGAACTATTTCTTATGATTCACCTAAAAATTGTCGTTTGTGAAAGATGCAAAAACTTGATTGGTGCTTTTGTCCCGTATTAGCTTTGTTTTTCTTGCAAATAAAAAATAGGCGTTGATCCTTAAGAACTGCAATAATTGATAAGATCAACACTGCCATAGGCCGAGAAATACTTCGTTAAAAATATTTATCGGTTCATTTTGTATATTGTACATTTTATATATTAAATTAGCAAATGTCCTTATTTGTAACACACCTTGTTCATAAAGGATCCATTCATTAATTAATAGAGTATTTTCAGTGTTAATAAATAACCGGTCATTTTTAAAATTGGTAATGCAGACATAACGCTATTGTCTGTGTTAGAAATGATAGGTAATTTAAAAATCCTGATGTTATTCATATTAATTTATGTATAGTATTGTTTAATTTAGTATTTATAAGATTTTTCAAAGTCTAAAAATAGGGTTTTTTGGTGTCAGTAATTTATTTTTTTTATATTTTGGTTCCTTTATTCACAAGTGTTCGTCAGTTTTTTTCATTAATTATACATTAAATTATGAAGTCTAGCCTAAAGCCTGTTTATATTCTAATATTACTATGTATTTTATTTAGTTATATAAAAAACCTTTTAATTCATCTCCGTTTTTTATTTTTATTTTTTGTTTGTATTTGATATTTGGCATGTTTGTTTTTTTGAGTGCAGACTAACCACTAAAATATTTCGTTCTCAAATAATTTATATTTTAAGAAAATCTGGGTCAGTAAAATCAATTTTATAATTATATTTAAAGAAATATGGTTATTTTAGATTATTTAATTTATTGTTATTGGTTTAGAATCCCTTATCATTTTAATGATTTCTTTGATACAAGTTTAAAGTATTTCAATAATACGAAAAGATCCTGTAGTGTTTTTAAAGTGCCAATTCAAAAAATAAGTACTAAAAGGACTGATAGCATTAAAATTATCTTCGATGATAAATACCCCGCAGCTGAAAAACCATCCAAACTTACACTTTGTAAATAGGACACCTTATTTTATGATATTTTTGGACCCTCCTCATTGATCTGATTTCAACAATGTGTCAACTCTTGGAGTCCACAGCGAATAATTTGGCATGGCATACAGTAGACATAATTCATTCACCAAAATAAAATTGTTATATAGTGTAGCACACTTTCACGATAATTAAATTAAAAAACAATAAGTTATTGGAATATCAGATACAGTAGCAACAAAAAGTAATGGGCTTACTGATTTATTTTTATGTAAATATTTCCACGATTATGTTCAAAATGGAAGCTATTTGAAACTTAAAGATACGTAAAAAAATTATAATGGTGGTTATTACACAGCAAACTATTAAAAATGTGCTATTTTGATTATTCTGCTATGCCAAACGATTTTTTGTATACAACAAGAGTTGTAAATAGATTATACTATTTCCATTATAAAAATAGTAATCTTTAAGTAACTGAAGACGATTTTTATAGATAACATTCCTAAAGGGTCGTGATATTTTCTGGCACTTTAGTTGAATTCCAACCTTAGCCTTTTCTCTATTCCACCGACATTCTTCATCTTGTCTCTCTTTATTGATCTTCCTTTCCATAGCTTTTTTAACGTACGTTTTGTAACTTATTTATTCTTTGGTCTCCTAGTATGTTTTTCTTTGCGTTAATGTCCTATTTTCACCATTGTAAAGTATATTGCTTGATAGATCGAAAATTAGGTCTTTTCGGTAATTTTCTTGTAAGGTGTAATATATTTAATTTTCATGTTGTATTCGTCTCTTTCATCACTACCTTCCCTCCCTTGCCATATACTTCCAAGTACCCTTGTCTTGTTTTGTACTCTTCTTTATTTTTAACTTAATATTTCACTCTTCGTTGTTAATTAGCATTGTTTTTGTATTTTTACAATTTAGAAATAAATTGTGTTCCTCCAATACTTTAAGCCAAATTTCTAAACTTTTTAGTTTTGTTTAGATATTGCTAGATTCACAAGCACTTTTTACTCTATCGACCTTGGCATATTTTTTTTATCCTATATATATATATGTGTATGTTTTTGTATCCTTTCTCTGTTACCTGGTTTTTAATAACAACAACCATAAATGCTATTCCCTTATTGAAAACCACTTTGGACCTTTTCTAATTGATTTTTTAGGTTTTCTCTTATCTTCCTCTCTAAAAATCCTTTCATTTAGTCTCCACCATTTACAATAATAATACATATATTAGACTATTTCGTACTATAGGGTCTAGCTTTTCTTTTAAAATCTTGATCAGACAGCTCAATGTTTGTTACACAATCATTGTTATTAAAGATGATATTTACTTAAAATATTCCAAATTTTGTGAAATTAATAACTTCTAATTGGTCAATAGGTCTGATCAGATAGATAAAAATAAGGTGAGAATTATTTAATTATACTACTAGATCATTGTGTAGCTAGTGGCTGAAAAATTTATTTGTAAATAAAAATTAAATATCTGTAATATGGTCAGTTTTATAATTATAATCTAAGCCAGATTGTCAATTAACTATGTGATTGACAAAACTGAATCATTCAAATTCTCAATTTTATAAATGTGAACAAGTGAGATTAGTATAATTATGGTAGGTAACGTATTTTTCTCTAATTTTAATTAAACCCGGATTTTCAACCTAATGATAACGTTCAAATTTTCAACCTTTTTTGTAATTTTACAGACGAGTTGGTAGCTGAAAAGGAACGTTACAAGGAAATTGGAGACGATTTGGATACTGCTTTCGTGGAGCTTATCCTTTAAGTTTTTCATCCTTACTTTATTTTAACGGCTCTGTATTAAAAATCCAGCACGGCTTGTCAGTCAGCGACTCAAACTCAATTCACAAGGAGATTCCACATTTTGTTTAGGGCAGAATACAGAGTCCGTATTTTTGACATATGTACTGCTAGACTACGTTACCAGATTATTTTTATGTAAATATTAATTTAATAAACTATTGTGAATTATTTGGAGCTTTTTTAAACAACACAAAGCATTTAAAAGAAATTGATTTCATAAATTATTTAAGTTTATTTTTAATTTTGAATTCTGTGATTTGATAAAAATTAATGGGGATGTCAGAGCATTGGCCACAAAACAATGTATTTCAGTTGCACTGCAACGGATTTTTAAATAATTATTCCATTGCAGTAACCACTAAATATATAAAAAGTATTTATCTATTTATAAATTATTAAATCAAATTATTTTAACTATGGAATTGAAAATAAGACATTGTGCACATTTCAAAAAAATGTATTATCATATAGGCAAAGGTTTACCATTTTCGCATGCAACCCGCAATTTTTTCCATTAGTTTGAAAATTTTAAAAAATGAAAGACCGTTCTGCGAAAACCAATTATCTGTAAGACATTGGAAGAAAGCTTAGATTTTTCGACATCCAATAAATAGTTCAGAATTAAAAAAATTGCAATATAAACTGCTCAACAATTGAAATGATTCATGTGACTAAACTGGTATTAAAAGGAAACGACTGATATAATTATTTTATGTGTTTACTGAATTGTAGTGTATACCTTTGTGTATAAAAGTTATCGGTCAAAATCTTTTTTTTGGCCTGTAGGTCACAAAAATAAAGGATTTACAACGTTAGCACAAAAAATGCATACAAGTAATAGACATATCATTATCAATATTTTAATTGTTACTAAGAGTTTGATATTATATAATGCATATTTTTCACACTTTTTTTGACAGATTCTTTCGCGACGTTTGGTTGGTTTTCTTTTTTACATTTCTGCAAAATTTTTGGAACGTTCCAACACAATTGTTTCATTTTCTGTATTTAGTCTCGCATAAGTAAATTTTTTTATGGTCCCTTTTTTTTATTTACCGTAGTTTAAGCGCAACCAGTCAAAATTAAGGGTGGATCATTTCAATTGTTGAGCAGTTTAATTTTAAAATCATATCATATACATGAATAGTGGACCTTGAGGTACGTTTCCAGAAATTTGATTACGATCCCATTAGAAATTCGTGATTGGTAAAAATATTAAAATTTGAAAGAACACTAAACCCTTGTTTAACAGGCTTAACTTTTCAATACTATGAGAGACAGTAGATTATTTTTTATATTTAATGTAGGATTTAACATCACTTTTTATTATTTGAAAACAGATTTCAACGTTTTAAAAGAAAACAACAAATTAAATTTTTCTAAATTGTAATATTGAGAAGAAAGTGAAAAAAATAGTTTTAACATTAGAAAATCCCAAGTAGGGTTTCACAGTTTGTTATAACAAATGTGGTTGTGCGATAATGAATGTTAGTTTGTTTATTTTTGAATGTCCAGGGAATTTAATTATTAGCGATTGTTTGGCACTTTATGATAAGGTTTGTTCCTCCTATTTGACAAAATGATAAGATTCTGAATCGAATATCATATGATGGATCTGTGGAGAAAAATACGTCCTTTCTTTAAAAATTACTTAAAATATTTTTAATTCTACATCTATATAAATTTCGCGATGAGAATTGTGTTCAATTATTAGAATTTTTTTGAAGTCGGGAGGAAGGACAAATTATGCAATAAAAGCTTAATGTAATTTTAATATTGATTCTATGAATAGTAAATGTTGCAAAATATTTTGAATAAATTTTGTAAACGAATATATTCATCAAAACGGAAATAATGATGGAAATTTAATAGATGATTAAATCATTATTATTATTGAAACTTGTCGAAAAATATCAAACACAAAGTTACACCTCAAAAATGTTTGAAGAGACAATAGACTGAGTTGCTGTGAAGTCCAAGAAAACACCACCTTATTTATAATAATGGTATACCTATTGAGATTCCTTAAGTATAGCAAGAGTGTGCAGCACAACAATTTTTTTAGATAGCGATGTTTTATACCTTTTTGCGTAGGTACATACATATCTACATACCCTTCCCATTAGATACGCACCATCTACAAATAATGGAATGAATAATAATGAACATAGTTGATTTAGTATTTTAGTCTGTTCTCTCCGTTCGTTTTATTAATTAGAGATTTTGCTTTTTACTAATTCCGTTGAAATAAAAAAATACTACAAAAAATAAATTTAATGTATGGTAGTAATGAATAATAATCAGAACAAATATAAAATGTTATAAGTAATGGTGAAAAAATGAAACTGGACAAACATAAACTTTCATAGTACAAGAAGAACAGAGCCACCTACAACTAGTACATAAACAGTATGGCATAAAACAAAAATATTTTATTACTTAAATAATAATATTGTAGTCAAAATTTAACGAATTTTTTTAAGTTCAACTTCAAAAACTAGAGTAGAATTAGCTGGAATAGCAGGAGGAGAACCTTTAGCACCATACCTAAAAAAAATACATCTTTTAATATTAAGGAATTGCGATTTCAATATTTTTCGTTGACAAATTTTACAATAATCTAATATCTATCTAAATAAATAGTTGCTTTTGTTAAAAGTAAACTTACGCCATATTTGGTGGACAAGTTATTCTTCTTTTGCCTCCAACTTTCATGCCTACTAGACCTGTATCCCATCCTTTAATCACTTCTCCGCCACCTAATCTAAAACTGAATCCAGCTCCCTGTTTTGTGGAGTCAAACATTTTGTTATTACTCTTTAGTCTTCCTTCATAGTAAACCTATGCAAAAAATTAAGGTAGTATACTTACTCTTATTACATAAATATTATAAATATTGAAAAAAATTAAAAGTATAGAGAAAATTTGTTAGAATTCCTGCAACCTTAAAAGAAACATTGGACACTTTGACTCACTAAATCAGCTTTCAAAAGATAGGTAAACTACAAATGATTTAATAGAAACAATAATCTTCAATATTTCCCTGATCTTGATTTACAAGTTAATCAATTTATAAAATAATAATATTATTATGTTAAACAATTATGTAGCTTAGATACATAACTTATAAGAAAAGTGATCAGGATATAATTCTGAATTTCTCTCAAAATGATTATAAAACTTAACAAAAATTTCAACTGGCAACTGTTCTAATGAGCTTTAGGTATTAAAGCAGTGGAGTGAAGTGATATGAAAATAATTCACTTGAAATGTAATTTTTCTAATATAAAATTTTTTTAATTGGATAAAATTAATATTAAAATTTTAAAATGTTTATTATTTTTAATTAATTAGTATTTTTATTGCTTACAGTGATGAATTTTCCAGATTTAGCGGGCTGTCCTTGACCTTCTTTTATGTCTTCAATAACTAACCCACCCTGCAAAGTTTTCCCTTGAACTGATTTCTTTTGTTGGGGACTCTTTTCCTCTTTATTCTGTTGTTTCTTTTTATCTGCTTTTGTTGGTGTTGGGACTTCTCTTTTTGGAGTACCATTAATTTTGGGCTTGACATCTTCTTCTTCCTCTTCACTTTCAGCTTCACTAAGTGAACTTTCATCTTCTTCCTTCAATTGAATAAAACAATCATAAAATGGTATTCACACAGACTGAATTTGAAAACTTGAAAAATATATTTTAAATATTCACCTCATCTTCGTCATCATCATCATCCTCCTCCTCCTCCATTTCTTCTTCAATCAAATCATTATCTGATGCAAAGGTTTCATCATCATCATCACTCTCTAGAGTATCTTCTAATAAAGCTTTTACATCAATGTCACTATTTTCATCTTCAGAATCATCTTCTGCATTATCTGATTTTTGTTTTTTTACTGGAGCTATGGGATATATTATTAAGCATATTTTGGAATAAAAACATTTAAAAAAAAATAGTATTTTTATTGTATTTTAATGAGTTAATTACTTATTTCAAAGTTACACATATAAATGTTCATTTAATTAGAGAATATTTAAAAAAAGGGGGGTGGGAAGGTAATGAAAATTGATTATTGTATCAATGAACCAAGATAGAACGTCTACTTTTTAGTTTAAAATTAAAAACAATTTTTTTTAAATTAAGACTTCTAAATGAAAAAAATAACCAATAAAGTTAATAAACATGTCTTTTTAAATAAACTGTACAACTTATTTGGATTCTGTAAAACTATGTACTTAATTTCAATTAAATATAGTTGCAACAGATGTCTAAGAGTAGCAATACGTATTAGTTGTACACATTCAATATAATTATTCCATAATTTTAATGGAGATGTCTTCAAATTCACTATTTTTGTAAACAACTTACGGCCATTTTGAATATCATTTTTATTTCTTTTTTTATTTTTCTTCTTAATTTCTATCTCTTTGGTCTCTTCTTCTTCCTCTTCATCCTCTATTTCTGCATCCAGAAAACTATTGGGGTCTTCTATTAAATAACCAGTAAGATGTACATGGCATTTTCCATTTGCAGCAAGGGATATTTCATCTCCAACCTAAAGATTTTTTAATTACCAGTTA
Source organism: Hermaeophaga mercurialis (assembly GCA_951812935.1). Lineage (NCBI taxonomy): Eukaryota > Metazoa > Arthropoda > Insecta > Coleoptera > Chrysomelidae > Hermaeophaga > Hermaeophaga mercurialis. The sequence goes on from OX638362.1 coordinate 12,501,624, forward strand.
CTCTTGTTTTTCCAAATACAAAAATATGGTCGCTAACAAACTACAGTTTCTCTTCTGACAAACCAGTAAAGAAGGAATATTTAATTATCTTAATTTTTTTTTAGTTGAATATAGGTTTTTTTCGCTCTGCATACGTTAATTATTTACCTCAAAATTAAGATCTAATGAACACTGCAACATATCTGGTTTTTTGAGAGTACACAAAAGATAGTTCCTGCCTTCAAATCCTATCATAACTTGAGCGGGTTCCTCAGAGGAGGTTGATACATCTAAGGCTGCCATAGAAATGTGGAATGCTTTTTTTACTTTTTGCGTATACCGCCTTTGCGGTTCCATTATTAAACCTGAAAAAAAATTGTTATGAAACTTTTGATGTGAATAAAAATCATTTCTGTAACACAAATATTCGTTTTAGACATAGAAAAAAGATATATTTTTTTTAAATCCTGAGTATAGTGCCAACACGTGGTTTAGCGTTTTTTAACATATTTATTCTGATATTATATTATCTTACCCCAAAACATCTTCAAGAGAATATATGAAAAATACTATAAACAAAAAAATATCTGTAATTAATGATTACTTTTTCTAACAATCAAAACGCGAACTTTAACTTTACGTACGTTAATGAATTTCAAAGCTAAATGCGAGGGAACCGAATGATGAAAGAAAGGTTAATTTACACTTCTTTCTCTCTTATCTGTCATGTTTAGGCTCTATAACAGGTAACCAACATTGAAATATAAAGGGTCCCAAGGAAACTAATGGAATCACTTTGGGTTTACATATTTTTTGGCTTTCGTTTGTTAAACGAAATAATGATCAAAAAATGCATTAGGCTTGTTAAATTGAATATCTATTTCTTTTATTAAAAATACGTGCGTGTATTATTATTATTATTATTCAATTTATCCCACAATTTTAAATCAAATACTCATGCAATTTGAATACTTTTATAGATGTATAATGTTGATCTTCGTAGATTCTCAGGCAATTCACACAAAAAATTCTAAAAAAACAAAAAAAAAATATTCGCCCTTTGTCATAGAAAATCTAGGAACTACGTAGTTTCCTAAAAAATAGTTGTGGTACAATTGTAATCTTGGGCATGCGTTCTTCGTTCTTTTTAACTTGACGGCTTTACTAAAGTGATGTTGTCCTGGAATATAATTTAATTTTTTTATATTTAAGACATCCTTTAGGGATTTCATTTCCAAAATGGTGCAAAAGAAGGTATGTTTGTTCTATAATAACTTTCGATCAATATTCCTGCTAACTTAGTTAATACATCATTAAAAATATATATTTATTTAGTGACAGGTTGGGTGTTTATGATTTTTTTCCCATTATAATTCGGTATTAAAAATTTATAAAAATGTGTCAAAATACTTATTATTATTATTATTATTATTATTATTATTATTATTAAGTATTAGTTGGTAATATTTTATTTATAATTAAAAAATTAAATAAAATTGAAAATGCTAGGTTAGGTTTCTTGTGATGACCGTATTTGCTATCTTAAGGGTTTTGAAGATACTCATTCTACCACCATAGATGAACTGATCTTAATATAAACTAACTTTAATTTTCTAGTTAATAAAGCTATGATATTTTAAAACACTTATTTTTAGCCCAAGAAGAAGGTAGGAAAGAAAGTAGCAGCTGCTCCCCTTGCTATAAAAAGAAATGAGGCAAAAAAGGAAATTAATCCTTTATTTGAAAAGAGACCTAGGAACTTTGGAGTTGGTATGCAATTACATTCATTAAGTTTCAAAACGTTTAATTTTTGATTTTTTTGATTCTCAGGTCAAGATATTCAGCCTCCAAGAGACTTATCTAGATTTGTAAAATGGCCCAAATACATCCGTATTCAAAGGCAAAAGGCAGTTTTACAAAAAAGATTAAAGGTTCCACCACCAATTAATCAGTTTTCCCAAACTATTGACAAACAAACAGGTAAATAATAAATTGTATTAAATTTTATGGCGTTAATAAGTTACATCTTGATTTTTACAGGAGTATTCATAAAACTATAACTACTTCGCTAAATTTATGAATAAGGCTTTTAGTCTTGAATTTTAGTAGACAATATTAGGTAACAAGTAATTTATTTTTTTTAATTTGTAGCAACTCAACTATTCAAAGTTTTGGAAAAATACAGGCCTGAAACTGCTCTTCAGAAAAAGAATAGACTAAAAGCAAAAGCTGAAGCTAAAGTTGCTAAGAAAGAAGAGGCCCCCTCTAAAAAACCCAATACCTTAAAAGCTGGTACAAATACTGTCACTAAGCTAGTTGAACAGAAAAAGGCGCAGTTGGTTATTATTGCACACGATGTTGACCCCATTGAGGTGAATTGTTTTTTTTTATTTCAGTATAATTATTACATTGTAACATGGAAAACAATTCTTTACACATAGGATTAAATAAGTTATATCTTTAGAAAAGATAAACACATTTAAATTAGGAGGCATTTCAAATTTTGCATTTGCAGAGTAAGGATAACGTTTTTAGAAAGATGTTTAATTACGAACTATTATTTTTGCTAAATTAAGATTGATCAATAACCACATGCATTTCTGTTGAATCACTAGCACTTCCATCTGACCACGAAGCTGACTTCAAATGATTAAAATTATAAAATGAATCAAATTTGTCATCTCAAACTTATATTTTAATTTAAATATATAAATAAACAATACAAATTTGATTGAAAAACTTTCGTTCTATTAAGAAGTAATTGTCTAATGTTTAGGTTGTCTGATACTTTATAACAAAACTGACGTTTATTAATTATTCAATGTACATTTTAATTCATAAAATAGGCATCACATTTTTTGTTTTTTTCAATAAAAATTCCTAATGCATTATATTTAATGAAATATTCAAATTATGTTTCTTTGAGTCCTTAGGTTTATTAACTAACAAATAAAATTTGTATTATTTTTCATTTTTTAAGGTAGACAAAAATATTTTCTAAAAATGAATACTTAATTAGAGTCAAGAGTAAAAACAAAAGATACATTATTTGAAGATGCCGCTTTTAATTTTTGCTATGATGTTTTTGAATTTCTTCACCTGAAAAATAATTTGTTCTAACAAATCATTTTAAAAATGAAGAACCTTGACTCTGAGCTCACTGTTTCTATTATTTTTAAATTGTTTGAAGAAATAGTTTGGTTTTTCTAATTCGTATTTAAATTTTAGTTGGTACTTTTCCTACCAGCACTTTGCAGAAAAATGGGAGTCCCATACTGCATAGTTAAAGGCAAAGCAAGGCTCGGTCTCCTTGTTAGACGTAAAACTTGCGCTGCTGTTGCTCTTACCCAAGTCGATTCTGGAGATAGGTAAGTTTATTTGACAAATATTTAGTTGTCTGTCTTTAGCGTTAAGGGATTGTAATAGACAAATTGATTTAATATTTTAAATATAATAAAATTTAATTAACAATTTTTTTATAGGTCCAATTTTAATAAACTCTTAGAAGTAATTAAAACCAACTTCAATGACCGTGCTGACGAAATTAGGAGGCACTGGGGTGGTGGTCTTCTTGGTTCTAAATCTGCAGCACGTATCGCTAAGTTGGAGAGGGCCAAGGCTAAGGAACTTGCTCAGAAACAGGGCTGAGCAACATATAATACCTTTCTTGTTTTTGACAGGATTTGTAATAATAAATAAATGTATAAGATTTTTCGTTTATTAATTTTATGTTTTTTAATTTCAACTAATAAGGATTATATTGATTAAAGGTTTTTATTGAATGGTACAGGTTTTTAGAATTCAGGAAATTAAGTTATATAAGTTTAACAGATGTTTATTCATTAAATATTTTTGATAGAAAAAGTCCTATGTAAATAACTTTAAAAGTTTAAGAACATATTTTTCAATTGCGCTTCATGTATATTTTTTATTTATTAACTAATTCTGTAAGTTCTATATAACAAACATGATGCTAAAATTCGTGGTTTACACAATCTTTTACTTGAAGACACTGCTGGTCTCTAACCATAAACCAAAATGTATAGATTTCAGTTACAAAATCCTGATATAAACCCAAAAACATTGTTTATGATATAGTTCATTTTTTTAGAAGTTAGTGGTAAATATTATTTAAACCACTCTGTATATGAACATGAATAGGTTTAGATTAAAAAAATGAATTATTCTTCCATTGCATAAAGAAAATGTTATACTATCCTATATTTCTATATAACAATAAATTTATTCAGATCTCTAATTTTTGATAAAAGAGTGACTTAGTCTATTTTTAGTATGAACGTCAAGCCTAGGTAAAGACCGATATCCAAAACAGAAGTCACATTTGACATTCGTTGCCATGGAGACGATTTGTTATTGTTTAGAATCATCCACGTCACAGTTATCTACTTAAATACTATTTTAGTTAACCGTTTACAATTAATTATTATAAGAAATATTAAAAATGTCTAATGAAAAGCTCTTATTTCGTTTGGAACAACCACACGGAGCAGGAGATATTTATATAGCATGGCAAAGAGGATCTGGAATGTATCTTGCAACTACTGGTATTGATTCTGTGATTAACGTTTTTGATCGATATGGAGAAATTCAGGAAAGAATAAAACTACCAAGTCTTTGTACTGGGTTTTCATGGGACAATGACGGAGATCTCCTTGCTGCTATAAGTCAATCTCCTCAATTAATCTTATGGGACTCAAATACAACTAAGAAAACTGCAATAGATGTAGGCCTTAAAGATTCTATGACGTGTCTAATTTGGGCTAAGAAAAGTCCTACGTTGGCATTAGGTACTATTAAAGGAAATGTTTCTATGTACAATCATAATACATCTAGGAAAACACCTATTATTGGAAAGCACACTAAAAGAATTACATGTGGAGCATGGAATAGTGAAAATTTATTAGCTCTAGGATCTGATGATAAAACTGTTTCAATAAGTAATATTGACGGAGATACTTTAAGAGTAATTAATTTAAGAGCTGAACCTTCCGAGATAGAGTTTTCACAAATGAAAACTGATGAAAGGGAAGGTACGAGATATACATTTTTATATATGCAATGAAATATTCCAATGTAAATTTATATTCTTTTTTAGGAGTAGAGAATACAATTAGTTTATTAGTTGGTAAAAAAAATTTGTATCTCTATAATCTATTAGATCCAGATAATCCCATTGAACTGGCATTTCAACCTCATTATGGTTCAATAGTTAAATACAATTGGTTTGGGGATGGTTATATTCTGCTAGGATTCTCTTGTGGTTATTTCATAGCAATATCCACCCACATTAAGGAAGTAGGTCAGGAGCTTTTCCAGATAAGGAATCACAAAAATTCCCTTTCTGATATTGGCATTAGTGAAATTATTGGTAGAGCAGCTTCATGTGGTGATAACACCGTCAAAATTATTATTATTTTTAAATTGTTTGAAGAAATAGTTTGGTTTTTCTAATTCGTATTTAAATTTTAGTTGGTACTTTTCCTACCAGCACTTTGCAGAAAAATGGGAGTCCCATACTGCATAGTTAAAGGCAAAGCAAGGCTAGGTCTCCTTGTTAGATGTAAAACAAGCGCTGCTGTTGCTCTTACCCAAGTCGATTCTGGAGATAGGTAAGTTTATTTGACAAATATTTAGTTGTCTGTCTTTAGCGTTAAGGGATTGTAACAGACAAATTGATTTAATATTTTAAATATAATAAAATTTAATTAACAATTTTTTTATACTAATGGAATCACTTTGGGTTTACATATTTTTTGGCTTTCGTTTGTTAAACGAAATAATGATCAAAAAATGCATTAGGCTTGTTAAATTGAATATCTATTTCTTTTATTAAAAATACGTGCGTGTATTATTATTATTATTATTCAATTTATCCCACAATTTTAAATCAAATACTCATGCAATTTGAATACTTTTATAGATGTATAATGTTGATCTTCGTAGATTCTCAGGCAATTCACACAAAAAATTCTAAAAAAACAAAAAAAAAATATTCGCCCTTTGTCATAGAAAATCTAGGAACTACGTAGTTTCCTAAAAAATAGTGTGGTACAATTGTAATCTTGGGCATGCGTTCTTCGTTCTTTTTAACTTGACGGATTTACTAAAGTGATGTTGTCCTGGAATATAATTTAATTTTTTTATATTTAAGACATCCTTTAGGGATTTCATTTCCAAAATGGTGCAAAAGAAGGTATGTTTGTTCTATAATAGCTTTCGATCAATATTCCTGCTAACTTAGTTAATACATCATTAAAAATATATATTTATTTAGTGACAGGTTGGGTGTTTATGATTTTTTTCCCATTATAATTCGGTATTAAAAATTTATAAAAATGTGTCAAAATACTTATTATTATTATTATTATTATTATTATTATTATTAAGTATTAGTTGGTAATATTTTATTTATAATTAAAAAATTAAATAAAATTGAAAATGCTAGGTTAGGTTTCTTGTGATGACCGTATTTGCTATCTGAAGGGTTTTGAAGATACTCATTCTACCACCATAGATGAACTGATCTTAATATAAACTAACTTTAATTTTCTAGTTAATAAAGCTATGATATTTTAAAACACTTATTTTTAGCCCAAGAAGAAGGTAGGAAAGAAAGTAGCAGCTGCTCCCCTTGCTATAAAAAAAATTGAGGCAAAAAAGGAAATTAATCCTTTATTTGAAAAGAGACCTAGGAACTTTGGAGTTGGTATGCAATTACATTCATTAAGTTTCAAAACGTTTAATTTTTGATTTTTTTGATTCTCAGGTCAAGATATTCAGCCTCCAAGAGACTTATCTAGATTTGTAAAATGGCCCAAATACATCCGTATTCAAAGGCAAAAGGCAGTTTTACAAAAAAGATTAAAGGTTCCACCACCAATTAATCAGTTTTCCCAAACTATTGACAAACAAACAGGTAAATAATAAATTGTATTAAATTTTATGGCGTTAATAAGTTACATCTTGATTTTTACAGGAGTATTCATAAAACTATAACTACTTCGCTAAATTTATGAATAAGGCTTTTAGTCTTGAATTTTAGTAGACAATATTAGGTAACAAGTAATTTATTTTTTTTAATTTGTAGCAACTCAACTATTCAAAGTTTTGGAAAAATACAGGCCTGAAACTGCTCTTCAGAAAAAGAATAGACTAAAAGCAAAAGCTGAAGCTAAAGTTGCTAAGAAAGAAGAGGCCCCCTCTAAAAAACCCAATACCTTAAAAGCTGGTACAAATACTGTCACTAAGCTAGTTGAACAGAAAAAGGCGCAGTTGGTTATTATTGCACACGATGTTGACCCCATTGAGGTGAATTGTTTTTTTTTATTTCAGTATAATTATTACATTGTAACATGGAAAACAATTCTTTACACATAGGATTAAATAAGTTATATCTTTAGAAAAGATAAACACATTTAAATTAGGAGGCATTTCAAATTTTGCATTTGCAGAGTAAGGATAACGTTTTTAGAAAGATGTTTAATTACGAACTATTATTTTTGCTAAATTAAGATTGATCAATAACCACATGCATTTCTGTTGAATCACTAGCACTTCCATCTGACCACGAAGCTGACTTCAAATGATTAAAATTATAAAATGAATCAAATTTGTCATCTCAAACTTATATTTTAATTTAAATATATAAATAAACAATACAAATTTGATTGAAAAACTTTCGTTCTATTAAGAAGTAATTGTCTAATGTTTAGGTTGTCTGATACTTTATAACAAAACTGACGTTTATTAATTATTCAATGTACATTTTAATTCATAAAATAGGCATCACATTTTTTGTTTTTTTCAATAAAAATTCCTAATGCATTATATTTAATGAAATATTCAAATTATGTTTCTTTGAGTCCTTAGGTTTATTAACTAACAAATAAAATTTGTATTATTTTTCATTTTTTAAGGTAGACAAAAATATTTTCTAAAAATGAATACTTAATTAGAGTCAAGAGTAAAAACAAAAGATACATTATTTGAAGATGCCGCTTTTAATTTTTGCTATGATGTTTTTGAATTTCTTCACCTGAAAGATAATTTGTTCTAACAAACATTTTAAAAATGAAGAACCTTGACTCTGAGCTCACTGTTTCTATTATTTTTAAATTGTTTGAAGAAATAGTTTGGTTTTTCTAATTCGTATTTAAATTTTAGTTGGTACTTTTCCTACCAGCACTTTGCAGAAAAATGGGAGTCCCATACTGCATAGTTAAAGGCAAAGCAAGGCTCGGTCTCCTTGTTAGACGTAAAACTTGCGCTGCTGTTGCTCTTACCCAAGTCGATTCTGGAGATAGGTAAGTTTATTTGACAAATATTTAGTTGTCTGTCTTTAGCGTTAAGGGATTGTAATAGACAAATTGATTTAATATTTTAAATATAATAAAATTTAATTAACAATTTTTTTATAGGTCCAATTTTAATAAACTCTTAGAAGTAATTAAAACCAACTTCAATGACCGTGCTGACGAAATTAGGAGGCACTGGGGTGGTGGTCTTCTTGGTTCTAAATCTGCAGCACGTATCGCTAAGTTGGAGAGGGCCAAGGCTAAGGAACTTGCTCAGAAACAGGGCTGAGCAACATATAATACCTTTCTTGTTTTTGACAGGATTTGTAATAAATAAATGTATAAGATTTTTCGTTTATTAATTTTATGTTTTTTAATTTCAACTAATAAGGATTATATTGATTAAAGGTTTTTATTGAATGGTACAGGTTTTTAGAATTCAGGAAATTAAGTTATATAAGTTTAACAGATGTTTATTCATTAAATATTTTTGATAGAAAAAGTCCTATGTAAACAACTTTAAAAGTTTAAGAACATATTTTTCAATTGCGCTTCATGTATATTTTTTATTTATTAACTAATTCTGTAAGTTCTATATAACAAACATGATGCTAAAATTCGTGGTTTACACAATCTTTTACTTGAAGACACTGCTGGTCTCTAACCATAAACCAAAATGTATAGATTTCAGTTACAAAATCCTGATATAAACCCAAAAACATTGTTTATGATATAGTTCATTTTTTTAGAAGTTAGTGGTAAATATTATTTAAACCACTCTGTATATGAACATGAATAGGTTTAGATTAAAAAATGAATTATTCTTCCATTGCATAAAGAAAATGTTATACTATCCTATATTTCTATATAACAATAAATGTATTCAGATCTCTAATTTTTGATAAAAGAGTGACTTAGTCTATTTTTAGTATGAACGTCAAGCCTAGGTAAAGACCAATATCCAAAACAGAAGAGTCACATTGACATTCGTTGCCATGGAGACGATTTGTTATTGTTTAGAATCATCCACGTCACAGTGTTCTACTTAAATACTATTTTAGTTAACCGTTTACAATTAATTATTATAAGAAATATTAAAAATGTCTAATGAAAAGCTCTTATTTCGTTTGGAACAACCACACGGAGCAGGAGATATTTATATAGCATGGCAAAGAGGATCTGGAATGTATCTTGCAACTACTGGTATTGATTCTGTGATTAACGTTTTTGATCGATATGGAGAAATTCAGGAAAGAATAAAACTACCAAGTCTTTGTACTGGGTTTTCATGGGACAATGACGGAGATCTCCTTGCTGCTATAAGTCAATCTCCTCAATTAATCTTATGGGACTCAAATACAACTAAGAAAACTGCAATAGATGTAGGCCTTAAAGATTCTATGACGTGTCTAATTTGGGCTAAGAAAAGTCCTACGTTGGCATTAGGTACTATTAAAGGAAATGTTTCTATGTACAATCATAATACATCTAGGAAAACACCTATTATTGGAAAGCACACTAAAAGAATTACATGTGGAGCATGGAATAGTGAAAATTTATTAGCTCTAGGATCTGATGATAAAACTGTTTCAATAAGTAATATTGACGGAGATACTTTAAGAGTAATTAATTTAAGAGCTGAACCTTCCGAGATAGAGTTTTCACAAATGAAAACTGATGAAAGGGAAGGTACGAGATATACATTTTTATATATGCAATGAAATATTCCAATGTAAATTTATATTCTTTTTTAGGAGTAGAGAATACAATTAGTTTATTAGTTGGTAAAAAAAATTTGTATCTCTATAATCTATTAGATCCAGATAATCCCATTGAACTGGCATTTCAACCTCATTATGGTTCAATAGTTAAATACAATTGGTTTGGGGATGGTTATGTTCTGCTAGGATTCTCTTGTGGTTATTTCATAGCAATATCCACCCACATTAAGGAAGTAGGTCAGGAGCTTTTCCAGATAAGGAATCACAAAAATTCCCTTTCTGATATTGGCATTAGTGAAATTATTGGTAGAGCAGCTTCATGTGGTGATAACACCGTCAAAATACACGATTTAGCAAATTTACAAGAAACATCCAGTGTCTTAACTTTAGCGCAAGAATCAGGTATTTATTATTTTATCATTAGGAACAATTAAAATGAGATAATATACTTTTAATCAATAATTAAAATGATATAATATAATTTTAATCAATAGTGAGTGGGCATTCAATAAATAATATTTTTTATTTTTGAACCGATTCTTAATTTTTTTGCAGGTATTGATCGTATTGCTTGGAGTAATGATGGTCAGCTATTAGGCGTGTGCACAAGAGGTGGCTCTCTTAATGTCTATGTTTCTTACATGCCTATTCTTACCTCAGTATGTGCTCCTAGAATTGCGGTTTTATCAAGTTTGACAGAAATAAGCCTATATAATTATACTGCTGACAAAAGTAAATTGAAAGCCGTACCGGTGTCTTTAGAAATTGAACCAAGTTTTTTAGCAGTGGGGCAATACCATTTTGCAGCTGGTATGAACAATAATATTTGGTTTTATAATTTAACTAAGCAACAAATAGGATCAACAGATGTTCCTTTGAAGCTTAGGGAAAGACAGTACTTGGGTGCAATAAAGAGTGTTAAATTAAATCCAGAATATGCTTCCGTGTTATTTGAAGGAAGGTTACAATTGCATTTAATAGAACCCAGTGACGTACACCAAGAAGAGAAAGACTCTATAACATTTCCGGAAGAAATAAATGAATCTGTTGTAATATCTTGCCATGAACTTACGACAGATTTTTTAATATATGGAACTGACATGGGTAGTTTAGTATATTTCCATATAGATGAATGGTCTAAAGCTATGGAATACAAACATTTAATTGGAATTACTGATATATATGTCGATCCTGCTGGTACAAGGCTCGTTTTTCTTGATATAAAAATCAAAGCTTATGTTTTTAACGCAGCTCTAAACGAAATCTTGCCTATTCCAAATATCCCGAATAAAATTCTCGGAGTTATCTGGGATAATAACATCACTGATAGGAATATTTTTATTATTTACGATGAACATGAAATTTACACTTACATATATATTAATAGGTTCACTGAGGGTGCTTGTGTTAAGATGATTGGGCGAACTACTTTAGTTACAAAGCAAATACCCCTGCTTATGTATGCCGGAGAAGTTACTTCAGCTACTTCTGGGGGCCAAATAACACAATTTATGCTATTAACTCATGACACTATACAATTTGAGATCAATGAGAAAGATCAAAGTATATTGGAAACTAACTATAACAAACAACTAGCTTTACATCGATTTAAAGCAGCCTTAGAAACCAGCAGACTGTTAAAATCTAAAGAAATGCTTCAAAAAACTGCCGAAGAAGCTTTAATGTATCTAGAAATTGAACTTGCTATCCAAGCTTACAGAGAAATCGAAGCCGTCGCCATGGTTTGGAGCCTAGAGAGTATCATTGACATAGAAGATTACAAGCTTTTATGCGGTTACATAAAAATGTACCTAAACGACTATGATAAGGCTCAAGAGTGGTTTCTAGTATCAAGTTATCCAGAAGCAGCTTTAGAGATGAGAAGGGACCTACTACAATGGGATCAAGCGCTACAACTTGCTAAAAAAATGGCTCCCAATGATGTTGCCATGATTTCTAGAGAATATGCACTACAATTAGAGTTTATAGGAAATTATTCTGAAGCATTGAGACATTATGAGAAGGGTTTACAGCACGATTTGAGTGCTGAACACACTTTCACTTGCAAAGCTGGGATAGCAAGATCAAATTTGTATTGTGGGAATTACAGGCATGGGATGTCTATTTGTCTTGAATTAGATAATAAACAATTACTTAAAGAATGTGCGGAAATATTGGAGAAGAAAAAACAATACCAAGAAGCTGCCGTTTTACTTGAAAAGTGCAATCACTACGAAAAAGCTGCCTCAAATTACATAAAAATAAAAAATTGGACTAAAGTTGGTGAACTTCTACCAAACATTAACTCAACTAAAATACACTTGCAATATGCTAAAGCTAAAGAAAGTGAAAATAAGATCGAAGAGGCGGTTTGGGCATATCAAAAAGCTAAAGATTATGATTCTGTAATAAGATTACATTTGGAACATCTTAATAATCCTGAAATAGCAGTGGAGCTTGTACAAGAGACCAAAAGTATTGAAGGAGCTAAAATGGTAGCCAAATTTTTCATGGGCCTAAATGACATATCTTCCGCTATAAAATTTCTGGTTATCTCCAAGTGCACAGAAGAAGCGTTTGACCTAGCTAAAAAACATGAAAAAGTAATACTATATGGAGAAATTCTTTTAGACACATTCACTGAAGATGACATTAAACCTCAAGACTTCGTAAAAGTTGCTGGATATTTTGAAAATGAAAAGAATTATTTATTAGCAGGAAAATATTGGTTCCACTCCAGAGATTACCAGAAAGCTATGAAATTTCTTTTAAAAGCCGCAAAATCTAACTCTAAAGAAAAAGAAGCTCTTGCCATAGCGATTGACGTAGTAGCTGCTTCAACTGACAACTCTTTAGTTAACATCCTTATAGAATTTCTATTAGGGGAAACAGATGGTATTCCTAAGGATCCCAAATATTTATTCAGACTCTATATGGCTCGTAAACAGTTTAAAGAGGCTTCCAAATCAGCGGTAATAATAGCTAATGAAGAACAGATAAATGGAAACTACAGAAATGCTCACGATATATTATTTGCAATGTGCCAGGAATTGAAACAAAATAGTATTAACATTCCTTTTGAAATGTACGCCAATTTGATGCTTTTACACAGTTATATCCTTGTAAAATTACATGTAAGACGAGGAGAGCATCTCAAGGCTGCTAGAATGTTGATAAGAGTCGCCAGCAGTATTTCAAGATTTCCTTCACATGTTGTACCCATTTTGACGTCAACGGTTATAGAATGTCACAGAGCCGGATTGAAACAAGTCGCTTACAAGTACGCTACTACTTTAATGAACCCTGAGTATCGAAAAAATATTGATCCAAAGTATAGTAAAAAAATTGAAGCCGTAATTAGAAAACCAGCAAAAAATAAGGATGGGGAGGTAGCTACTGACCCAATTGAAGAATTAACCCCCTGTCCATTTTGCGAGAATATGTTACCAGAGACAGAAATTACTTGCAATAGCTGTAAGAACAATATTCCTTTCTGTATCGTGACAGGAAGGCATATTTTAAATTTGGATCTGACAGCTTGCCCTGAATGTGATTTTCCTGCTGTGAGAAGTGAATTTATTCTAATTTGTGATAATGAAGAAGCAAACTGTCCTATGTGTTCTGCTAAAGTGGATTTTAGAAGGTTAATAAAAATTGAAAATAGCAAGCCTTACCTCAACTTAGAATAAAATAATACAAGAACAATAAAGATGTCGTATCAATTTTTGTGAAGTTAATGAACATTTTAGCAGGAGTGATGGAAATTAGGAATTAATTAAATTCACTGATGTCATCCTGAAATATTAAAGTGAGATTTTTAATAGACAGATCATTTATGTGCCTACATTACGTATTTTTATTGCAATATTTTATAGTTCTGATAATGATTAATAGCAGATGAAAGTTACCTAGAAAAGATGTATTATGTTTATATTAAGAGAGATTTATTTGTTTAATAAAAAGTAAAAGCATTAGAAATTTTTTTGCCTTAAAAGTAATGTAAATCAAATAAAAATATATATACAAATTTTTTATTAGTTTCAATACAATTAATGATCCTTATAAACAACTACAATTTATTTACTAAAATAACAAGCAAACTGTATATATTATTTTAAAAAAATGGCATTTTGAAAAGGAACTGTATTTATAAATTATAAATCTACATCTAAAAACAAAGAAATATTATTGTAAAAATGTACCTAAGATAAGGATTTTATTTTTTTATATAATTTTAGATTAGGTAGGTTTAAAGATATTTGAAAAAATATTACTATATTTCTAAATTGAAATATATGAAAAAATAATCGACTTTAATTCAATAAGTATAAAATACTATTGTTATTTTATCTAGTGTCTTCAAAAATATTTATTAAAAAAAATATATAAAAAGTATATACGAGTATTTCAGTGGCGTTTCATAAATAAGAGTAACATTTTTACTAATTTTTAAATGTAAGGGTGGGGCCAGACTTGCGGTATTCGGCAAGTGCTCACCTTGTTCCCGTCTCTTTTTGGTCTTTTGCCGCATATCAAAGCAAACGAGTATTAACCGTGTTCGGTACTTGCCGAAGTCTGGCCGCACCCTTATATATGAGCAAAATAACGTGCACAACAAATAAAATCACAGACAACAGTTTTAATTCTAATTAATATACTTTTATAACACGTAAAAAATATTCCGTAAATATATACATAAAGTAACATAATTTTATTCTAGGACGTCATGATTTTTTTAACAGAATAAGCTGAACCCATATTTTTCACTTTTTTAGTTTATAAGCAGATTTAAATGTTCATTTTCTAGATTGTGTGCTTTAGATGTTTTAAAGTTTAGCAAAATTGTTATTGTACCTAAATGAAAGTTCATAAAACCGTAAAAAATAGGTGCGGCTTGCTTCTACTATATTTTGTCTAATTTCACAGCAATGGACATGGTCAAAAAATGCTCCTCTCTTCTATATGGACGAAAAGTACTCATAAACAATCGGTATGCTTTGACCAAATATAATGAAAGGCACAGATTCGCACAAATAATAGTCAAGATAGAAAAAAACTTGTAAAGAAGTTTTTAATGTACAGAGTTTTTCATTATATTTTTACCCCTTTATTAATATATTACCTGTTTGAGTTATTAAAATAACTATAAACAAAAGGGTTTTAGATTCAACAACTAGTTTTTAAAACATCAAAGAATGATACAGGTTGTTCCAAAAATCATGTAATAGCTTAGTGAAATATTTATTTAAATGACATAATTTGTAATTTTTATAATTTTAACTTCTACTTAAAAAGTTGATTTCAAAAAGATTTTGGACTTGGAATCTACAAAAAACAGTTGGGACAGGCGCAGACCATTAAAAGTCGCCTATTTTGAATCTTAAATATTTAAAAAATGAGTTTTTCAATTCGTTTCCTTAAGCGTAAATTTCTTTACAAAACGGTCAATGTTTTTAGATCTGTTTAGATCACCGATCTTTTCATTTGCCAAGGGAAACTACTTGGAAATTGAAGATAGAAACCTGATTAACCTTTGTCATGTTTTTGTAAACTTCACAATACATTATAATTTCTACTGATTAAAATTCCTTATTTGAGCTATAGCAAATTTTAAAAGGACGTAAGTGGGAAGGAGAAGTGGTGACGGATTTTAGATCCTTTCTATGTATATTTCGAATTTGAATTAAAACTGTAGGAAGCATTAATTCTCGTAATTTGAATCACGATATATTACTCCAAAGGATATTCAGTCATGAACATTTTTAAAATCATTATTCTGTACATGAAATATTTATTATATACGATTATAGGACAATGAAAATGACTTCAAAGTTGGTGATCAGCAGTGTGTGATATTCACATTATAACATTGTCCTCTTGCCATATAAATAGAACAGCAAATTCTAAGATATATATGATTATAAATATTTAAGAAGTATTTATTTTATATACAGGATCATGATTTTATGAATGTGTGGAGCATTTATTAAATTGTGCTATTATTTGTATGGCAGTTAAGTTTCTAAATAGTTACTAGACTTGTGCTACCTGAACAAATCTTTGTATTTCATAAATATCTTCTGCAACTGATATAGAGAGCCTAAAGTACTGGCTTTCGTTCCTAGGCACATATACTTCTGAGCATGATCCAAGTGGCTGTCGCATTTTACAGGGTGAAATACATGTACTAATCCAGGATCTACACTCCGCACTATTTTTAAGTTTGGTGATTTAATTACATTATCATAAAAAGTGACGTCTTCGTTTCCCCAACCCGATATTTCTAAATTAAAGCCTCCTATTTGAATATAATCACTTTTAAACAAACTTACTATGCCGAAACCAAATTGTCTCCAAAAACCATTGATGTCATCAATGGGCTCTAAAAATTAGAATAATGCAATTATAGTTATATATTCAAACTACCTTCAGTTCTGTTAAACTTGTATATACATTTATAAATTATACATGGTACAAGTATTGTTACATGTACAAATATGTGACGGACCAAAAGTTAGTGAAAGTGTTAAATGAAAACTTTCTCCTTTTTTGAAGAAATAGAGTGTAACTTGTTTTCAATAGGGAGGAACAAATAGGTAGTGATTACTCTCAGTAGTACCACAAGGACAATCTCAACAAGAGAAAGCACTAGTTCGATTTAGGTATGGGAGAAGGACGAGAGAGACCGACTGAGGTGTCTGAATTAGTCCGTTTGTGAATTAAGGTCACATCAAAAACGAGACCTCGCTTCACAAAAACATGAACTCTATGGATTCATGAATAGCACCTTCCCGAGTATATGGGAGTTTTTATCACGAGTTCAATGACATTGTAAATCACTTATTGTGGGG
Source organism: Hermaeophaga mercurialis (assembly GCA_951812935.1). Classification (NCBI taxonomy): domain Eukaryota; kingdom Metazoa; phylum Arthropoda; class Insecta; order Coleoptera; family Chrysomelidae; genus Hermaeophaga; species Hermaeophaga mercurialis. Next base: position 12,518,490 of record OX638362.1, read on the forward strand.
TATTCACGCTTTGTAGTCCCATTAGCGTTTTAGACAGCTACAAGGCTTGAAACCTTGAATCGAGATACAGTTCCAAGGTTTAACAAGCACACTTGCAAGGAGGTGATAAACTTCAAAGGGAAATGCAGTATATACTAGGTACAATTTGATTTAATATCTGGACATTTCGACCTTGGATCACAGGATTACCAGTTCCACATTACTGAGGAAGTCGGAACGTTAAAAATAAAGAGCAATTAAAGATTTTGCCAAATTTTAAAACAAGTAAGTGAAAAAGAATTTCCTGATAACGTTCATTATCACCAGCTTCGAATAAGCTTGAGCTCTAGGACACAAACTATTAAAAACCCCTTTGGTTGAGTGAAAAACTCGGATCTTGAGGAAAAGCCGGGGGTTTAACAGATGAGCCAAGAAGAGTGGAAAAGTCTATTGGGACGAAAACAGGGGTAAACGAGGTGATTTTAAAAAAGAACCATAAAAGAATAAGTTAGGCTCAACAAAATATTAATTTGTGAGGATATAAGTTCCTAATATCTATCCACCTTTAAATTGGAGGATGGATATTGGATGTTTTGCAACAAGAAATTACTGGAACGTCTTGTTTTTCAGGAATAACACAGGCTCGTTATTGGCTGAGAATTAGTTGAGAGTTCTGCTGTAAAAGAATTCAGTGCCGAAAACGCGAACCGGAATTTCTCCATTTCTTCTATAGAAATGCACGAACGTCATTATGCTAGCTTTGATAAGAATTTTTCAGGTAAATTAGCACTATAATGAGTCATGGATGATGAATGGAGAAAGTCCCAGATTGCATTCATTCTACAAATACGAGATAAATATTACACCTTGACCAAATTCTTTGGGACAATTAGTATCACATCTTTTTTGTTTAAAACAATAAGATGGAGGTTACATATCCAATGGAAAGTAGCTAGGCTCACATGCATATGTGGGAAAAGAGACAGACAGAAATGGTTATTCGTGCCATAGTGCAAAAGCTTAGAGCACATTTAATAAGGAAAGAGCACACCTCATAGAAACCATACAAAGAGATGATAGTGACCAGCCAATTCGTCAGCAGTATTCAAATAATATATTTATTTAAATCAGGATGATAAACTTGTTCAACTGTAAATCTAAATGCTACAAATCTTGTCACTTACTTTGTAATGAATTGATCCACATTTCTTCTGTATATGATGTATTAACGATTTTAGGATTGTATAAACTATAGACTATAGGAAAGTATATTTTTTTATTTTGGACGGTATTTCTTCTTATTCTCTGTAAACTATCTTTATCAAAAATCATATCTACATCTATAAATAACACCAGATTATCTTCTTGAAGTTCACTAACGCCAAGATGTAGTGCTCTACCCCGAGAAAAATTCTCATTGGGAGTGATGATTTTTATAAGATGATAAGGGTAGTTTCCTTTTAAATACTGAATTAAATCCAATGTTTTTTGAAAATCTTGAGGAGATTCTTCGTCTCTATAAAGAATTACGTACAAATTGGTACTTTCTTGTCTTTTCAAGCATATTTCTTCATAAATTTTAGCAAATCGTTGAAAAATTTCGTATCGGCCGCTTAAGGGCAATATAAAATTAATATACGTTTCATCTGAATTGTAATAACTTAGAAGAGGATGTAATTTTTCATTTATTTTTGAAAATATTTGATTGACTATTTTTTTGTGCACTGGTAATGAGTCTGAAATGACTAGATTTTGGTTGTGCTGTTGGTAGTCTTCGATTTCTCTGACGAAAATTCCTAAAAAACAACCATGATTTTTGAAATAATTTAATAATACAATACTTTTACCTGTAAACGTTTGTTGTACATAAGCGTGACGCCTGACCTGCACGGTCATTTTGTGTCCCCTGTATTTTTTATAAACTAACAACACATCTAAAATTAAGTCTACTCCATACACAGGGTCTAATCTCCAATATCCATACAAAATTTCTTTAAAATCTATTACCCTGCCTCTTTGTTTTGAGTATGAATTAATCAGTTCCATTATCTATAATAAAAAAATAAATAAATTGTGAAATGAAATTTAACTTTGTTTCTATACCTCTCTAACTATATCACTTAAGCCTTCTTTCATTGAAGAGCCTATCCTTTTTCTAGGATTGGAATCTCTGTGAGTATATAAGGTTTTCGATATAAGTTCCCATTCCAAAACTTCCTCTAAGGATTTCGGAATGTGTCTGTTTAAACCCAAAGGTACTCCTGCAAAAATATATAAGAAATTATTTTGCACGTATTAAAAAAAGAACGAATGTAAACAAATACCTAACCAAATAGGAGTATAAATCTGAAGAAAAATTTGTTTTCAAAATCCTGCGGTTAATTCTACAGAAGCCTTACACTTATAAAACCTTTAAGGTTTAGTGTAGTCGAGTTTAATAAAGTAAAATTTTGGAAATTATTTAAACCTTTAAAAACTTTTGTTGTCAGTGGAACATTGTTGTATTCCGACAATATGCCTGAGTCCGGCTCTTTTAACCAGTGTTAAGTTTTTAAAATGCAAAAAATGTCTACCTAAGATACTGATATCGCCGAGATAACCATCCATTCCTTTCTTAATAGGAAAAAGTGGTAAATTGGGAGCAAGATCTGCAGTCTGCACTCTACTAACACGGTATCCTAGTTCCTGCATAGATGCTGCAATGTCGCGATGTAACAAAATGCTTTTTTGCTCCTTCTGTTGTATCATCAGTCCCTATTGAAGGAAAGCAAATATTTTATTTTATTATAACCTTTAAATTTAGAAATTAATTGCTGTATGCACTGTAATTAATGGTAATAGGGTGGTCCAAAATTTTCGAGCAATACTTTTATAGGTGATACTTCACCTAAAAATAAAGGTATCTTTTTATACACACTTTTTCCGAAAGCTCAATAATAAGGTAAAAAATGATTTTTTTAAATATCTTAAAAATGACTTAGGAAAAGAATTTAAAATTCTAGACATAAAAGCTTTGCATAAAGATACTTAATTTTATGTTATTAATCATTTCATTGCTTCTGATTAAGGAAATACGTAAGTATTAAAAAGATTTGATAATTAATTTTCAAGATATTTTTGAAACAATTTTTGTCAAACAACTTTAGAGGCCTGCATGTATCTCCCTTACTATTGACCTTTTGAATATAAAAAGACACCTTTATTTTAGGTGAACTGTCATTCCTAGAAGTATTGTTCGGCAATTTTGGACTACCCTGTATAAACTCAAACAAATTACTCCAAAAATTGAAATGTATTAACAATTAATCGAAATTAAAAGACAAATAAAGATAAATATTTTTAACAGATTAAGAAACTCAATTTTACTATTAAAAATAAACACAATGTGAGATTTTATCACAATCCAGTACCAGGTTATCTTTTACGGGAACAAAATTTGAAATATTTGGAATAACATCGTTTATAAATTTAATTTATATCCCTTAAATAATACGATATGAATACTGTTCATTGTAGTAGTCATGAGTATTTTTTAAGAATATTGTACGAAAACAATAGCTAGTGATGTAATGTATGCAGTCGCATAATAATCATATATTATAAAAAATGTGAATAAGGTTGTTTATTTGTCTTTTAATAATTTTATACCTTGATCTTTGAGCTGCTATTTGTCGCCAAATATGGAATGCACTAATCAAATATCTTTTATACATACGTGATAAATTATAAGTGCGTATTAATCGTCTTATCTATTTTTTCTTTGGAAATAGGCCATCTTTAAAGTTATTTTTAATTATTTTTTTTTTCTAAGAATAAACATAAAAAACATAATCGAAGATTTCATGCAAGTTTACTTAGTGTCTGTCAGATAAATAAAAACAAATTATTTCTTAAAATTATAAAATTAAATTTTATCTTTAAAAAGAGTAAAAATAACTAGCGTAATGTTTACTCTGATTAGTGATTACTATTAATTGCGTTTCGAGTCCCTTCTAGGAAGAAAATCACTTTCTAATTTTCACAGTTAGAAATTTTTACATCCAAGGTATGTCTATTGTATACCAATTAACTGTGCCGCTAAGAAACAGTGACAAAGCCTACGTAAAATCTGTGTATAATGAATTCAAAAATAATGAAAAATTCTAGATGTTCATATAAACACAGTGTTTTAACATACAATTGCCATCAGTCTACATTAGATTACTAATGTCAAATCCTGACAAATTACATAACGACATATTTTGGGTTAGTTAAAGGTTCTTATTCTAACCCAATTACATAAGGAATCAAAATATGTTAATATCATCAACATTCTCTAGTAATTCGAAAATGTGAGGGATAAAGTTACCCTAACTCAATCTATTTGGAAAAAATATCAAATAGTATATACGGTGTCATTGAAATGGTGCAAAAAAGTAGTCTTCTGGCTAAACGAAATGATTTAAATCAAATTTTTGAGAGGTGTTGAATAGAACATTGTGGTCCTCAAGCTTGGCCAGCAAAATCACCAGATCTTAATCGACTAGATTTCTACTTGTGTGGCCACTTCAAAGCTTTGGTTTACTCAGAGCCGATTAATACTCAAAAGCAACTAAGGGAACGTATATTTGACTGCTCCAATTAAACTGGTACGCAGATCCTGGATGAGAAAAGCAGGTGTCTGTGTTGAAATAAATTGTGGCCACATTGAACATTTACTATAAATAAAAGTGGTAATTCTAAATTCAAGTCACCAATTGGTTAATTTAAACACATCACAATTTTCATAAATTTATGCTGATTATCCTGTGAACCTTCAATTTTTTCGAAAACCGTTACTTGAAACAAGAGTACTTTTTTATGAGAATAAGTACGTTGTTTCTAAAAACTAGACCTTCTTTGTAAAAAAAAACAACCCCAAAACGTTATTCATAAATTAACCCCATACTCTTGCAAGAACTATCCTTTCCGCATAAACAAATAATTTTTCGATATCACCGTTTGATTTAGGGGAAAATTTTATATCTCGTCTTTTAAGCTTACAATTTCTAAAAAAGTTTTTTTAAATTTACCCTTTTAATGTCCGTAACTTCCTTAATATGCATTTAACGACCCATACTTATAGGCACTATTTTTACCAGTTTTGAGAGTACTACCCTCCCCCACCATTTCAATGACACCCTGTATAGAATCAATTGTCTGCTAACAATGAAGAAAGAATATTTCTGTTATTGATACGGAAAACTATCCTTCGTTATTAAAAAAAAATTAAGACTTTTATTTCCTAAATTTATTATAGTTACAAATATCATCTACAATTTACAGCGTGATACAGCGTATCATTTTGGAATGGAATCATTTCGAGGCGCACTATTCGAGAGACACTCTTTATATACGTTTATCTTGCGAAAAATCTTCACAGTAATCTAAATGAGCGCCAACTAAAGTTAAATAAATAACGAACTGATAAATTGGGTCATCAGATCAGTTATTAGCATTCGTATCTAGGTAATAAAATGTGGCATTCTCAAATATCATTTTGTCATACAGAGTTTATCGCTTGCCATGTACGTCTTTTCATATACAAAGTATTTTTTTTAAAAATCCGCGGTTCGCTTTAATAAACTTATCTTATTACAGGGTCTTAAAAACATAATTCGTATTTATATTACTTGTTTTACGATCCACCTTAGATAGAGTTTGCATATAGAAATTAATTAAAATTCCAGAGATTGTCAATGTTAATATTCAAATTTTATGATGTTCGAAAGAGTTCTTCAATCAGCAAGAGTGATACTGGAATCGTTATACGGGGGGTGTCAAAAGAAGAAGAAATAGATTTTGCAGCAAATAATGGTGAAACCTTTAGAGGTGAAACATGTAAGAAGATCAAAGATACTTCTTGATTCTGTGGAAAAAACGTAAAATAATAGCATCGTTTTGGGACCCATATTCTATTTTTTTAATGTGTACAAGTTGATATAAAGATCGAGAAAGTAACAACTTTTCTTGATAAAAAAGTGAAGATTTTCGAACTACCTTTCATCTTTGACCATTTACCGTACTTAGGAAATAAAGTAAAATAAATAATAACAGAAAATCTAGGGTATCTTAATATACAAGGTGCCGCGACAATAATGTATATTTTTAAATGGTATGTAGAACGTGTCATTTGAAACAGAATATTCTAATAATTTTTTTTCCTAACATCAATAGTTTACACAAAAATTCACTTTAACCATTTACTCAAAAATTTGTATATGGCTACTTTTGATAAAAATATGTGTCATGTAACTAAGGAATATCTACCTGTTGAATCATAAAATTGTGTTGGTTTGCAGAATATTCAGATCGTTTAATTGTTTTAAGTTTATCGTTTGAAAAATGGCATTTTATTCAAATCACAAAAAACCCGACATGTTTAATTAATCTAATCCGCGATGTTTTTTATCATTGTTCCAAAGATTGTTCAGAACAATAATTGCCGAAAATAAATTTTTCACTCTTCTACATCCCCCGTAATCGAGCATTCTAAATATCCAGGTGTACTAAAATAAAAACTTATTTTTAGAACATCTAAAAACCATTGTTTATACTTGACTGAGTTATCGGTGTAGCCAGCTCTAGTTGCTTTTCGGTAAATAATATTTGGATAGATCTAAAACACTAAAAACGGCTGACTTTAGAAAAAAAAATTATAAGACATTTTTTGTCTGCATAAGTTTTTATACCTTTTCCATAAATATGTGTATTATTTTTTTAAGAAACGATCAAGAGTAAGTAGAAAGTTTGTCTATTAAATTAACGGAAAATTTTTTATAGATAAAATTCGTATTCGATCAAATGTTAAACACATTATCATCGAAAAAAAAAAGTCATAAACTTGCAGATATCTTTAAAAATGAGTACATTTAAACACTACGTTTTATAAATAAACTCGATAAAACAATTTATATCCTAACATGTTTATTTTAAATTAAATTTAAAAAATAAACAGTAAAATTAACGATTGATATGTAAATATTTATACTCCGGTTTCTAATTTAAACTAAATATATCCTTCCATTATCGCATTAATTTGATAATAGAGACTATACGTTTCATTGAAAATGGGCACAATCACAAATAAATTATATGATTTTTGTTCGTTCTTAACAAAATCTTACAGAAGAAGGTGATTTTTATTTGGTTTATTTCATATATTTTAAAATAGTTTCCTTCTGAACTTAATTTTTTTTCTTACTGATGATTTACCTTAACGTACTTGTGCAGCCTGTACATATACTGCGGTTGTTTTACTGGGTGTAGGGTAATGGCCCTGTGTACTTCTTTTTGGTTTAAGTCTCCAGTAAAAGCTGCTTCACCGCTTTGGTTGTGATATAAAATCACTTGCATCTGTAACAGAAAAAGACATATTTTAGATTTTTATGTTGGTCAAAATGACATGCCATTTTGGATTAATTATATAAGAAACCCTCGGACCAACCCAAACTCATTTCTGAAATATATAAAAAATAGACATGTGGTCTCCATAAAAGAATATTTATTGTACAAATCATACAGTTGCTACAATAATAAAGTGATCTACAACGATTAAGTAAAGTCCAACGTCCCAAATAAAGATTGTGTGTATGGAAACCAGAAAATACATGGAGAAAGAACCATATCAAAATTTTGACTAAAGGAAAAGCAAAATAATCGATGGAGAAAGGAGAACCCACGAGACGGAGACCCAGTATAAAGTTGGGTGAAAAAACTAGTGTCAATACGAAAATGAATATGAATTGTATAAACTCTAAAAGATATAATATCCGTACCATGTGAGAAACGTAAAATATCTTATTTCAGAAACGCAATCTTTCAAACTGAGAAAAGAAAAACATTTAAAATCTAAAATCAATTAAAATTGCGTATTTCGAATCTCATCTTAAGTTTTTTGGGTATGTCAGGTATTTATTATCTTATTGTAGTCATGTTCTAAATTCTTCTTGAGTTTTGATTTACTTTAGCTTTCAATAAAAATAATTTTTAAAAAATCCACCAAGGTTTACCGCTTATTAACAAGAGGTAAAACGAGGACTAATAAGTCCGTTAATGTCACAATCTACAAATTTATCTATAATAGGGAAACAAACTACTGGTTTCGTGTTTAAATAAAGTAGGTAATGTTTTTTGAAAAACTAAATTAAACTAATAAAAGTAGGTGTTGCCTCAAATTGTAATTCAGCAGTTACCTTTATTATGTTTAAAAAGAGTCTATAAATTTCTAGGTTTTCTAATTTGTTCAAGAGGAACCTATTATTTGTACGATGTATTATATTAAAACCAGTTTTAAGTTCGAAATAGTATCCTGTATCTACCAAATAGTTTGCGAAATGGTAAAATGATGTAGAATTAACGTTTAGAGCCCTTTGATGTCCTTCTAAGTTAGTTTTGAAATTTCTTGGTGGTCTATTTCCTAGTTTGTTTTCTATTATAAATAAATTTGTAGACTGTGAGATTAAAGGACCTATTATTCCTCGTTTTACCTCCTGTTAACTCATTTACTCACATATGGCAACACCCACTCATTTACCGCTTATTATTTGATTGTATTATATCTTTGTAATACTTGAAGATGGTTCGTTATTGTCAAAACTAGATGTGAATAGTTATTCATTTTATTAAACATGCATCGCATTGATTTCAAGTTTTTACTTAATTAAGTTTAATCAGTTGTTTGTAAAAAGAGGGCATTCAAGTACCAATTCACTTGTTTCTCATAACTAGTGCCATAATAAACCTTCATTATGACTATAATGAATAAGAAACCTTCCAATATAAATAAAATTATGATTTCTACCATACGTCGTAATGTTGCTATTATGAAATATAAGTTGCTAGTGAATAAAAATAAAACTATAAGAACAAGTACATTTGCTTATTAAGTTTGTTTCAAAATAGTAAACGGTGAAAATATTAATTCCTCCGATATTAATTTTGTAATACATCTTTCTTTCAATAATTATTATGTGTACTTTCTATTTTTACCTAACAACTTATCGGCTGACAGGTAGTTTTACCTGTATATATATATATATATATATATATATATATTTATAATTTGCCGCATTCGCAAATTGTTTAGTTTTTCGTTGAGATTAACCTAGTTTTAAAGTTTACCTTATAAAAATCGATTAAATAGTAAATTTCTTTAGCAAGTTTGCAAAATTAATTAGTTCCATGGTAATAAAGCTTGGTAGATAAATATAAGAGACCTTGTTTCCTCAATAGATCACCGGTTAGTCTGAATTAAAATATAAGGCCAGTAGCGTGTATTCCGTCGGGATTTGGAATTTACAAGTGGTCCAAAATTGTCGAGCAATACTTTTAAATGATAAAAATTATCTGCAATTATGCAGATTCCAGTTACTTAACGGCGAAAAAAAATTCCTAACTCACTACTTATTGAATCCGAACAAATTATGTTTTTTCTGGATTTAGTAAAAGAAATTTAAATAGCATAACGTTTATGCAGATTATTTTTTTATGTAACCAAGTGCATGCAACTACAAGATAACTCCGTTGTAAACATAATTTCTAAATCTTCCAATCGTTAAAGCGTGCCAATATGACTTCCTACTGTTCTAATTTACTAGAGTAACTTGAAGTAAATTGATTAGATATCATTGTAACCGATACCCGATTGTCAAGATTTATTGCTGTTATGTAAGCTAAAAATTTGATTATGTCATTACTTTTTCTTTCCTAACCTAAAAATGTATTATTTTTCTTTATGGAAATAGTTCATTGAACGTGTTTAAATTATCAAATTGATGTCATACATTGATTCTTCAGATATTAGAAGGCTATTGTTTAAAAATAACATACATTTTTAGTATTTTGGATAGTGAGAGCTGTGGCTCATGTTTAATTTCTCTTTGTTTGATATTTTATTGTTTTCTATAATGTTATCAAATCTATTGATATGCGAATTTGGATATAATAAACAAGAGTTTCGCTATTTCTTTTTTTATGTCAAAGTACGTTTTCTTAGGAAGATAACAACCGGGCATGATATATGCACCGGGCACCACAATTTTTATTCAACTGGGCATTTTAAAATAAAATAATAAATGTATAGTTTAAAATGAACTGTTAACAATATTTATTGGTTATATTTGACAAAAAGCATAAAAAGGATAAGAAACAGAAAAAATTTCAAAATGCGTTTATTTATTTTAAAAAATTTGTACAAAATATTGCACGTAATACATATTATTATACATGAGAGTAGAAGAAACAGCGGAAAAATATGGACTACAAACAATACACTTATTTATGGATGAGGTATAAAAACGTACACAGAATAAAAATTACTGATGAAATTTTTTTCGTAAAAAAATTAGTATTTTAGATCTACCAAAGATTATTTACCGTTTATAACAATCTTTGGGATACTGATACAAAACATCGCGGATTAGATTAATTAACATGTGTGATATTCTTGTTTTTAATAAAATGCCATTTTTCACTGAATTATTGAAACTACTTTACCAAACGATAAACCTAAAACGATTAAACGATCCGAAACATCTGCAAACTAACACAATTTTATGATTCATCAGGTAGATATTCATTGGTTACATGACATATTTTTATTAAAATCTGTAAACTAGTGATGTTAGAAATTAGAACATTTGATGACAACATAAATAAGGTATAGGGAAAAAGAATATGTAGAATTTAAGGTAGAAGGGAGTGGAAAATACAAATAATAATAATAGTTCGAATATTAAGGAGCACTAATAAGCAATAAAACCGAAAAAAAATCGACATAAATAGAAAGATAATGAAAGGGAGTAAAGCTGCAGAAATCTTAAGAAAAACACTGAAATCAAAACATTTGTCTAGAGCAGCTAAGTAAAATATATCGGACAATAATCTATCCAAAAGTATTTTATACGGTTCTGAAACTCGGTTGTTGATAAAAAAAGAAAAGAAGATGAAGAGATGAAGTTTGATATTTGGGAGAGATATGAATTATGAAAATTTTTAGGACGGACAGCGAGGAACAATGGCGAAGAATAAACCAAGAGGAAAAGGACATTTACTGATACTTAATCAAAACTCGATTTATAGACGCACAAAGAGTGAATATCAGAAAAGAACGAATGTCAGAAAAGATCAAATGTCAGAAAAGAGCGAATGTCAGAAAAGAGCGAATGTCAGAAAAGAGCGAATGTCAGAAAAGAGCGAATGTCAGAAAAGAACGAATATCAGAAAAGAGCGAATGTCAGAAAAGAGCGAATGCCAGAAAAGAGGGAATGTGAGAAATGAGCGAATGTCATAAGAAAGGCATGCAAAAAGAATATTCTTGAAAGGAATGGAAAAAAATTTAAAATACGTTTAGAGGCAAATCTAGAAGAGCAGTTGAAGGAAAATGGAATAGGGAGGCACACAATCGTACCAAATAAAAATCTAAGCTATTTACAAATTCAAAACTTTTTCCTTTAATTGTAATTATTTTTGATAAATATTTATCCATAGCTTTAGTTTTGTTTCATTTCTTGGAAGACGACCTGGTAAAATATTTTGACGAGCGCAGTACATGTTTTCTTTAAGCGAGAAATATCTCTTGATGTCAGTGAATCCGAGAAGGTTTTCCTTAAATATCATCTGCAGCTTTTCGTTTACAGGACTTACTAATGTGTCGGTGATTCTCACTTCCTGATATCGTTACTTCTGGTTTACTAGTCAATATTTAGACATATTTTTTAGAATATCGTCAAAACTTTTCTGCACTTTTTGTTTTGAATAATAAAAAACGAACCACCACTGTCTATTTTCTTTCGTTCAATACACTCAACTACAAAGTAAGTCGTTTAGTTTACACGTCTTGAAAAAATAATCACATCACTGTTAGTTTATGTCAAAAGTTTTCGGGTTAGTAGAAGCAGTATATTTAGTGCGAATTCTATTAACTAGCACAATGATTTAGTAGTTTAGGAAGAAATTGGGGCGTCTCAAGGATTTCCTCAGAAATAAACTAATGAATAAAGAAATGGTTGCATAGAACATTTTTTTACTATAAGTTTTACGAAAAATGTTCCGCTTTTACGAAAAATGATAATGCACTATTCAATCTTCACACAGCATACACGATGATTAAAATTTACAAATAATTTATTAAATAATATTTATTGATGACAATTTCCACTGTTTCCATTCTTCTTTTATTTGTATTTTATGTAAGAGAGTCTTTGACTATAAATTTAAATAACATTTTTTAATTCCTAGTAATATTTTTTACTAAATCACGAACTAAAACAAGATTAATATAAGTTCTCGATAGGATTAATTCTAGTTTTATAAATTTTTACTGATTTTGTGTGTTTTACATCAATTATGAATAGTGAAAATCATTTTTTATATATAGAATATTTTTTTTCGCCAGAGGAGCCTAAGTTTTAGTTAAAAGGGTAAAGACCACTTTGAAAAAAAAATGTATAGTAAGTAATTAACAAAATTAATACTATACACTTGCCTTTTCTTTTAAATTCATTGAAAAGAAAAGAAAAAAAATGACGGAACAAAAACACAATTTACGTCTTTATTTATTATTATATTTATTTTAATTGTTTATTTTTTCAGATGATTATAAAGTTCAACCTTTACACACTTCTTTAAGTCAAAGGAAATAACTAATTTTTAGAAAATATTAAACGTATCAATTATTAGTAAAAGAATTTTCTGTTCTATTAATCTGAGAAAAAATATGGGTCTAAATCTCACGGTTCAGAAAATTGGAGAAAACCAAGTATTTTAAGGGAATGATAAAATCTTTAAGATATGCAGAATTTTGGAATTAGCTCGCTTTTTAAATATTATCGAAATTAAAAAATATTTTTCTCAAAAGACTTTATTTATATCTTATCCAAAACAATTACAGACCGGTGTTAGAAATGAATTATTTTAAATTCGAGTAAACAAATTAATATTATTTATTATCTCTTATTTTTCAATTGTGGTATAGACATCAACAAGTTCTTAGATATTCAAATAGTAATTAGATGAGAAAAGAAAAATATCAATTAATCTTTGTGATTTCCCATGAATAAATTCATTGAATAATAAATATGGAAAGATAAATAATACTTATCTTGAATTTCCACAGTCTTCCGAATCGTTGAAGTCTGTGGAAATTTAAGATAAGTATTATTATAAGAAAGAGTTGAAATTATTTATTTATTTCATTGAATAATGTCATTAGGGTTACTGAACTACGATTTTACTCGAATATAATCATTAACACAAGTTATTTTCTGTAGACATTCTTAGGATATCAAAGAAGGCACTCAGTTGGAAGTAAAATAATGGATCGAAAAGTATTGTTTACTTTAGATTATAGTTTCACTAGATAAACAAATGTTTTTCTTAGAACAGGGAAGAGATACTGAATGTTTACTCAAAGGCCAGAATACTTTATTTAAGTATCGCAACATCCCTTTAACAAACGTTGTGAAAATTTAGCTTATGCAAAAGTAACTTTAAAAACTGTGAAATTACATTTTGAAAATAAAATTACCTTGGCATAAGTTTTTAAAAGGTTTTTAAAGTCATGTTGTGATTTTTATGAAGAATAAATGTGCCAAAGTCCTGATGATGGCCTAAAGGATCAAAAGCGCTTGACTCTTTAATTCTCCAAGACCACTTTAAAATAAATATTTCATTTTTTCTTTAAATAAAACACCCTCTTTATCAATACACACACATTTTCTTAGAAGAGATACAATATTCACATTTATTCATGTATCAACATTTTTTTATCAATCATCAAAAATACTATAACAACATATAAAAATAATTTTAGAATAATTGTATCTATTATCAACACCGTGTTTATGATAATGTATTTTTCCAAATTCATGTTGTGTAATTAATTTACTTTCATAAGAACTGAAGATATTTAGAGAGTTGTCCGAGCATAACGTATAATTTAAAATACCATAATGATAGGTTAAAAAACGGACGAAAACAACTAATATTCCTTTCAAGGTAATCATGTATCTGACTTTTGCGTAACCCAAAATTATAAACATTTATATTTTACACTAAAACTTTTTCAGTGCCTTGAATTTTGTTTGATTGATAATGTTGTTCCAAGACAAATTTCTTTAAAAAGAACGAGACGCACTTGAAAAATGTTTCTTATTAGTTGGTATATCTGGACTCGGTTCATGGTTTATCCTTCCTCAGACCAGAATATGCTCCGAAATGGAAAATAATAATAAAATCGTCATAAGTTATGATAAACTTGGATGAAAAAAATTCAATAAATTTTAAACTCGCACATATGCGTATACTATTTATATACATTGTTTGCCTTGCTCATTATGTAAGCAGTAATCGAAACAAAAAATTATTATTAATATATTGATGTAAGTTTTCTTTTAAATGACAACAAAGTTATTGTTATTGTTTTTAAGCAGTAGTAAAAACAATAAGATTTCCTAGTTATATGATTCCGACTTAGATATCTTACGGATATACAGGGTGTTCGCGAAAATTATGCAAATATTTATAGATTAGGTATAAAAACGTATGCAGAATAAAAATGTGTAACATTTTTTTCTAAAATCAGCACTTTTCAAAGAAATAAATAATAGTATTTTAGATCTATTTAAATATTATTGGCCGAAAAGCAACTAAAGCCGGCAACACTGATAACTCAGTCAAGTATAAACAATGGTTTTTTAAACGTTCTAAAAATGTATTCTCGGCAAGTATTACATGATCCGAACGATTTTTACCACTACTTTTTGTAAGTGTAATACACTTCACTTTCCAACAATCTTTGGGACATTGATACAAAACATCGTGGATTAGATTAATTAACATGTCGGGATATGCCGTTTTTTACTGAATTATTGAAACTATTTTACCAAACGATTAAACGATCTGAATCATCTGCAAACTAACACAATTTTATGATTCATCAGGTAGTTATTCCTTGGTTTCATGACACATATTTTTATTAAAAGTGTGAGGTGTTACAACTATAAATTTTCGAGTAAATGTTTAAAGGAAATTTTTATGTAAACTATTGATGTCAGAAAAAAAACTTATTAGAATATTTTGTTGCCAATGACATGTTTTACATTCCATTTAAAAATATGCATTATTTTAGAAACTTTAATTTCTTATTAAGAGGAAATCAATTCAAAGCAAATTTGTAAACACATTTTTTTATAATTTACTCAAATTTTCACTTAACAAAAATTTAAAAATATAATGTACGTGGTGCATTAATGATCTATATTGGATTACACCGTTTGGTGGAACAATCTTATTAACATTGTTTCCTAAGTGATTTTTAATGGTTTTCTTGCTAGTAATAGCAATTAGTAACACTGAATAAATTGAAACTTAGAATTAAATAATTATAATTTGGAATATTAAGTAAATTTCAAATATTTACCTTGATTAAAATTATTATTAATCTCGTTCATTTAGAAAAGAACTTCAACGGTTGTTCTCCTGTCGTGACTGTGGCTCTAGTTATAATAAATATAAAAGATAAATTAAACTTATCCTGAATTTCCTATCAGTATTTCAAAGCTATTTTTAAATATTTTTCAATAAATCGCATTTGCAAAGAGTGACCTAAGATTGGGAGATTTCTTATAAGCGTACTTGACATCATACCATAAACATTTCAACCAATCATTATCAAGCAATATGTACCGTATGATTTCTTGTTATAAAGTTTTTAAAATATAATAATGCTCTTCGTTTCCTAAAAAAATTGGTTACTTTTATCTAGCATTTAGTCTAAAAGATAATCTATAATAATTGAACTTCCCATGTTTATTTAGTATTAGTGTTCACTGTACCTTATTTCAAAATTTCTAAGGATCTGGCCAAGATACAATCCGGACAATTTAGTTTGTAAATACCTGATTTTTTTAAATTCATTAATTTTAGGTTTTACATTTAATAAAAAAGAACCTATATAATTTCTTACTTTAAAAGATATTGTAGTAGAAGTTTTACGAGATATAATTTTTGATATTTTATTTAAAATATCTCCACAATATGTAATAGTTCTGTATGATCCGTTATCTTTAGGTTTTTTCGGAAATTTAAGGTTAATGGCAACCTTTTCTTCCTTTTTATTAATCATCCTTATTTAACGTATAATTATTAGAGGTAGCGTTTTGTTTTATTATATTAATTTAGCTTTTAAAATCATCTACCTTCATTGCTACTGAAAAAGTTCTATGTATCATTGAATTGTAAGAAAATGTATGTGATATTGGGTTATTTCAGTATTTGTATGCGTTGGTTTACGATAAATTAAAAATTAAAGATTACAGTTTTCTCTTTGAATAGTTTTATATAAGAAATTTATAGAACCGTTCTCTTCAGAATCATATGGTTCTTCTCCTTCCTTTGAGTGATAAAAAAGTTGTTCTTGTAAAAGATAAAATATTCTTATCTTTTACATTTATAATAGATAAGTTCCATAAAGGATAGATGCAATCATTAAATATTATTTTTGATAAAATATTTTAACTCTCAAATTTTTTGGTAAAACTGTACGCTCCTAAGAGGGTTCCTAAAACAACAATTGGTATACATCAACGATCTTTCAAGTGGCCCTAAAGGCTCATCAACGCCGTCTGCTAATGAGACTTTTCATTAGAGATAAAAACTAAACACAAACCCCATATAATTTAGATGCATGAGAAATCAGTTTCTGAATACTCATTGTTAATTAGGTATGAAGTGATGGACTTTACTAAAGTGTTCTATAATCTTGTAGTTCTTAAGTGGAATATAATATATTATATAGAATTATATAGAATATATTATAACGTATCAACTTATTAAATATTTATTGGTTGATATGCTTTTATTTTGGAACACTTGAAGATAAAAGAAATATGGTCTATTTGTGCAGATTAGAGTTATAAATAAATAAATCTTAAGTGTTTATTTTTAATAAAGAATATTCTTTCTTCGCTTTTATGAAAATTTTAAATAGTAACTCATTAAAAAGGTCTTTTTGTTCTCTATTGCAACAAAAAAATTATTTAAAAGATAATGAAAACCTAAGAGTTTTTATTAAAAAATAACCAGTGACTTAATGATTTTATACATTTCTTCTCACAAAATTAAATTTCATATTTTTAGGATAAAATCGAAGAGACACCAAATTCTCAAAGTGCAACTACATCTTTAGACATTTTTGAAGTTAAATTACATTTGTTTATACATGACTAGCACTAATTTAGGTTTTTAGATATTCTAAACTATATGGGGTGATTCTAAAAAATGGTATATAGCTTAGCCTAGATTCAGAGGATTAAAATATTCCTATTCGCAAAAAACCATAGGATCTAATTTTTTTCAAAACAAATACAGGGTGAAATAATTTTTTTTCCGTTTTTTGAAATTGAAATGAACAAAGTTTTTTTCAAATTTCTCTAAAGTTATACCATAATTGTTGTCAAAAGAAATTAATCCTAACCTCAAATGTATGGTTGCAACCTTTAAATTAATCTGATATAGCAAACATTAATTATTACATACAATTAAATATGTTGATACATATCAGAAAATTTGTGATGAATTTAAATCACGTCTTTGTAGATAGAGTGGCTTCCTTAATCACAGCCAAAACATATAATAAATAATTTAAACATTTGTAAAAAAGTTTATGAATTGTTCATGTTTAAATCAAATTATCAAAGTTATTGAATTAATCGAAATTTTCTTTCTTACACACACTGAAGTTTGTAACCTTTGGTCATCGGTGCAGAAGTTCACCAGATGAATTTCAAAATCCGTGGCTGTAAATTTCAATCCCCTCAACTGGAGAGTGGCGAAAATTCGATGAGTTACGAAAAAGATAAATTTCCTCTTTTACTAAAGGTATGTTAGTAAATACCTTTTTCTTATAAACACTATTTTCCTAGCGCTGTACTTACATGAGCCAATTTTCTGGCCTCAATTTCACAAAAACACTAGCACAAAACTTTATACATACTTGTATGTATTAAATACAAGTATTCACAACTTATTTAGATGATATTTAATATCACTAACAATTTTTTCTTTTTAGATTTCAAACAACTTGTAAAAATGCAATTGCGAAACTGCAATTACAATGACGAAAACTATAATGGCGCACTGTGGATCTGCAAAGCTATTTATAGTAAATTAAAATATTCAAAAATCACCCTATATGGTTTATATCATAATTGCCAATTTTACCCTCTGCTGGGTCTTAAATTTACTCGGATCCAATTCCAAAATCGTGAGTTAAGTTAATATTCCTTTAAAAACGTAAGTTAACAGCATTTATTAATTCTATGAAAATTTGGGATGTCTAGATAAATTCTAAGTCATTTAATTTTACTGATGAAAATTACATTTGTCAAAATTAATTCTTATTAACTTTTCCAAATTATAACCTATTTTATGATCATCTACAAACTAAATAAGGTTCGTTGAGTATCCTTTAAAGTTTTTGCACCCATGAATATTTGAGCTTTCCCCTTTTTATTTATTAACAGCAAGATTAATCTCGAAGAAATTCTGTCAAAAAATCGTATATACGAATATTTGAGTAAATCTTACTAGTGTCTTAAAGGATGTTCTGTTTTTTATATCCAAATAAATAATAGCTCTATAAATAGTAGTTGTGGGATAAATTAAATACATAACTCTTATAAATTTACAGAGATTGTTTGAATGCCAGATAAGATACGTGTGTCACGATAATTTTACCTATACCGATAATAGAGACCTGTCAAACATTGTGTCAATAAATAAATGTTTTTATTAGAGAAATTATCATGGAACCATTGTATGATTTACTTTGTCAAATATTTTATTAGGGAAAGTATCAAGAACAAATATATGTATATTACGAAGGTTTTCCATAAAGGTTTATGGTTTTCTGGGAGATTTGAGGTATCTAATACTTGCCAAAATTCATAGTTACAGAACCATATTTTGTAACAAACAAATTTGAAAAACTGTGTATGTGTATTTTTACATAAGGTTTTAGCATTTTTAAATTTTTTATAATATTATTTATCTCTCTTATTTTTGCATAAAGTGGTTAAAAAAACAAAATCAAATAAATTATGATAATTAACTTTACATACTAAATAAACATATAATACAGAAAAATGAATCTACCTATTTTAAACCAACAACGTTAATGTTAAGACTGTCGTACTAGTTACAGTTAGTAACTGCGAGTGACGTAAAGCCGTTGCAATAAAACTATGTAAGGCCAAAAAAATATTAAATTACATACATTTTTTTTATTCGATGAAATTGTACTAACACTCGTCTATGAAATACAAGGTAGAATTAATTATGCAGACTACGTATGACATTACCTTTTACATAGTACCACGAAGCGCTCATTAAAGTTTAAAAGTAATTTGCATAACAAGAAATTAAAATATCTTATTTGACGTCATTAATCAAGCACATTAAAAATTTTGGCAGAGTGGAAAAAAGCCAACCATCTAAAAGTGATTTTTTATGTGCATCCATTTATGTTAATATTTAATAAGTATGTACTTATAAAATTTCCGTTTAATGTTACAACTTGAATAAGCTTCGTAATTAATTAATTAAATGAAACTCTTACCTGTTGCGGTGACATATCCTTGAAAATATCAAGTATTTATGTAATTAATCAACCGAAACATATTTTTATGACGACCTCCTAAACTTTAAAAAATAGAGTTGTTATTATAATTTTCGTAATGCAAGTAACCTTAGAAATGTAACTATTAATTATAAGTCTGTAAAGAGTAAATGATAAGTATATGCATCGTTTAAGTACCTGTAGCTCTTGAATTAATCAGTTTAGACCCCAAGTGTGCTAGTTTGTTGGAATTGTTTTATCGGGAGGAATACAGAAAGGCACAAATATACAGGTTGTCCCATTAATAATTTTGAATGCAACGTCACGTGACCAAAAACAAATACCTCATTGGGTAACACAATAACAAGAAAAGATGCAACATTTGCTCTAATTTACACCCCCAAAATTATAATTCTCTACTACTGCCCAATTCTGATATATTACTTGTCTTAATCGTCGTGGGACACCCTGTATATGCACAATAAAGACAAATATCGATATTGATTACATAATTCTTGAAACAGATACGGTATTTACCCACACTTACCCACATGTGTAAAATAATTTACAGTGCATATTTTGATTTACGAAAAATACATTGAAAATCTAGAATTAAATTAATTAACTCTTACTTTATGGAAATTTTTATAATAAATATGGATAGATAAATAATACTTATCTTGAATTTCCACAGAACTTAAACCAATTCCAATAGCCTAATTTAGAGAGATAAAATATGAAGAGTGTTTACATATTTTATATTAATACCTATTTCCTACTTTTTGATAGTTTGTTTTATTTTTGAGTTGATTTCACTTATAATATCTTCACATTATTGTATAAGTTTAGTATCCTTGAAAATAATTTTTAACCACTAATATTTTATAGCTAAGATCCATTGAATAATAATGGTAATAATAATGGTAATAATAATAATAATAATAATAATAATAATAACAATATTAATAATAAAATTATTATTGCTTTTACAAGTGCTCTTTTTATTACGTCCTTTTCGTTTCCATTCGGGCCTTGTGACTCTTCGAGTCTTTACATTTCTTTTTAATAATATTGGTAGAAATAATAATAATAATAAGGGCTTTTTCTGGTTTTGTTCTTTTCTTCACTTGCATATTTTCGAGTCTTTACGTGTCTTTTAATAATAAAGGTAATAACTATAATTGCTCTTTGCATTTCGTTCTTTTCGTGCCTTGTATCAGTAGATGAGCTGCACCGGTTCTCGCCCAAAAATGACAGTTTTCCCTTGTAAATTCCCATAAGGGAATCTAAGGTTCATTTTGGTCTTTTATTCCTCATTCAAGGTCACAATTGTCAATCTATCACCCCAACCTAAATGCGATACATTCAATCCTGATTTAATAGATCTTTTAAAGAATGCTCAAATGATTTTTATGGTGTATTTTTTAAAGATTCATAAAAGTATCGGTCTTGTTTGTCCTTTCGTACTGGTTCTCTAATAGTAGTTGTAGGAGGCAATTGCTGTGGCTTTTAAGTCCTTCGTGATGTTTGTTAGAGGCGATGGTAATTTCAGCCGGTTAATAAAATATTCATTGAACCCACAGGTAAACTCGGCCGGTTATAAAATTAAAATTATTTATAGCTAAATGAGTATCTGTGAGCAGTCGTAGCTCTGGTTAATCCTTTAGTACCATCAGAAAATAATAATTATTAACCATTAAATTGTTGATTAAAATTTATTGGTAAAAATAATTTACGGCCATTGTGACGAAGTGGGGTGTTTATTTCTTTCACTTAATATCTGAGGTAATGAAGTTCAGTTGGACAAATCAAGTTGTCTCAATCAATCGCACACGAATTTTTAAGTATTTTACTGAGTTTCTATGGTCGTAAAATATCCCCTTCTAAGTTCTTGGGCAGTAGCGCGCGTGAGTGATTATTTTGTTAATTTTTTTTTAATAGGGCGTTTTAGAGACTGCAGCTAAATAGTGAAATAGATCATAAAAATCCACAGACAAGTAATGTCAAATTAACAAGCTGTTTTAAATATCTTTAAAAAAGAAGATAGTGTAAAATCGGCCCAATGAAGTTACTCAAAGAATTTCCAAAAATTAGTTTATGCACATTTTCATTAGGATTAATTTAAGGGCGCCATGTCACGTAATTGTATAAATTTCGAATAAAACAATATATTATACAATTATAAAGTGATCGTTGCTAAAAAATATAAACTAGTTAATCATGCCATTATAAATTTGATGTCTTCATTTTGATTATATCTGTGGGAATATGACAATTTTAAATTAGTTATGCTAGTCTCTGGTCGTTTAAATTCAACATCATTCATCCGGAGACAAATATTAGTTAATTTGATTAGTCGATTTGGTTGATGAATCTAAATGTGCTTTAATAATTTATCAAGCAGGCAAACTGTACTTGATAACTTAATAAAAGCACCAGCCCGATAAATTCGTCTGCCAAAATAAGTATAGGTTTTGGATTTTATTTGTTTATAGGGTGTATAAATTTGATAGTTTTTTGATGGTGACTGTTGTCAAGTAAAAACTTTGCTATTAGTTGTGGTTTGTTAATTGGACTGTAACAGAGCCGCCTCTAAAAAAGCAAGATTAAATCTGAAAACTAGTATTTTTTGTTTTTCTAGGAATATTCCAATAAAAGTACTTAGAGTTATTTTCAATTTTACAAATTCAATAGTCAAAAAACAAGCCGGCCTGAGAATTATAAATCTTTTCAAGTTCAAGGTTTCTCAAGGGTTTTTTCGGGAATACTATAGAAAGAATCTCAAAATCAACAAATGTAAAATTTCATTTTTAAAAACGTATTACTGAAAATAAAAGTTGACGCTTCAAGTGACACCATAAATGCGTTTTACGATTGTAATTGTAAAAAATAATAGACATAGTTAGAGTAACTGAGCTGCATCATGAAAATTTTTCGGGAATATTTTGTAATACATTCTACAAAAGTTTTTTAGTAATTCAAAGTCGCTACTTTTTAATATGAACCGTATTACCAAATCCCAAATGATAGAAATTACATATATATTAAATAAACCGTTTTCCTTCACTTTTCTTAATTTTTAGTTGTAATTTGATTAACTATTGAATTGCTTTACGCTACTGATTCCCAATACTTCTGTATTTAAAACGGCCGTATGAGAATAGAGAATAACCCATCAATTGTTCGCTGTTTGAAGTTTCTATTTCTGCAATGAGTAAAAACGGATGTAGGTATTTCAACAAAATCGTGTTTATGGTGTAATAAAACCGTACCCAACAAAGTTAGTGAAGATAAGTTCTACATTTTTATTTCAAAATTATTTTGTACTTGTAAGCGATCTTTAATGAAGAAATTAAGTCGCATTGATTGTAAAATTAATCTAAAAAATTAAATTACTATTATTTTGAAAGATTTACAACGATGATCTCAATTTATTGCCTATAAATTCGGAATTTTATTGACTGTCACATAAAACCATCAGTAACTTGTCCAAGATAAATCAGTAAAAATGTTCAATAAGTAAAAAGTTATTTATAATACGATCTCTATGGTTACTAAACAGTTACGTATAGTATAATTAAATGTAAATCTAAAATAGTCTTTTCTATTTTCCTTTAGTTATTTTTGATACACCACCTTTTATAAACTCACATTAAAAGATGAAAAAACGTTTAGAGTGATAACATTTTTTACAAATTTTCTACAAGAGAGTTAAGTTGAAAGCTATTTTAAACCTATTGAAAAAATTTTACATGGTTGCAAAATTGTGGAAACCACCTACTAAATTAACGAAACAAAATAGCAACCCTCGAACAAATAATACATATAAGACGTAAAAAAATAGTATGGTAGATGACGATGCTGGCAACTGTCTTAATGAAAGGAAACTATGTAGTATGACTCCTCATTTAGTTTATTTTTTAATTAGTTTATATTTACTCTAAGGTCATCAGCCAATAATTAGAAAATTTCCAAGACTTAATTCCTTAATCAAAGACTTAAGTTACGTGGCTGATCTCATAGTAACTTTGCCATTAAAAGCAAACCAAATTTCATCGATGTTTTGGATATTGATCGAAGATAAGTTAGCTGACACCTCAAGATATTTCATTAGTATGCAATATCCTTTTTGATTATAAATGGCTTTTGTGTTAAAAGTGGGATGAGTAAAAACTTGAAAATGGTCGGTTTTGCTGATAGCCCACCACCAATCAGGCATTTAATCTAAGCTTTTGCTCATCCTGGCTTACACTAGAATGCTCACTCGCCTCATAGGACCACGTACAGGATATCCCGGCGAATTTTCGCACGCATCGGCCTAGCTCCACGTCTTCGTGTGTCGTGTACAAGTGTGCCAGACACTCATCCAAAAAGGGAGCGATCCTTTTCAGCGTCTCCCTTGACAGGATCACGCCAGGACCTCCCATACAAAAGTTCTCATCATCGTCCAAAGAGAGCAGACCGAATTCGTCGTTGTTACCTCGGCCCGTTTGACCTAAAAAATAAAATAAAAAAAAGTAATGTGGTAATTCTGGTCTAAATTGTAAAACTTAAATTTTAACTCCATTTACGAGGTTCATCCAATATAAGTAAATGTTAAGAACTTTATAAGAAATGGGCATCTAAATATTATATATACCACGTATAATCACTTGATAACTGAGGTAGTGAAGTACAGCTGGCCAAATCAAGTTGTTTCAAACGCATTTTTAAGCATTTCACTGAGTTCCTGTGGTGGTAATTCATTCCCCTTCTAAGTTCTCAAGCAGTAGCGCGTGCGAGTGACTGTTTTTTAAAATTCTAATTTTTCTTTTCTTTAAAAATATGGCGTTTTGGAAACAAGATCTAAAATTTTACAAACAAGTGGTGACAATTATGTTTAAAAGTGTGTTTAAAAATGTAGATAGTGTAAACTCGGACGATGAAATTATTAAAAGAATTTCAGAACTCACAAATAGAAATGAGCATATCATAAAAAAAGAAGATGCGTATTTTGTTACCCCCCTTACAACACATCATTATTAGACTTCAGAATTTGAGTACGAAGATTTTTACAACAGAAACAGTTTTCTTTAATGTGGTTTTAAGATATTTTTTATTTTTCCATTAAAGTTAATTTTTAGTTAAACCTGCTTTCAATAATTTTTAATATCATCTAAGGTTTTTGCTAAGTAAAATTGGAAATTTAGCAAAATATCTGTGCCAGTCCCAAGCCCGGAGAAGGAAATAGGGTTTAATAACACAGTCAAAAAATGAAAAATAATTTCTACTAACAGCAGCACTTTATGCATAGTTTACATTTCTAAAAATTGTACTTGGACAATGATTACTTTTTAGTGATGTATTGTTTATATGTATTTCATCATGAAAAGTATGTTTAAAATTATTTAATTTTCTCATACAAACTAGACAGAACCAATTTCGTTATGTAATAATATGTCTGGTAACACAATTACAAAAAATAATCCCAAAAATAAAATATTTTTCTCATAAATAAAAACTAAAAGTGGTTTATAATTATATACTATGTATAGAGTATTTTTTTATTATTTACATGAATATCAAATTTATGTAAATACTTAAGGCATCTACGCCCATGGATCTCTTTTGTTTCTTTTTTTGGGGACTTTGCCGTTTAGAATAAAAATACTATAATTAAATATTTTTCCACTCTTTATCTTCATTATTTTGTAAGTATTATTATAAAAATTGAAAATAAGCTGCATGGTTGTATGTACAAATTCGAAGCTCTTTCAAAATCTGCAAAAATATACAGGGTGTCCCATTTAAATAAAAAAAGTTGAGGGTATTTCCGTTTAAACCAGAAGTATATTATTAACATCAGATGCATTTTGGCCCATTGCACTTATCTACAAAATTTCATAAATATCGTCCGTTTCGTTTTAAAGATATTTACTTGGTTCCATACTTTATCCCAACCCTGTATGGTAAAGATATTTGTCTCTGACGGAATTTAAAAATACATATATTAATGTTTCCTGGCATTAAATCAACAAGAATGATAAAGATTCTAAAACAAACTGTTATTGCAATTGAGTTCTACTTAAATTATAACAAATTTTAAAGCTATTCAGAATATTTTTTCGAATATTTCCGAGTTTAGTTCATGAATATAAAAATATGAAATTAAAAGCAATTTATTAGTCTAAATTCAGTAATTAGTATAATTATTAAACTTAAAAAATTTAGATATTAAGTCTAGCGTCATATGAGGATATTAATTTGAAAATTGTACATTAATTTTATTATAAATAATGTTTTCGATTCAAAATTTCTATTGAAAAAGAGTAAATTAATTAGTTTATATAATTATAATACTAATTTTATTATAATTTCTAAAAAGTTAGATCGTTAGAATAACTTTTTGATTAGAGAAAAGAACTCTTTACCAGATTTCTCTTTTCAAGTATTTTAAACATGCAAAAAGACAATCTATTCTAAATTTAAATAGTTTGATGAAAAACTTTTATAGACTGTTTAGTGACAACCATGGTATAATTACTGGAAATTTAAAATTTACGAGTAAATTAGTTAGTAAATTTTTGACTTAATGCTTTCTATTTATGGAAATTAATATTATTAAAGTGAAAATGACAGTAATAAAAAATTAGAAATTTGTTGTATCCCACGGAATCCGCACGCCAAAATTTTTTTGATGCCATTTCAAAAAAAAAAGAACAGCCAAATTTGTTTATAGTTTGATCCAATATTTTAATTTAAATATTATTATTGCGGTGTAGTATAAATATTACCATACTAACTTTTTCAATTACTACTAATTGTAATAACAGTGACGTAACGTGGATAGGTCAGAGGTTTTTCAAGAGATATTGTGAGATATATGTATATTATGATGTAAAAATCCTGATTCTCATTTACAAGTATTTATTTTCTTTTAAATAAACAACTAAAGCGAAAAGATATTTTTAGCCTTTCTTTGAAAAGATATTTGTTTATTTTAAAACGTTCTATTTAAATGTTTTACTAACAATAATAAAACGTCAAATTCAATACTTATATTTTATTTAATATAGTCCTCTATTTTAGTGAGATAGATGATTTCTAAAGAATAGCAAATATTTCGCTAATAAAATAGCATCAAATATAATAATTCCAGGAACATACAGAGCGTTTAAGTTGATTTTTGAAAAATTTTTGACAATATTTTGGTTGTTAATAACGAAGTAACTAAATTCACTTGAATAGATGTTCATCTTTCTAATTACTAATTAATTATCGAAAATAAATATGCTTTTTTTATTATGTTTTATGTATTTTTACCATAAACTAATTAGGGTTGTTGGTGTCAGCGATAAATTACTACTAAATTATCACAGATTACTATCTCATAAATTAATATCGAGCCGTGCGTTTTTAGATTCTATTTGAAAAGTTCAAACGTAATAAATAATATGAGTAACGTAACCACTGAAATACACGCTTCATCAAGTAAATATTTTCTCAAACTTTCAAATCTAGAAAATGTTTTGTCGTAGTAATTATGTCATCCACCAACAATGGACCCTTTTTATTGTAATATGCTAACTCAGACGTTAGAAAGAACTTATAAATAGACAAATTGCACTACAAAGTTTAGTCAGAAATGTCATTCGTAGTTGTTAGTATATATAATCTGTTTTAAATTTTTTAATTGTATAATAAAGTAATCATTTTTATTTTAAAATAAAATTATTTTCCATCGTGAAAATATAATTTAGTATTCTTTATTTATATAAACCTGTAGGTCTGTTATTTATCTTTTTAAAAAATTCCTGGTGTCAAACTAATGTAAGAACATAAATCCGTATCAAGAAAACATTAGTCAATTTAATCGGGCGTTTTATCAAATTTTGATGTGCCCAAAAGCCGGTCTGAATGCATTTCAGACTCGTTTTTTACCTGCCTACACAACTACAATAGAATATTAAACGCGTTTCATTGTAAATCTTCAAAGGTTTTTCTTAAGGGTTGACGCAATATTTTTAGATCTAAATGTCCAAAAAAATCAGCTTCATCATGACGATTCATATGGGCATTGTGGTAGGTCAATAAATGCGATTATGAATGATGAAGAAATGTGGGATTAGTCTATAAATAACTGAATATTTTCGAAATTGTTATTGCATATATTGATAATAAAGTGACAATTTAAATATACCCGAATAATAGATAAAAATGTATCAAATTAAAAAATAACAAATACATAACACTATACGAAAAAAAAGTATTTATAAAAAGTGTAGGCAGTATTGAGATTCACATTTTAAAATTAGTCTCAAATATACAGGGTGTTCCGTAACGTAGTGCCAGACTAAAGTTATGTTTTTTAAATGGAACACCCCGTATGTTTTTACTGGTGATATTTTAAATGCGAGAGCCGAATTTGAATTTCAAAGAGAAGGAAGTTAAAGTAGAAAAGTAAAAATATAACGGACCCAAAATATCAAGGACTTTGAAAAGTAGAACAAGAACTGAATGTGTCAGGACTTCAATTAGTTACAAGGTGAAGTGAACTTTCGATTTTTATCCTGGACGGAAACATTAATTTTCAAGAAAGAACAAGACTTTCTGGCCAGTAGAATCTGTAGTAAGTGAATCTTCCATATCTGTAAGAATTGGTCACTAATTATGCCAAAGCTTTAATTAGAGAAAAAAACTCTTTTCCTTATTTATGTAGCAAGTATTTATAATCGTACAAAGTGACAATTGGTTAAAAATTTCCTATATACAAGAGAGTCGGTTTATTGAAATAATAATTATTTAGTGACAGTTTAACAACTCTGTCGAACTTAAATTTAATACAATTGTGTATCATAATAATATATTTTAGAGAACAAAAATCCGGATGCAGGGACAGTATTAAATAGCTTTCAAAATAATTTAAAAATTTGTAAATTCGCGTTGATTTAGGCTAAGCTAAACTTTCTCCTAGTGTGAAATAAAATTGGCAAATTGAATAATCTTACCTATAAACCAAGGTTTCCTGCTATCTACAGACCGCAACAGTTCTTCTAATCGATCAGTTCTGATATAAACGTCATCGTCAGCTCGCAGAAACCACTCGTATTGATCTATAAAATTATCGTGCATATATTTTAACATCCTAAACGACTTTTTCTGTGGCGGATAAATATCGTCCACCCGCGGTAACGCGACTAACGGCACATGTTCACTATAAGAAAATTCCGAACTGAAAAACATTACTTTCCCTGGTACTTCCCTGCCCCAAGTATCATAAACGGATTTAGCCCGCGTATCCAAATATTTGGCCGCGGTCATGATACCGACAAAAAGTAGACTTTTGTTAGAAGCCCTCTTGTTTTCCTCACTGATGAGTTCGTGTGGCGTAGTGCGCGTTTTTTGCGACCACAAGCACTCATCTGTGAGCAATTGGGACGTGAACAGTCCTATGATAACACCCAGTATTATTTTTAAGACGCGTCTTCTCCGAGCCATCGTCTAAAGGGTCCAGACGCAGGCACATCTTTGTGGTCAGCTCTTGCACATGGTTTGTCACTTCAATATGTTTTGGCAAATTTGGTGAGGTTATCTCCACCCGAGGTCAAAGAGCCTGCAAGAAAATCAGAGATACAATAATTATTACAGCCATAAAACTCTTTACATAATTAACAAGTAAAATATTTAAAAAATAGATCATTTATTTTATTTTTTAAATTGCATTGCAGTTTTTTACAATTTATAGACTAAAAGCGTCACTTTAAGGAACCTTTTCTCTAGAGTATTTTCAGATTTTTCATAAACGTATCGATATTGTTTTATCGAAACCAATAATAAAATATAAGAAAATACAATTAGCTTTTAGCTAGATATTAAATAAGCCCAGGAACTCTTCGTTAAGCCAATGTCTTTTTAAAGTTAAAAATGATAAATATAACTATTACCACCAACATTTACTGTTAATTAGTCGATTTTTCCATTTATTAATATGGATGTATGGGTTAAATAAAAAATAATAATAAATATGTGTAAATTCGTTCCATAAAAATGATCACTGTGTGACATTAGTACATCAAAAGAAACAAAATAATCTAAAATGAAAAGCCAGGTCCAAAAGTTAAGGTATGGTGAGCAATTTTCATTATCTGACGTTTTTGGGTAATATTTTTTCCAAGAGGAACAGTCACATCTTTTAATACAGACATATGGTCAACGCATTTTTGGTGTAACAGCTCCATAGTTTTCAGGAAATTAATATTTTCCAGCAGGATAAGGCCACAAATTAAACTGTTCCTGTGTCTTATATCTAAAAATGAGGCCAACTGTTGGCCTATAAGTTCCCCAAATTTGTCAGCGTGCCAAATTTTTCTTTAGGTATTTCTAAAGAGAAATTTTTAAATTGATAGACTGCAAACCATACCGGGATTTTAAAAAATATGAGACAAGAACTTGCATGGATTCAACCAGACCTGCTTCGTCAAGTGATGGAAATTTTTAAAAAGTAAAATGGCATACTTAAAACAACTCGAATCCTTAAAAAAATCTAACAATCGAGATTTCCTGAAAAAATTGGGTAGTCTTAATTTTCCTTGTTCATTGGCTCACCTTATATTATTATTTATTTATTTATTTAAACTCAATCTACTGGTAACCGCAAAGTATTATTATTGTTTGGAATAGTGGAAGAATCACTCACTGGTTGTTTGCAATGCCAAAATTCAAAATATGAAGTTAGGCATTGTTAATCTTAATAAAATGACAACAAAAATGAAATATTCCCAGATAATCTTAAGTATTCAGTCAAAACAGAGAAGAGAACCAGTAACTCAATAATCAAAACTAAATTGACTACAGTGAGAACGACAATGAGTAATACACTAGTCAGTATGGAACTTTAAAATGGAGAGAATTTCTTTCTTAATTTTTTTTTGGCGCGAAAATCTATAAAAGAAATAAAAATACAAAGAAAACTTAAAAAAAACGGAATATTTTTTTGCGTTCTCACAACATTCGGGAAAATTGAAATGAAGTTATTTTTTATAACTCGAAAGAAAAAAATTTAATTGACGTATATATTCACTTCATCTCAATTTCCACGAATGTTGTGAGAAATTTATTACTCTATGACACTGAAAAAATATTTATTCGAAAAAATGGCAAACATGTCAACTATAAACAATTTTTGTCTAAACGTCGTGTTCTAAGAGTGAGAGAACATTTCTCTTTTCAATTTTTTTCAAAAAATAACTTCATCTAAATTTCTGCAACTGTTACGGAAAATGTATTTACGATAGTAAAGAGCCCGAATTTCGCTAGAGCAAGAGATATTATTTTTTTAAAGTTGTTATTCAAAATTGACGAATTTTCCATTTCAGTTTTCTATATGTTTTTATTACTTTTATAGATTTTCAGAAAAAACAAAACAATTGTGGATAAAATATATGTCTCGATATGGCTATAATTTAGTAATCGCTTTGTATAATTTTTTTTCTTATTTTTAAATAAAATGATTTTTTGAACAAAATATAAAAGCCTCTAAAACGACTTGGGCAGTTAATAAAATTGTGTAAATTATCCAAACCAGCTTTTCCGCCCTTAGATTTCAAAATTTTGTTATACACAGTGTTGTTTTTGAGGCAGATGAAAATACATAATTTTTTTAAGCAGTGTCTGGACTTTTATTAAGCTTCTATCGAATTTGATTTTTACTGTCACGAACAAGCCGCTACCAAATTTAATATTTTTATAAAGTGCGATTGTTAAGTTCTAGTCAAATCAAAATCACGTAAAACACCTTGTATGTCACGTATAAAGAATAATTTGGATATGAGGCTAAAGATGAAAGTCTAAACGAAAAGCAGTTTAAAATTATTTCTTTTTTCCTGTATTAGATGCCACTTTAAAATAAAATTTGAGCAACTAAGTTTTTACATGGATTCTTAATAATTTAATGAGAACCATTTTAAAAGAAGATTTAAAAAAATATTGCAGCGGCATAGAATTAAAGTTATCCAACGATAATGATCCAAATGGCATACGAAATATCATATGTTTTGATTTGTGCAACGAAATAGAACTTATTCTAAACTTCACTAACCCAACAAATATTTTCGAGTATATTTTGAAAACTGACTGAGCACTTTTCCTAATTTATCCATAGATTTCAGTATTATGTTAACTATTTTTGTTACTGCAGCGAGTGGGGAGCGTTCATTTTAGCATGTTACAATGTATCAAGGGCGATTTAATTATTTGGCAATTATCGCAATAGAAAGTGATATCTGTGACGTGTATTAAGAACATCATAAAAGTTTGCCTTAAATATGAATAAAAAAATGAAAGGAATAGTGGTCTGAGTTAAGCCAACACTCCACTAACCCTTCTGTTCTAATTCACAACGATTTGCCAAAACCGGTTCCCCACATATTTCTCTTCAATGTTTCAAAACAGCACTCATCTATCATTATACTTAAAATTATCAACCATGTATTCTTTGCGGCCCATTTGCACAAGAACCAAACTTTACATTACGTGAGCCCTTCTGACATCAGCTACTTTTGTAGATTTTAGCATTGGATAAAGTCCTTTTTGACCTTAAGTCATTTACAATTTCTTTTGTTTATTATTATGCGCAACAGAACACAAAAGATGTATTATTTAAAAAAATTGCATAAGATAGGAATAATAGGGTCACCTCTTTCTCAATATGTTAATGAAACTGCTGATTAGAATCCACTGATTTTTAATTGTAAAACAAATCCAGGAATGAGTGACGTTATTCAGAAGAAGAAATTTCCCACTAGTATTCAAACCCTAGTTGTAACGATAAAGAAATAAACAACTTAATTGTGAAATTAATACTGATAAACAAAATTTAAATTTTAGGATGTACTAGTAACGATTAAATTAAATTGGATGTGGATCAATATTCAAATTCCAAAAAAGTCGATAGTTTTAAGGCATGATATGTTGATTTTTTGAAGTTTATGTATCTGTTATGTATTAGGTATGTTAATTTATGTAGGTTTTGTGATGTTGTAATGTCTCTAAAATCTTGCAATTTTAATACTAACAAAATCCGTCAAAAATATCTGAAACCGCGAGGTCAGGGTGCGCAGTAACCGAAACAAAATAAATGGTGACATTGGTCATTCGAGTGACATTCTTTGAGTTGTTCACTTCGTAATATCGAGGGTTCGAAATGACGAGAGGTAGTGCAATGTTGCCGGATTGACAATGACCACAAAAGTGAAAAATAAAACTTTAAGGTCAGAGAAATTATATATACAGTTAGGAAATTTTCCCACAAAGAAGCAGAAAATGGAATATTAACCATAGATATATTTCCAAAAAGTACAAGAGCGAGTTGCTGCTTTAACAGGTAAATATAATAAATAGTAATAATATTTACATTTATGAGATTGATTTTAAAAGAGATTTTTATTTAAAATTAAACAAATTTTTTAAAAGTATTTACCGTGCCGGATATTTCATAAGAAACTTATTTATTTGCAGGTGTAAGTTTATCTAGTGTTAAAAAAATTGCGAAGGAAGGACGACAAATTGATGATCGTCTTGTTTCCGGATTCACATCACCTAGAAAACGCAACAAGAAATCTTCGAAACTAGCAGTAGATATCTTCGATAAAGGTGTTTTTCGTCGAACAATATAAATTTTACATTATACATTATATTAAATTATTCAGTTACAACAACATAAAAAATATTCTACTATACGCATCCAAAAAATTATTCCCTGTATTTGAATCTGAATAACAAACAACTGACGATTATGAACATTGGAAAAAAAATATGTTTTTCCCTTCTAATTTGTGGTATCCCTCCTCCTTTAAGTCACTGCGCATCTCGCGATTTCAGATATTCTTGGCGGATAGTAAAGTTCTGTTATTCTGATATTTTTGTTTTCTTTAATAATTCTTATAGGAACAAACCTGCCTAATGTTAACAAATTTTTACATTTCACTCTGAAACAACCGCTATACAGGGTATGTAATTTATTTTAGGAGATATTAGTGACGCATGGGTAAAGATACATTGAACAAATTGTAATATTTTTTTAATGATCAATCTTTGATTAACATTTATATAAGGATTAAAAATAAAAATAAAGAAAACCTCACATTATTACGAAATATAATACAAATTAGGTAAATTCAACCTCAATCATTTGAATGCTGTTTTATCATGTATTTATTTTTTGTAAAAAAAAAAGGAAGAGCCATATATGAGCTACATAAATTTTGAGTCCTTGTGGTTTTTATATGGGATATTTCTCTAAGCGACTACAGAGTGACCCTGAAAAGTATGATTCAATTTAGAACCATTATTCTATGAATATTGGGCTGACTTTATTCTCTCTCTTTTAAATGACCAGAGATCTTTAAAAATGAGTACATTTATTATTAAATGCCTTGTTTAAAAAATATCTAGCCTGTAATTCATAAATAATTTATTCGATGTTTATCATTAAAAAAAAAACAAATGTGGAAAATTTAATGTACTGCCACATTATTTCTTTTTGTAAGAAGTGGCAAGCTAGCGAGATCTTTAAATATGTGTTTAGTATCCTTGATTTTTTAATTAATTTGTTTATTATAATGTGAACGTTTTTTTATATTTCTTACTCTTTATTTGCTCTGTAGACAAAACAAATATTTATAGCTACAAGTTGTGTACTTTCTCATATATTCTCATATATATATATATATATATATATATATAATAATTGGTCTTTAAATATTCGTAGTTGTTACTCTATAAGGAATTTTTATTTAATTTTCGAAATGGATGATCTTCGTAATAATCAAATCAATTTTCTCATAAATACATATTCTGTTTGCTACATAAAGTGCAGTATAATTTTAGATGTTAGTCATTTCACAAATAAATCAATAAATACATAATCAGTTTGATGAATCTATAAGTACCATCATTTAGATATACACAATTTAGAATCAATGATATTTCTTTTTGAAAATACTCATCAAATATGCTGTAAGTGTATCAGATTCAATCTTACAAACCATGTATTCCTTATTTGTGAAGATAAGAGAATATCTGAGATGCCGTTGTAAAAGGTTCATAGAATTCTCAAGATTTCTTAAATATCACCTTTTTTAAAATAACCTTATACCTTATTATTTGTTTTATTACCATATATAGATACTAAACGTGACTAAAGATCTAACAACGAATTAGACCACTGCCAATAATAATAAGACAAAATCTGTAAGGGATGGTAATTTTAGTGCTAGCACATTAAATTGCACTTTTTGCATATTATCGATATTTAGAAACACTAGAAAATTCTCTATGATTTAATATATTACTCATATTTTTATTTTCACAAATTGGGGAGATATCTTGTGT
Organism: Hermaeophaga mercurialis; assembly: GCA_951812935.1. Lineage (NCBI taxonomy): Eukaryota > Metazoa > Arthropoda > Insecta > Coleoptera > Chrysomelidae > Hermaeophaga > Hermaeophaga mercurialis. The sequence goes on from OX638362.1 coordinate 12,553,474, forward strand.
AACAATCAGTAGGGCTAATTTGAAAGTACCTAGATACAATGTTGTAAAATTGATAAGCGGATAAGTAAGTATCTTGAATTAGTTGTTATCATCGAAATCTACTTCGGTAGCGATAAATATAATTTAAAAAAAATGATATCTCTAGTGCATGTAGTAAAATTACTTAATACAATTTTTCTAAATAAAAATAATGTATGTATATAGGTACATTGTGTTACTAAATTCATAGGAAAAAAAAGAAGAATTTTCTCGTTGAAAATTATAAATAATCTGCGAAAATAATGCATATTTTTAAATGGCACGTAGAACGTGTCATTTGAAACAAAATATTCGAATAAAATTTTTTCTAACATGATTAGATTACCCAAAAATATTCACTTTAAACATTTACTCGAAAATTTATACGTGGCAACACCTCACAATTTTAATAAAAATATGTGTCATGTACCCAAGGAATATCTACCTGAGAAATCATAAAATTGTGTTAGTCTGCAGAAGATTCAGATCGTGTAATCGTTTTAAATTTATTGATAAAGTAGTTTCAATAATTCTGTGAAAAATGGAATTTTATTCAAATCATAAATATCACGACATGTTAAATAATCTAATCCGCGATGTTTTGTATCAGTTTCTCAAAGATTGTTGGAAAGTGTAGTGTATTACCTAAAAAAAGTAGTGGTAGAAATCGTGTAATAATTTCTGAGAATACATTTTTCACTCTTCTATATCCTCTGTAATCGACCATTCTAAATACTAATATAAAAACTTAAAACGTTTAAAAAGCTATTATTTATTACCAGCATTGAACTTGGCCCAGTTGTTTAAGTGTCGCAGTGTTGCCAGCTGTAGTTGCTTTTCGGTAAATAATATTTGAATAGATCTAAAATATTTCTCTGAAAACGGCCGACTTTAGAAAAAAAAATGTAAAGCATTTGTATTCTGCATACGTTTTTGTACTTCATCCATAAATATGTGCATTATTTTCACGGACACCCTGTATAAAAAAATTAAAAGCCGCACCCCTAAAGATATCTACTCTTGAATAGAGGGAATAATTATTTTCTCAAATGCGAATTAACGGAGAAACTTGAAATTTAGAATTATATACACTCATAAAGAGGTAATTATGGGATTTTTCAGTATTACCATAATGTTATAAGAAGGTAAAATTGACAACCCTTATATTATTTTAATTTTAAAAATTAAAAATATACGATTTTTCGTTTTATTTCTTCTTTTTTGTCTATTCTTTTTTTTTAATTCTGAAAACTGAAAATGCGAAAAATAGAGATGTAAAGAACATAACGTAAGTTATAGTTAGTGTTGAAAGTGACTCCTTCCAGCCTAACACACAAATTTAGTCTTTGTCTAGTTGATCAAAAATTTTAAAGGTATTTCTCATGATATTAGAAGCTATTTGTATACGAATTTTTAAATCTTTAATATCAACAATCGGCGTACTATAGGTACACTAAGGACTTAAGGAAACCGGAAATGCAGAAATCAGAGGGATTCAAATCAAGAGATCGAGGGGGTCATTGTTGTGGCCATTCTCCACTTATCCAAAGACCGGGATATCCAAGTGTTGACCAGCATTTAAACTAAACTGTACTAGAGAACCATAATGCAAGATCCATATTTTTCTTTCAAAGAAGCTAGAATTCACTTAAAAGTTAAACGGGAGCAAAATTTGACAGCAGCCTAGTGAAATTTGAAAAAAATTAATAGATCAAAGTGAATAATTAATAAACATTAATTATAATGCTATTGTATTTTGCTTTTTTGGTCTAAAACTTATTAGATTTATGGAAAAAGATAAAAATATTAAAACATAAAACAAGAATTTTGAATAGTTTCTCTATCTATAAAATTCAATCCGATAAAAAGTTCTGACACAAAATAAAATAAGTGTTAACTTCATCCCCTTATTATACAGTGGCAGTACTGAAAAAAATCCGGAATTACCTCTTTATAAATGTATGTAATCTTCAATATTTTAAGTTCGGATTTGAGAAAAAATTAAAAACTCAATTTGAATTTCCTCTCTTTGGGTTTTTGGGCCGAGAAATTTTTTTATAGGACAGGCATCTCATAATTTTTAAGGAGGAACCTCCTACTGAATTTTTTTTCATGAATTTAACCACACCTTGTATATAATTTATACGTACCTAATTTTATAAGGGAAAAACAAGAAATAAAATGGAACAAATTAGAATGAGGAAATATGTATATATCTATATAATATCGAAATTTTTCAAAAGCAGGTTAAAATTCAATAAGAGAAAATAATAGACAGTTTAGAATTTTATTTACTTGAAGCGTTATAATTTGAAGATGTAAACATATATATAAAAATATAGGTACAAAGTTCTTACTTTCTTTATAGCCAAAAAACTTCAGGGGTCCAAAAATTTCAAAAAGAACTGTACTACCACAAAATTTTATCAAAACAATTCCTAGTAATTCCACTATTCAAAACTCACTGTTGGTTTAGGACTTCCTTGACCTTTTGACTGTTTTTTTAGCACAATCTTAATTAGTATGTATTGGTACGAATTGCGATGGTTATCGGCACGCGTATTATTCAGTCCCAAGACCGTACCTCACTCACCAGATCTTTTTTGAAAACTAACAGATACGAACAGTAGGTTGAGTTAGGCTATCGGATACCGGTACCTCTGTCATTTCTCATGCAAAGTTCGGTTATAGGTGGCCACGTACGTAAAATTTTTATTGAAGTGGCACCGAAATATTGTCGCACGAAATAATCTCGAAACATATCGCATGCTGAGAACGAAAATGACCTAATCCAAAATTTAGGCGAATCGAGTTAAATACATAAATTGACTTACTGTGTGTCAGGAATATCTGAAATCGGGAGATGCGCAGTTACTTAAAGGACGAGGGATACCACAAATTAGAAGCAGGCAAAGAATTTGTAAATCTATGTTGTCGTATCATGTCAAATGTTCAAATTTTAAGTAACGATAATGTGTGTAAACTTAAACTGGAGAAGATCAGCATTTATTTTTTAACTGTCGTTTAAAAAATGTACTCAAGAATTATACTTACTGTTTGATGAAAATAGTGATATGCTGTCAGTCTGGTGAGAACTTTCTAAAAAGGGATTATTTTTCTTTATAAAGCAATTAAACCTACTTACCTGTTTAATACAGTGATATTCAAATATTTTGCAGGTCACTACCAATATAAATTTGTATATTCTTGGAAAGTACAGTGTTATTATAATGTTAAAAATTTAAAACAGTTAGAACCTATTTTACCCCATACAAATCATTATATTATTTTAATAATAAAATTATTTATATTAGTTTTATATTTGCTATTTGGGGGTCAGGGAAAAACATATTTTTTTACAATATTCATGATCGGCCGTTTTTTAAATTAATTATTTCAACTCTTACTTTGTGGAAACTATCCATAATAAATATGAAAAAGATAAATTATACTTATTTGTTTCCACAGGATTCAAACGATTTTGTAGTTGTGTTAAAACTACCACGGTTTCGCTATTTTCACATATAGAATTTTCAAGTTTTAAAGAAGATTGTCAGATCTTTAACAACGATAAATTATTTCATATCATAAATATTTCAACTAATAACCACTAGTAATCTTTGTATACAAAGTTCTTCTTTTTCTAAAAAATAATTTGGTTATTATTATGTGGGTATTTAGTCCAAAAGGTAATCTAAGGTAATTGAACTTCCCAGGTTTAATTCTCCGGTATATTGGGACATTTTAGGTGTTTCTTAATTTCATATTCATCCAAAAAATCAAGTTCTTCTTTCTTGTCACTTATATGAAGTATTTCCACTGTTGTTTCCATTCTGTATATATATATATCTAATCTAAACTTTTGTAGTGTATGATTAGCTATTCTAAGTTTTAGTAGCCTGGCGTGCGAGGAGTCTAACCAGTCTGGTAGGATTTTTCGAGAGGTGCCTTATAACTAGACGGCTATTGTCAAAGACTATTAGCTATTTATTATTCAGTTTCGTTGTCTGTGTTTTTATTTGCAATTTTTCGAAGACCAACTCTATGCATTATTTAGCTTTAAATCAGTATTGCCCTAGTTGGCACTAGTTTTTGTAGACACTTGAAATGAACATTATTTTTGATTTATACAGAGTGTATTGAAAGAAATTGTAAATAATTATGTTTACTTTATTAAAATAAAGCTTAGGTCATTCATATTTTCATTATTATACCTTCTTTGCAAATTACGGCTATTTAATGAGTGATCAGTCCACCAGAACCCTTTCAGCCCAGAGCTTATTTTTCCACGAAAATAAGGCATTAAAATAGACACGTTCTATAGTAATTTCAATGAAGATTTTAGTCAAGAAGTTACTACCTATGAAAATTTAAAGAGTAAAATATATTTTTTATGATTTATTAATTTTAGATAGTACCTACATGCATAATAATATCGAAATAACTTTTAATCAAAATTATCTTTTTTTTATGTAAAACCTGTGTCTAATAGAATACTTAGTTGTAAAATATGAAATGTGTCAATTTTGGCAACATTTATTTTTATGGTATCTACGTTTCTGATATTTGCAAATAATTTTTATACATATCATTGTGCCTATGTTTTGTTTGTACTGGGTTAGTTTTTTGCAAATATTAATGGACCTTCTAAATAGCCTAGACACAAAAAACCGTGTATTAGTTTGGTTATTGTCTGCAAAAGTATTCTCATTGTAACAATTTCGAATTAAAAAAATGTTTTTATTATCAACAATTAAATAAAATAATTGATTCAAAAAATTATTTTATTGGATTTGCCAGGTATATACAATTGTAGTACTTTTTGTTCCTAGTTTGATTTTGGTGTTTTTCTCTTTTAGTTTCTGTGGATTGAGCCTCTTGGAGGGCTCTAGGGATTGTACCTCAAGGTATGGAAACGAGTACACATTTAAAAGTATCATTAGATTAATTCAGTTAAATGAATTTCTTGAAATTTTGCTATTTACATATCTAGCAGGTGAATATTCAACATAAATGACTAAATATGGATGCTTCAAGCACTTACTTAGCAAAGTCAAGTAAATTCAATTTTTATTCAAATAAACCGAAAAAAAATTTCCCGCTATTTTTGGGTTTTAATGCATTATTTGATTTGGAGGTTACATGTGCCAAATATGAAAAAAATATACAGGTTGTTAGAAAAATATCAGTCAGGCAAAATTGATAAAACGCCCTACATCTTGGTTATAAAATATCAATTGTACATGGGTTATTTAAAACATCATGGGTAACCTCCTTCTGCAGTTAAAATTCGACATTTCCTGAAGAAACATTCAATTTTGGCTACCGAGCTTTTTACTGCCAATTACCTGTTACTTTCGATCTACCTTTTCATACTTAAAAATGTTTCATAGGACAAATATTGTGATTATAATATAAAGAAAGTTATAGTTTCTTAAAGGATCGTCACAACTGTAAAAAGTTATAAAAGGGAAAATGAAATATCTCAAAAAATAAATCCGGACATTGAATTTATGAACATACACAATTTTCGATATGATTTAGTACTTATCAAACTGCACTATTTTCAACTAGCGAGCCATTTGTGGTTAGAATGTTATTAGGCTATAACATATTTTATGCTGTTTTTTTTATAGAAATCAAAGACTGTTTACAGAATTTAGTTGTATTCCAAGCTATCCATCATGGCTATGTTGCCTGAAATACCTTGTATTTTTAGAGTAATTAAGACTGAAGTAAGTTCCTATATTAAAAATTCTAACAATATTACATTTTTTTATAAAACCATTTGGTCACTTTCTTCTTCCTCTTCTACTGTATCTTTAGGAATTTCAATGCTTTCAAGGTACAAATTATGATCAACTTTCAGTTTTTCTGGAGACGGGGGACTCCACAAAATACACCTAAAAACAAATTAATTAATATTAAAAGTACAAAATATACAATCTAAAGTCCGACCTTGAAATAAAAGTGCCTGTTCTTCTGGGTTTCATTTCATTAACATCTTTTACTAATGCAGCAAAATTTTCTTCCAAGTGTTTAGCATCCATATTTAACTAAAATAAAATTTGTATTTAGTAATTTCAACATTACAAATAAAAATCTTACATTTCCAATCACAGTTTGAATCAATCCAAAATCTTTCTCAAATTCATCTTTTGTTGCTGTGTAACTTATTCCATGCAAAAATTTGTGAACAGCTGCATCCAAATTAACATCTAAGGTCCCGTTCTTTTGATTGGGGAACCTCCTTTTTAATAACCCTCTTAAAACCACAAGCTCCGGAAGAATTTCTGGATGCGCGACAACAAATTTAAAATCATTCAATGATAATTTACCATTCTGAATTTCTTTGATTAACTCTGGCCCTCCAGAGAGTTGTGCACCTGCTTCTCGGGCTTGAGCTTGGAATTCTGGGGATTTGGTAAATGCTATGATTGTCCTGTCTTCACCATGGTCAAATTTGTTAGGCATTGGAGCAATTCTTGAGAAATTGTCTACTAATCGGTTCTTGAAAAATAATTTATTTATTTATTTTAGCCTGTAAACCACACATGCAAATGATGAAATACCTTTTTTTCGCCCTCCATATTCAACTCAATAGTGACGTGAAGATCAGCGTCTGGTTTGTTATACATTTCAGGAGAGTGGGTTTCTTTATGACAATTAACAGCTTCTTGAAAAGGAAATACAACCCATTTGTAATATTTCATTACAAAAACATCATCAACAGGGTCTCTCATATTTGAGTCATCAAATTTTTGCTTTGGACGACTTGCTAACAACCTAAAAATGTGATAAATTGTGGTTTGTAGTTTAAAAAATTTGGTATAATTACTTTTCTCTGTCTCTTTGATTGTGGGGTATAAATCCCACTTTTTGTATTTCTGTCTTAACTTTAGCTTTTTTCTTTTTCTCTCTTGTGCCTTTTCTTGCTGCATAGTCTCTGGTTTGAATGAAATTTGTACTTTCAAATGTAGACCTAATCAGATTATTTTGTATAACTTGAAAAATGCCTCTATGCGTTATAGCACCTTAAAGAAAAATAAATAAATAATGCGATATAAAAAGTAATTTTACTTACGGAAGGAATTCATTTTTTGTAATATTCAAAAATCAACACATTTATAAACCTAACCTAAATTTTCTTCGTTTTCTTTAATAATGTTAATAATTGTGTCATGGACAAGTCACTTTAGGCAACACTTAAAACATTTTTGCTGAAATATAAGTTGCCTGCTTACAAATAATTTATAGTGGTTTCATCTAAGAATTTACTAAAAGGCTCATACTGCCAAATAAAAGAACAAGAAATCTGGATACCAATATTGGTGAGACAAATGAGCTTATGTTAGGTTTATTGATAGTTAGGCTTAAATATTTAATAAAAAGTTTGCAGCACTCTGTACCTATGAGTGATTTGTTATTTCCTCATTTTGACTTCATAATGCATTGTTATAATTATTATTTTAAGTAAAACATCTTTAGATTATAATATAATATTTATTTTATCATAATATTTATTCATTATACATTTTTCATACAATGCTTTTGAAAATGTCAATATACAATTTTATTATGGAATGTTTTATGGATAGTATATAGGTATTTTAAGACGAAAAATAATCACAAAAAATGTCTTTAATATAAATAATCAATCCCACTTTACACCTATATATACGTATAATGATAAGGTAACATTACAAGATACCTTGTGGATTTGATAGTTTAAAATTTTTAACTTTATAACTTCAGAAAATATTTTATAAAAATGGAAAAGTAAATTTAATATTCGGTAGATATCTTATATTTTATAAATTAAAAAATACTTCTCTATTATGTTTGCATTGCTTAAATTTTTCGGCAAATATTCAGAATCGGAAAAATTTCAGAAAAACTATAAAAATGCGGTTATGGGGGGAACACGAATATGAATTTAAGCTCTCTTTTTTTTGAATATACGATATGCGGTCATTTTGTGTGTCAGACTAAACACATATTATTTTAAACGAAACACATGATATATAATTACATTTTTGAATTATAATCCCATAATTGTGAAAAATCCTACATGTTTATAGTCTGACACGCAACAGGATATTTTCAAAACATCGGTAAAATTTAAGTGTATTTTGTAATGAAGAAAGACTGTTACCTAAAAAAATTCATAGTTTTCTTTGTCCGGTCCCAAACGTTTGCAGAACTCTGTATATTTATGGGTGTAAGAGGATATTTAACTTGTCTGCCACAAAAAAAAACGGAATTGCCATTTTAACTAAACTAAATAAGAATTCTTACTAAAGAAAAATAAAGAATAACATTGAAAGATTTTAATTTCAAGTTTTACGAACATTTTTATTCTAAGTATAATATTTAGTTGGATACAATTATTTTTTAAAATGATTTTTTATAATACATTACTGTCTCTTCTTTACTGGAATGAAAAATTATAATATAACTATTTTTATATAAATAATATTTTACAACATTTACAATTATATAACCAGTTAAATGACTAGCATGGTTTCACTGCGTAAAAATGTAAAAAATAAATAACAAATATAGGTACTAATGAACGAACATTTATATAGTCAGTAGATACAGAATGAATCATTATTAAATAATCAATAAGTATCAGTTTTAGATATCTATTCATTTTACAAAAATTTGAGAGTTATAGGAAAAGTTTGAAGCAGTAATATAATGGATTATATAATTTTAATTCAATCTGTATTTTCAACCAAAAAAATATCAAAAATAATACATAATTTTTTATATATAGTAATTTCACATTTACTATTTAATGTTTCTAAGTTCGAAGACAATGACAACAAAAACACAATGCAGGAAGATATGTTTCGTATTATCGGTGAAAATCACAAAAATAACTTCATTTACTTACTTATAAATATAAATACAACTTTTTTATTCTATTTTTTTCCAAAATTTATAAACATTTTTCATAAAATTTTATTGCTGATGTATTCTTCGATTGTGAATATTTCAAAAATTGCAGTACAATTGTGTAAAATGACTTTACATAAGAGTTTTATATAATAATTTTATTCTTCTGCCGTAGTAATAATAATAATAGTAGTAATTTAATGCAAGCGAAGATGGAATATTTTGCTGTTGAAGAAACTTTATCAGTCAAACTTTACAAACAGTAAAGTTATTATCTACTTTATGGACGGTAATAAAAATTTATTTATCTAATAATAAAAATAAAGTAAAATTTGTATATAGAACATCAACGAAAAATTGGAAATAAAAATGTTAATACGTCTGTGTTATTTCATTATTGGTTCGTCTTTTCCATAAATCATCAACTTTCACCTTATCATAGTTTTATCTTAGAGTTTCCAGATTACTAGTGTTTTTTCCGTTGTCTTATTCAGAATTATCGTGTTATAAATTATGAGTTTCGCTGAGGTAGTTAGATTTTTGGTCCTTAAAATTCTCATCAGTGATCGAGTGTTTTGCTATTCTTCTTGATTTTATAACACACTTCTTCGTAGTCCACTTCTCCATCTTCTATTTGAAGTCCCAGATAGTTGAACCTTTTTTTAAAACCTTATCTTCGCATTCAATTTCAATACTTTCTCCATTTATAAAATTTCTTTCCATTTAGAAATATTTTGGTTTCTTCTTATTGATTGATAAACCGCTATTCTTTTCTTATTCTTTTAATTTCTCAAAGATAGTTTCTAACCGTGTATCGTTTCGTTTTTCTAAATATTATTATCTTGTATGATTTTTTTCTACCTTCTACCATTTCTATATTTGTTTTGGTCAGAATTGAGTACATAAAAAACAACAAAAAACAGAAACAAAAACAATTTATTGTTTCTTTTTCTTTTCTCATTTTCTTAAAAAAAGGGACCCATCAAAAATCATTTGAGTATTCTTCGACACATCATAATAGAAAAAAAGGTCCTAAAAATTATAATCGCTTAGGACTTTTCAAGCTATTAATCCGGTGCTGCCCTCTCACAAACATTGAATTTTGTTTTTTATACTTTTTGGAGTTTGTACTAATGCTAAATTATTACAAGGTATCGTTGTTTAATGCTCGCTTAGTGTCTTCTTTCCAACTTTTATTAATGAGTGCTTTTGTTCATTCGCGCTAACGTATTGTGTTTTCCTCTATGTGCTTTTTTTCATAAGCATCTTCTATCCATGCGTTTTTGTTCCCCGCTTTTTTTCGGTAATTGGCAGAAGAGCTATAATCAAATTCTTAGTGTACAAAAATTGACACCAAACTGTTACGTCGTTTATGGTTCTAAAACAGTGAGTTCCGAATATTTAAAAACATCTTGGATTTACTTTTTTCCTAAATAATAAAATTGTATTTCTAATAAAAATTTTGTAGTTCGTTTACAAAATATTCAGTTCTCCCTAATGACAAATGTGAGAAACCGTAAAAGAGTTGTAGTTGTCAGAAAGTTACCTATTTAAGGGATTTTCCTATTTAATGGAGCATTAAATTGCGGTCTCGTTAGTTGTTTGTGCAGAATATTCAAACATTCAGGCACATGGCACCAGGATCTCGAGTTTAAATGTTGGATGTGTGTGTGTATTTGTTATAGGAAATGTTTAGTTAACTGCTAGGCTCAGATTTACAGTTAACCACTCAATACGTAGTGTTTTTAAAAAACAGTGTATAGGTAGGTAGTGCAATAGAATTTTGCTTACTTTTAATAATTGAAAAATGGAAGTTTTTTGTTTTGTTGTTGTATTAAATAGGTAAGCTATTCTATCTATCTATTTAACCAACACTACCTTACAGTTTCCTCTTTCTCAAAGTACGTTAGTTGAATGCGTCTTTATTGCTAAGTTAAATTTGTGACTTTCCCAATAGCGTTGACATGTTAAATTATGTGCACTTCATTAAAAATATACATATTTATATACAAGATTACTGGTAATAAACCAGTGGAGCACATTCATCATAGCACCATAACCACCCTCGAATTGTGATGATTGTGATGATTCGAATGATGATGCGGACTGTCCGAATCACTACTTTGAACTACGTTTTCCGGTTTACTGTCCTCTCCGTTCCATTTGCACATCTCTGGATTGCTGATATCAGCCAGATTTTTTAGAGCTTCACAACCCTCTGATGTAGGCACAGAAGAGATCGAATAACCAGCGGTGTCACCTGGGGACCTGTTGGTAGAAGTGGGAGAGTTCTGTATGTGATTGGAACCCCACATGAGAACGGTCTGCCGGGGTATTTCCGAAAGCGATGTTACGGGAGAGAAATGTTGAGAGGTTACTGAATTTTGGTTCATGTTGTGATGACTAGGGCTTTCGGATTGGTGGATTACATTCGAGTCGGATTTGATATCCTCCATTTTGGGGGTGATCAATCCAGGAGAGGAAGAATGATTGTTGATTCCGTCCATAGAAGGATGCTTGATTTTGTTGCACTCCTTGTGGCTTATATCTAATTGTGTGCTCATGACTTGAATCGGTTGGATGATTCCTGACGAGGGACTGACGGAATAAGGCCAAGAAACGTCCAAACATTTTGACGAGTTGGGTACCACGTAACTTCTCGAACTATCTACATAAGTTGGTTGACCGACCTGTTGGCAAGAGTAGATCTTTTCGTCAACTGGCATAACTGTCGCTCTGTATGTGGTGTGATGACTAGGCGTGGTACCGGAAGGATCGTAAGCAGTTCTAGAAGACATCTCGAGGAACCCGTTGCCTACGTACGGACTAGTAGGTGAGTGGTGGTACTCGGGGTAATAAGTACTAAGCGGCCGATACTGGTGAAATAAATTCTCAGTAGTAGTGAGGTAGCGATTATCCAACGCGGCAGGTGCTGGATACAAACTGTGCTGAAAATTCGAGTGGCTCATATAAGAAAGACTATGTTCCGCTGCTGTAGCAGAGGAATAGGGACTAGCGTACATATTATACGTCGCAGTGCACCCATCGGAAGTTATGTAATCCACAGAAGGCATGGGACTAACCACGGCTGCGGTCACTGTAGAGTTGCTAGGAGGAGTTACTTGACCGCTTGAACTGTGGGAAAGTTTGCGCTTGGTTCGACAGGTTGATAGGAAGTCCCGCAGCTGTGTTTTGTACCTTCTGTTTACCCTGGACGGAGTTGTTGCTATGGGATGCTGGGTGACGTTTGGAGAATTCGATAACAGTTGGTCTGTTTCAGAGAAGTAGTTGTTTGGAAGACCTGCATCTAAGTAACTTACTTTAAAGTCCATTGTACGTTTGCCCAGAAGATCACGACCTTCCTCTTCCCTACAAACAAAGTAACATTTATTATCATACCAATCTATTAGAAATACAACTGATTTACTTGTTGAAAACAATTTAAAACTATAAATAATATAATGTTTAAATTCAGAAACTAACAAAGTTTATGATTACTAACTCATTATTCGAATGTAATGAGCAGATTGGTCTCCTGAGATGTCAATGAAAGTAGTGCATTTTCCACAAATAAACAATGAATGGTTCTAATCAAGGAAAGTCTTTCCTTAAATAATAATTAGTTTTTAATTCAGAACAATAATTTAATAGTTTTATATGTCTAAATTAAGAAATAAGAGTGAAAATGTATTTTCCAGTAGAGGAAGTTATCTTACTTACATTAAAGGTCGATGTGTGCTTATGACAAAATCAGGTTTGGAGTTTTTGTACACTAATCTCGAACTCGTCTGCAACCATTGCCATTGTCCATCTTTGGTTTGAAATCTGTAGGCTATCATACCCGAGGCGCCCGTTTTTAATACTGCAAAGTAATACAGTAAATATACAATTTTTTAAAGATTTATTAAACTTACATTCTTGGTGAGCACTAGCAACGTAAGCTAAATCATCATAATGAACTAGATCGTAACCACCCATACTACCCAGTTCTTGATCCGAGTATCCTAATAACATTTTCCCCCTAAAAAAGAAAATCAGAATAAATATCGCGCCTAGCCACAATTCAAACATAGCAATTTCTACTTAATTACAATTTACAAAGTTTAAACATTTTTTAGTTAAAAGAATTATGGGAACGAGATTTTTCTCACCTTTGATCCATGGAGACTAAAGCAAAGTCCAATTTGTGCTTACTTTTGAACATTACTTCCTTTTGTGGAATTTCCAACAGTGAAGGAGGACCAAAGGGGGTACAAATTGCAAACAGACCTAATGGGGGTTCTTCCGACTTTCGATTTTGCCCATGGAGGACCTTGACTCTTCCTCGAATGTCTAATCGCTGAAAACAATAAAATATTTAGTTACAAGCAGCAGATTGTCGAAAACATGCAACTGATATTTATACTGTCAATATACAATATAGAAATAATTCTATCCAGAAATGAAGCTTACTGTAAAGAGTATTAACATTTTGATTGTCTTTCACAGTTTGTTTGTGCCAACAACCAACAACAATTGGTCTACCGTCTTTTATCAATTATAGTGGTTAAAAGTAGTTTAAAAATTTCGCTTTTTTTTCCTAGTGATTGCTTTCAGTGTTTTACTTCGGTGGTTGAATAAATTTATTTATATCTCTAGTGATCTTCCAGTGGAATTTGCATTAGATTTTCGGAGCTTCACCCAATAAAAACGGCAAAAGCATTACAAAAAGCAAGCAGCTGATAACAGTTAATCACTTCTGATTGTTGTGTTATAGTTCGGGAGATAACTGTAAATTTGTGCCTTAGAAAATTTTGCTGGTTATTTTGTTGTCAATGGCTAACAACTGTTACTCCTGTGCGGACGAGCTTGGTGATAAATATGTTGTCTGCGACAGCTGTCATGTAACATCACATCCAACTGAAGACTGCACAGGATTAGCACCCTCTGAACTTCGAGCAGTTGTACTGCAGAAAAGAACTCTTACCTACTTCTGCAAGGAATGTCGCTCTTCTTTTAAGAGCGTACCCAAACTCCTGCGTGAAATGGATAATCTCAGAAAGGAAGTTATTACATTGAAAAATGACATTTCTAAACTCAAGGAAAACGGATCCTTCTCGATGGAGGAAGTTATAAATGAAATCCATGAACGGCAAAAAAGATCTAATAATCTACTTGTTTTTAATCTACTCGAACCAAACAATGCTCGTGAAGATGTTGAACAAGTGAAAAATATTCTCTCTACTATTGATGACACTGTAAACTTAGATGGTATTAAAATGACACGTTTTGGCAACAAAAACAAAAATGGACATCGGTCACTCAAAATAATTTTATCTTCAGTTAAAGATGTTCATTCAATAATTAAAAACAAGCAGAAGGTGAGTCGAGAGAAAAAACTCTTCATATCTTTAGACCAAACCCCTACCCAACGGACACTTTTCAACACAGTCAAGACTGAACTCCTAGCACGTCAAGATGCTGGTGAGCAGAATCTAGTAATTAAGTATATCAATAATGTACCAACAATTATCCAAAAAAATTACTAAACCCGGGCAAGCTTTTTCTTTACTATCAAAACGTCAGAGGACTTCGAACTAAATTAACCGATTTAAGTCTTAATGCTTCAAACTGTTCTTATGATGTAATCATTCTCACAGAAACTTGGCTTACTACCGATTTCAATGATGCTGAGCTCGGATTGACAAACTACAATATTTTCAGACAAGATCGATCACCTGAGTCCAGTAAATTTGGAAGAGGAGGAGGAGTACTGAAAGCCACCAAGAAAAAATATCCCGCATATATTATTCCGTCGGATTCTTCAGTTGAACAACTTTTTGTTCACTTATGTGGTAAGTTGGTCCTGGGAGCTCTGTATATCCCGCCTAAGTCTCCTACTAACAAGTATCAGGTCCATTTTGACCAACTTAATAGTATAGGTGAACTGTTGGGAAACTACCTAACACCACCCCTGTGCACCGCGTTTCCATGACTTCCAGCGAAATAAACGTTTCCATGATTTCCAGAAGGTAAACAAGTACAGTTTCAACAGTCGTCGTACAAAGACATTTTCTTATATTGTATTCACGAAAAATATGTTTATAGTAATTTAAATAAAGTTAATACAGTCCACAACCAGCCCATGCAGTTTACTACACATGAACAATACTCAAATTCTAAGTTATATCTTTTTGGTGACTACAATCTGCCCTCAGCCGAGTGGGAACTTGAAGATTTTTGCTCATCTGCATCAGCTAAACCTAACACACCAGTTGCAGAAACTGAAGCTATTGATACTGTTTCAAATATTTGTGCTCTTCATAATCTTTTCCAATCTAATACTATGGTCAATACTAGAGGCGTCATCCTCGATCTTGTTCTTTCTTCACATGAGCTGATGGTAACCCCAGCAGCTGATATTTTAATTTCTCCAGACCCGTACCATCCTCCACTGGAAACAACCTTGCAGCTACACTTCTGTCAAAACTCAACTGTTGGAGTTGAATACTATTATGATTTTCATAAAGCAAATCTCTCCTGTATACATCAATACTTAGATGCAGTTGATTGGGACAGTCTTATAGGTGATAAGGACATCTCTGTGATGATAAGTGTATTCTATGATACTCTTTACTACATGTTTGATTTGTTTGTTCCATTGAAAAAAGTCTGTACTAAGAAATTTCCTTGTTGGTATTCGATTGAACTTATACAATTGCTACATGATAAGAAGATTGCCCATATGATTTACAAAAGTAATAGGTCTCCTGAAAACTATGCCAATTTTAGTCAACTCAGAGCTCAGTGCAAAACTTTGTTAAAAAAATGCTATTCTAGTTATATACGATCAACTGAGAACTCTATCCAAGATAATGTTAAATTTTTTTGGAAATTTGTAAATAATAAGAAAGAAAATAACAGCCTACCTGTCTCAATGAGACTCAACAATTCAGTCACCTCTAATGGTAATGAGATCGCAAATTTATTTGCTAATCATTTCTCTTCTGTTTTTAGCAATAAAACTCTAACTTATGATAATAACTTAATAGAATCCAAAGTTAGCGTATCTTCCTATTTCATACCAATCTCGAAAATATATGTAAAACTTTCAACCCTTAATGTCAATAAAGGTCCTGGACCTGATGGTATTCCTCCCATCTTTCTGAAATAATTCTGCTTTATTCTTTCTCGGCCGCTTTTTCACATTTTTAACAAATCACTGCACTTAGGGGAGTTTCCTGACTTTTGGAAACTGTCCTATGTTACTCCAATATACAAAGCGGGCAATAAAGCGGACATAAAGAATTATCGCCCTATCTCTATTCTCGGCACGATTCCCAAGGTATTCGAAAGTATCGTTACTGATTTTCTTAAGTACGACTGCACTTCTATATTGAATCCTCAACAGTTCGGATTTTCTTCTGGTAAATCGACAGAACTCAGTTTGCTGCTTTATGTTGATACCTTGTCCGAAGCTCTGGAGAAAGGATTACAGGTTGATTCGGTTTATACAGATTTTTCCAAAGCTTTCGACACGGTGAACCATGATCTATTGCTGCAAAAGCTTAAATTATACGGTATAGGAGGTCAAGTGTTAAAATGGATAGGCAGTTACCTAACTAATAGAACTCAGCAGGTTAGAGTTAATCATCATTACTCTAACACCATCTCAGTGACTTCTGGTGTTCCCCAAGGGTCACACTTGGGTCCATTATTGTTTAACCTGTTTATCAATGATATCATTGTCTGTTTTTCTAATACTTCTGCTCTCTTATTTGCCGACGACCTTAAATGCTTCAAAATCATTAATAATCGAAGCGATGCAGTGTCATTGCAATCAGATTTGGACGATCTAGCCAACTGGTGTTTTCTTAATGGGATGGAATTAAATGTTAGCAAATGTCACGTTATTCGGTTTTGTCGGCATCATCACTTGTCAACATTTAATTATACCATAAATGATAAATTATTGGATACTGTAGAGAAAATTAAAGACTTGGGTATTATATTCGATCGTTCTCTTAGCTTTAACCTTCACATCAATAATATTATTAAAAAATCCATGAAAATGCTTGGTTTTATCAAAAGAACAACCCGAGACTTTACTAATGTACTAGCTATTAAAACTCTCTACTGTTCTCTAGTCAGGACACACCTCGAATACTGTTCTCCTGTCTGGTCCCCACACTACTTGCATCTCAAGAGCAAATTGGATAATGTTCAACAAAACTTTCTTAGATTTATTGGTTTCAAAATGCACATCAACTGCAATTATACAAACATGGAGCAATACTTGAATATCTCTTCTCTTTCTGTCCGTAGAGACCGAAAAGATCTTACAGTACTGTTCAATATTGTCAATAGCATTTATAACTGTCCTGAACTCCTAGCTAAAGTGTTGTTGTTTGTTCCACCACGTGCAACAAGGCAAACTCAAACTTTTAACATTTCTTTTCACAGATATAATTACTCATATTATACTTTTATTCCAAGAACACTAAGACTTGCTAATTCTCTGGATGACCTATTACTTTTTGGTAACTCTGTTGCTATTTTTAAGAACCACATAAAGAACTTGAATATTTAACAATCATTATATACATTGTCTTTTTATTGTTTGTATACTTTATTTTTTTGCAATTAATTGTTTTTTTTTTTCTTGTTATATATGTTATTATTCTTATTTTATATATATTTATTGTCAATAACATATTTCTGTATTCTGAATTGGGCTTGCCCGTATAAATAAATAAATAAATAAATAAACATTTAGGTGAAGCCGATTAAAAATCAATATTGACTTTATTTTGGTCTTATCGGCTGGTGTGTAAATTATTACATCCTCGGAAATTTTGGACATTGTTCTCACTAATCTATAGCTATGATCGATAGTAGGTACTTACCAAAAAGCCGGAAGTGTTGTCTAGAAGACATCGGAAGCGCACGGTAAAACTTCTTTCTAGCAAATGAGAATTCTCTGACAAAAGAACGTCCTGAAGACCCATATTGGCTGACTCCGATGGAAGAAACGAATTCCACATCAGTTGTCGTTGTAACTCTTCCCTATCCTCAGAGTGTACCAATTCGTATACTGATTGGTGGACTATATCCGACTAAAAATTAATAATCGAATGTAAATTTAAAAACATCGCTATGCTGATTGGACTGATCCCAAATTAAACGTTTAAAAAAGGCAAATACAGTAGGGCGCAAAAAAGGCCTCTTTAACTAGGAAATAATTAGAGGAAAATTTGGCACTTATTGGTGCTACCGAGGGTACTCTACTGCTCTTACAGCAGCTTTGGAGGCTCTTCTATAGAATGAGCGTCTACTTATGTATATAAAAATGAGGTTGTCGACGCGTTACTGAACAAAACTTAGAACAAATTTTAATAGGTACAGAGCTTGCTATTAGATAGCTATATCTATTAGAAAATGGGTCAAAATAAGATTTATACAGAAATAGTCTAACAAGGCTGGGGTGAGGCAAACTAAATTGTCAATAAACGAATTTTAAAGCTACTAAACTGCTACCAGAGAAAAAAGAAACTTCATATGGTTATAGGAATTTGTATGGTTATAGTCTTACTGAAAGGTCATACAGGATTTAAGAAGCATTTTAACCCTGCGGACTTAAATGTCCCAATAACATTAGTGATGAGGACTTAATTCATGTTCTATGGCACTGTCTTTGTCATATGATGATCACTTTGAACCTTTTGAAACCTTTTAGTTTCTGAGTATTTTAAGTTTTTCTTACACAAGTTGAGCCAGATTAAAAAAATATTTAAGACTCTACTGTAATTGTCATCGCTTAACAATACATTTGTACACGAAAAGTGCTTAAATAGTATGAGAAAATTTTTTTTTTTCGGTCGATTTACAAAATGAATTATTAGTTAATAATAATTGTGTAAAAAATCCGGAATTAGCCCAATACAACACTTGCAACTATATATTGATTTTCTTTCTATAGTAATGGTATTGATAATGAAAAAGCTGATGCTCTTACCTGGTGAAATCCTAAATAACCTTCTATACTATGAGTAGCGAAAAAAACTTCTCCATCACAAGTTAAAATAATAAGAAAACCATTTAAAGCCTAAAACAGAGTAATTTTTAATAAAACTAAAACAGTTTAAAAAAAATCTTACCTGTAGAAACATCTCTCCATCCAAAGGAGTATGGTCAAAGGCTGTGAGATCACGTGGTCGATGAAGACCGTCGTCTTTATCTTTGTGCATGACCACTGTAACAAAAATAAAAAATAAATTAACTTTTAAGTTATTAATTTAACCAAAACTATAGTTCTCGAAAAGTGTGATGCTAAATAGACATAATTACAATATTTTTCATCAGTTCGAACATTCGTTGCCAGGGCATCACACCATCCTCGTAAATAATTAATTATGCACCATATCGACCAATCCAGGACTCATAAAATAAAAGTGGATTGAAACCAGGCTAACAACACATTTTTGTTATTTTTTGGAGCTTTGTTTTCTTATTGTGAAGGTTTGTTATAATTTTGATGTTGTTTTGTTTGTGTATTCGTAAAAAGTATTTGGTGACTTTTAACGTTGTCTATTTTACTTGTAGAAAAGTAGCCAATTTTATATTTCTTTGTTTGTATCTGTGCTTTTAGAAATATTTTATAACAAAATTTTTCAGTTTGGAATTTATTGGTAATTAGGTAAGTACCTGATATTATACCACAGCCTATTAATTAATAATCTTCCGTATATTATAAATTATGAGCAATAGTAAAAAAAAAAAGAGTTTTAATATAATTTTCTTCGGGATTGTTAGCGATATTCAATAAATCCAAAAAAATTATTATGTTCATTATGTAGGTAAATATGAATTAATTCTAAATAATAATTTAGTTTGTCAATAAAATTCGTTATTGTTAAAATATTGCACTGAAAATTGACTACTAAAAAATTACTTGCAAAAATAAATTTCAGTTTTAGTTGGTGTAACCAAAATTGTTCTATTCGCCCGTGTATTAAGTAAATGAGGAAAACGATTATTTAAATGAAGTGCAATATGTAAGAAAGTAGGTTTTTTTATGAAATAAAGTTCATTAACTTTTTCATTTACCTGAAACACCGAATTTATGTAGCATTAAATTAATTCCACTGATCTAATTCATATTACAAAGAAAACCGTAATGGAAATATTTTCTCTATGTTATAGGATGGATGGATATGGACGTTACTTATGAAAATTGGCGCATTTATTTCATGTTAATGATAATTAAAAATTAATGGCTAATTAAAATATCTACTTACGATCGTATATATGTTGAATGTTTATTATACTAGTTAGCGGAAAAGAATTGCACTATTTATTGTCTCCGGTCAGTTGGATAAGTGCTTATAAACAAATTATTATTAACACTAAAGTGCAATGACTTCTGTTTACCTCCGATGCCTCTATTATGTGCAAATTCATTCTAAATATTTCACATTATTCATTTATATATTAAAAGAATAAAATATTTTGTAAAAAAAAATCCATCACTTTTATTTTAAAAAGTTAAAGTTATTGCATCTTCGCAAAAAATACACTGAAATGTAACATTTTAACGAGTATATTTTTTTAAGAAAATAAAAGTTGATTAGGAGACCTTAGAAATTCTCACGAAATACAGAGAGTTCTAACACTGTGGTACAACATGAGTTTCAGAGCTCCTAATTCCATAGGTACCATTAGATCATTAAAATCTGACAAAATTACCACTTGCATAATCTACCAAAAAGTTAGTTTGCATGTACTTAAATATTTTTTCTTATCCTTAGTGAATATATGAAACAGCGTATTTTTTTTTAGGATTTCTTTACCATTTTGTATAGCTGCAGAAGCATTGCATTTAGTTTTTCAAAATCAAAAAGAGAGGATGGAATAATGTATGAGAGTAATTTTTAAAGTAAAAACCGTTTGCACATTATGTCCGCGCAGGTTGATTCATGTTGTCTGTTCAAGGTTAGTCGCTCTCGGCCAGTCCCCTACTGTTTGGACAGTAAAATTTTTGTCTCTGCTTGTGTTGGTTTGTCAAGGACAAATATTCATAATGAAAAACGGTCTGGATACAAATCAGTCATAAGGAAATCCGCCAAAATAAGCGTTTCACTATTGACGTGCTCTATCAAACAGTTCTTCAAGTTTCAAGACCAGTAATTTATGAAATTATTTCTGACAAACTCAAATATAAAAATGTTGATAGAGGAATACAAAACAAAGCGTATGGAATATTCTTCGTCATTTCTCAGGCTAAATAACGGGAACGGTGATAAGTTCTTGTCCGGTGCAGGTTGTCCCATGATGTGTGTTCAAGGTTAGTACCTCTCGGCCGGTCCCCTACTGTTTGGACAGTAAAATTTGTGTCTCGCTTGTGTCGGTTTATCAAGGAGAAAAGTTCATAATGAAAAACGGTCTGGACACAAAAGAGTCATAAGGAAATTCGCCAAATTAGGCATTAAAATCGATGAGCTTAATCAAAAATTTCTTCAAGTTTCAAGACTAGTAATTTAAGAAATTATTTCTGACAAACTCGATACAAAAATGTTGGTAGAGCAATACAAAACCAAGCGTATGTCATTTTTGGAGCGTAATGACAGGAATGGTGTTGAGTTCTTGAGTCGATAGTTACTGGTGATTAAACGTGAATTATTCGCTACACTCCAGAAAGGAAACGATAATCCACTGATTATGATCATTCAAATTTTTAGACAAAAACACCAAAATTCAAGCAAGAATAACCAACATGAAAAATCATGGCCATAGTTTTCTGCCGCCTTATTAAAGCTTGAGCCACGACTTTAGTGTTTAGATATTAATTGAAATTATGAAAACAAAAAAATAAAAAAAAATTGTTTTCCATTTCTATTAAAAGTTATATTAATAAATAAAATTTATCTTTAAGAAGTGTTGTAAAAGAGTTCTTACCTACTATACCCTCGTATATTACATACATATGTACTATAAAGCGTAAACAGCATTTTAGAGATAAGAATTAAATATTGCAAGAAAATCCAGCTTCTGTTTTAGTCTTATTTTTTTATTGATAACATACATACATCCGGCGCTCATTACATTAAAACATCTGATCACTCCTTTATAGTTAATAAGGCAGAAAAATACCGCGTACATTTTTATGCTGAAAATATATAAATTAATATTAAAAGAGCAATTAAGAGCCGTCACGATGATGTATTAAATAATGATTGGCTTATTATTTCGGAAACACATTTTTTGACAGATGCATTTTTGAATAATTAATAGACAGCCGTCGGCGGTGCCGTATAATTGCTTATAATTTATTCAATTTAGAGTTAAAGTGTCTCTGCGGATCTCCTCGTCCATCTGATCGAAAATTAATAGCTTTTGCAGGATAAGTGAACGAAACTTTTTCAAAGATTTTAACTTGATCGGAATTGAATTAAAAATACGAGAATTTT
Organism: Hermaeophaga mercurialis; assembly: GCA_951812935.1. Classification (NCBI taxonomy): domain Eukaryota; kingdom Metazoa; phylum Arthropoda; class Insecta; order Coleoptera; family Chrysomelidae; genus Hermaeophaga; species Hermaeophaga mercurialis. Next base: position 12,575,841 of record OX638362.1, read on the forward strand.
GGAAATTTTGGTAACTAGAAAAATTTTTGTATATTTTCATAGAACTAATAATTTTCTCTTTATCAAAATTTGACTTAATTCTGCTTATTGAAGTGTTGTGAAATGCAAAAAATTATTATTTTTGGGTATCTAGGTATCCTAAATATTAATGCAACGAACAGAAAAAACGAATTTACGAAAGTAGAACCGATTAATTGCTTTTTAAACATTGAGCACATTCGTGACTACGATGAGATAAGAGTCCGATATCAAAAGTTACGTTCATGCCGAATATGACAGCCCATTCATAATGGCCACTTCATTATTTGAAGATTATGCTAAACGTCGAAAGTTTGGGGAATTATTGATAAAAATTAGCATATTTCTGATAAGAATGACCATTAGGCTTTTACTTTATACCAACAATACTGCCCACTTTAATCGATCATTAATAAGGTCAAGTATTTTTTCTTTCACAAATTACCATTATAATTTTATCAATTTAGTCAAACAAAAGAGCTTTTTCTCTATAGGTCTGTATTAATAGCCCAAAAGGCATTTTAACGAGCAAGAATGTCTATTCTGAAATTAAAAATGCTGTATATCTAGTAACCGTTAATTAAACCAACGTTATAAATATGGAAATAATTATTTCATAAAATGCAAAACAATTATCTTTATAATATTCTTACTTTATTATATAGAACATTTTATCTGATTGCAGGTAGACAACTGCAGATATTCCGGTTGTCTGGAACTTTATGAAGTCATTTTGGCTGTTATTATAGCAATATTGAAATGTCAGTATGTATAAATATTAGGTTGGAATTTTACATAAAATGTGCTTATGGTAAAACTATATATGCCCAAAAAATAATAGACAAAAGCAGTATTTGTGTAAAATCATACAAGATATTGTTACGTACTGGGTTACTTTTTCTGAACAAATATATGAAAAAATTTTAATATTATCTTAAGTGAGTTGTACCACATTTTATATGATTTCCTTGGCAATTGCAGCATTTTGTTTGACTTGTCTCTGTTTTAGCTAATTTGCATTAATTTGTATTATGTTTTTCCCCAAATTTTACGCAATTGGGACTCATTCTACAATTGATCTGGGAATGTCCAAATCTCTGGCAATTGTAGCACTGAGTTGTTGTTCTTTCTTTTGTACTGCTCCCATTTAATTTTTATGTTACTTATTTCTCTAATTTTGTATAGCAATTTTATGTCCACAACTCTCTTAACGGTAACAAGATAACTGTGGGTTTCAGCATTTGGGTCTTTACTTTTCATCGGTGTTACGCTTTCTATTTTTATGTTTGCTCCCTCTTCTAATTGATTTTTTAATGAGTATGTGACTACATTTGGAACAGCCTTTAGTACAATTCTTTTCAGTCTGTCGGATTTGTCCGTATAGTATAGGAATTTGCTCCTTTTTTATCCATGTATTTCATTACCATATCTCTCCGTTCTTTATTTCCTGAAAATATTTTTGTCTTATTTCTATTAAATTGTATTGAAAATTTTATGAATTTCCATGGATCATCTGGACTGATGGTGACTTCGTTGTCTTAATCTCTTCCATTCCATCTATTTTGTCAGACTTTTCTTTAAATTGGATTAAAGTGTCGAATTGATTTTTAGTTTTTATCTCAACATCTTCCTTAGTTTTGGGTTTTTTAGCCCTTTTACTGGGTCCAGGTTTTTCCAATCATCTTCGCTCTCACTGTTCTTTATTTCCATCTTTTCTTGCTCCACTTGGCTTACCAGATATTGCTTTCCATAACTTATCCCCATAATCTTTTCCACTTTCGTTGTTTTTACCTTCCATTTGATGACTCGTTATCTAATACCACAACTAATGTCTCTTTTGCTCTTCAAAAATTGGGTATTTTCCCCAAAAATTGGTATTTTGTACTAGAGTTTAAAAGCTATGTAATATTGCCTGCAAAATGTAACTTCAGATATTTTCTTTCTATTTTAAATATCAAACGATTGTTTGCTGGAAAAAAAATTCTTATTTTTGAAGCACGTTGCATGCGTGTCGTGTCTGGTGTGTGCTCTTTTTAAGGTCAGTGATGAATAACTGAAAATAAATATGACTGTTGGACAAATGATGACAAATCGAGGGCTTGTCATAGAACAGGCACCGGCATTAATCTTACACAAATTTGATTTAATATTTACAGACACTTTACGGAAAATAATTGTAGTTTTATTATTATAACCTTCTAAACTTAATCTAAAATCGATCTTATATTCTTATAGAGCTTTCACCGCTGATGTTTATATAAAAGTTCCAAAAGTAAAAAAGATTTTTTTGTTTATGTTGTCTCGTCCCGTAAACAGTTCGTTTAAATATTTAAAATTTAAATATTCCAGTGAAAAAAATATGAATGGGTCGCTAAGAAAAGTTATGAATAAAAGTTTTGAAAAATGTTGTCAGGAAAATATTTTGAAAGTTGAAAGAAAGAAAATTTGAATTAATATAAATTTAAATAAAAGACAGGAACTAAAGAAAAGATGAAACACTAAAATAATATCTTATACCTATATGAATAGAAATAAAATAGTAAAACCCGAGACGATGATAACAGGGTCATTAAAATTGTAGCAACTGGAAGAAATAACAAAGAAAACCAATAATTTATAAAAGGAAATTAATATTAAAAAGAGGAAGCAAATAAACTGTGAGAAAAAACCAGGTCGTATAAATATTATTGTGTAAATCAAGCTAAATGCGGTGATATTGGGCAAATTTAAAATCAAGATTAATAGTTCGAAAAATAAAAGTTTGTTATTTTTGTAAATTTTAAAGGATGTGTATTTTTACAAATATTGTTCGTCTGTGTTGTTTGGGGTGCTCAGAAAATATTTATGATAAAAAGGAAGACCGGCACCTCCACCATGTCACACTCGGTACTTTGTAATTACAAATGCGTCATTTGGGTAATCGATAAAAAGAGAGTAAAGAAAAATTATACATATAAATACTTCTTATAGAATGATTAGTGCTTTATGTAAATGGTTCTGTTATAACGTATCTGGTTCCAAAGTGGCTTCAAAAAACTTTGGAAAATAAACCACTACTCTGCTCTGATCCTAGAAGTGATACACTTATTTTTCGTAAGGAAACCTTTTGAGCTCACATTTTGTTTATAAATAAATTGCACATTAAAATAACCCTTTTTCGTTGAAGTTACCACGCTTGCTCAATCGGTGAAATTGAACAATCAGCAAAAAATATATAATTGCATTTTTTAGGTTTATATGAAATAATAAAATAAAAAAATGTTATTACTTAAAGTTGAAAATTATTATGAAATATAAATTGGGTTTGGGTAAAAGACTAATAAACTTTGTTTTGATTATACTTAAATTATATTTAAAGAAAATTTTGAAAAACATTTTAATTTAAGATTTGAGATTATTTTTGACTTATTATGTTCTTATATCGGATTTTATGACATTATACAGGGTGTTCGCGAAAATAAAGCGCATATTTATGGATGAGGTGTAAAAACGTTTTTGAAGAAATATTTTACATATATTCAAATATTATTTATCGAAAAGCAACTGCGGCCGGCAACACAGCGACATTTGAAAAACTGGGTCAAGTTCAATGCTGATAATACAAAATGGTTTTTTTAAACGTTCTAAAAATAAGTTTTCATTTTATTACATCGCGGATTAGATTAATTAACATGACATGATATTGTTGATTTGAATAAAATGCCTTTTTTCATTGAATTATTGAAACTACTTTACCAAATGATAAACTTAAAGCGATTAAACGATCTGAATCTTCAATAAATTAACCCAATTTTATGATTCATTAGGTTGATATTCCTTGGTTACATGACACATATTTTTATTAAAAGTGTGAGGTGTTGCCACGTTTAAGTTTTCGAGTAAATGTTCAATGTGAATTTTTGGGTTCATTTGCTAAAAAATTATTAGAATCATTTGTTGCAAGCGACAAGTTCTACATACAATTTAAAAATACGCATTATTTTCGCAAACATCCTGTATAAAATTATTACCTTCTAATAATTTTTGCTAATAGTTTTAGTTTCACTAAATACTTTTTTACATCTTATTTTTTTTTTAACTTGGCCAGATTTTTTTTATTGTGATTTTTAACGTGACAACTTTTTTAGTAACATTTTATTGTTTGTTATATATAATAATGTCTTGCAACGGTTCTCATTAGTGCACCGTAGCTGAGCAGTCTTTAGCAGAGAGATTGCCCATAATTTCCCATTAGCATTAGAAAGTATTTAGGTTTACAACATTTATTTTTAAATTTATAACGAATCTGTTAAGAATTTTCTGAAGTTGTTACGTTTTATTAATCTTGATACAATTTATTAGGAGTTGCTTCATTTAGTCAGATATACTAAAATTGAAATAATTAGTACTTATTTCTGTAGAATCTCTCAAAAGTCATTTTGCCATTCATTGTTCATAAAAAATAGAAAATCGCTTGTTAATTTTGCTATATTTGCAAGGGTCCATAGCATCCACCATTTTAATTGCACATTGCGCCCTTATTCCACCATGAACAAACCATCCATCCGTATTCGTTAGCCCTGATTTTATCTTGCAACGTTACATAAATGGGGCGGAGTCTGACAGTTGCAATCGTTCTGACAGCTCGCGATTCCGATAACGATAAAAACTAAAGCCCTATTTTCCTTGTTTTCAGTTTTTTTTTTAAATGCGGATATTCTATTCCCGAAGCGATACTTTTCCTTTGACTCTAAAGGCTCATTAACCAGAATTAATGACTAGTAGAAACTCAAAAATATAGTAAATAAAAAACAACAATATAATTTTTAAATATTAAGTGTAACTAGTTTATATTGTATGCAAAATAAATTATAAATTGACAGATGATATAATAATTGATACTTGAGATTGACCTATTATCCTAGACAATTGTCCTTGTTTGACGAGAAAAAGAAGTACGTTCATTTGAAAATAATTTAAGCTTATTATTCGTGTTACATTAGATTTAAAGCTTGCATTTTATGAAATTAGTAAAACGTTTTAAAAATTGAAGTTATGTTTATGGACATTAGTGTAAGATGTTAAGTACTTAAGGCACAAATTGTAATTTAATCGACTATTAATTATCATGGTACACTCGTCAATTTTGTACTTAAACATCAGGTTAAGGTAACTTAAATGTGCTATTTTAAGAAAAAAAAGCAAATAATAATCGGTGAACATGGATGGTTATAGCCTGTTAAATTGCAGAGTATTTAAGGTTAATATGAAACAATTTTTTTTGGACTCATCTTGTTTCTCTATATATTTTAACCATACGAGGTTTGTTAAAAAAAAGGTGATTTCTTATTTTACTCGAAAAATATTAATTTATTCATCAATATCTATTTGGTCCCCATCAAAGTAATTCCCCTCAGATAATAATAATAATAATAATACACTTCCAGCGCTTTGTCCAATCCTCCTAGCACTTCTGATATGCGCTTTTTGGTATGGACTTGAGCTCTTCCAGCATATTAACTTAAGTACTGTGATTTAATTTGATTTAACTTTGTATTAGTAGAACATAGAATTAAATATAAAAAATACTGAATAATACTTATAGTTCCATATTTATTTTGAATAATTTCCATAAATAAGAGTCGAAATAATTAATTTAATAAAAAATACTAATTAAAATTGAGTAAATGTAAATAATGTCAGAGTATAAAAATGATCTACGTTGTAGAATTTTTTGTTGGACACCCTGAAAAAAAAGTTTGGGCCGGTGTAGAACACTAAATTATATAGTGTTTTTGTATATTGATTAGAAGAGGTAGACCACTAGTCTGGCGCAACTCGACGGGAGGCCCTAAGTATTGATCAAATAAATATACTTTAACATGGGCTTACTAAAGACTTTTTCTCATAAGGCAAACTTGCAAAAAAAAACACAAAACAACTTTTAGTAAGATAACGGATCTATCAGTGATACAAAAAATATAAAGAACCTAAATAGTAGTAGAATATCTTATTAGTAGAAGTTGGTGTTTTTACAATTTCGCTTATTTTATAATTATAGAGAAATAGAATTACACAAAAATAGACGATTTTAGGAGACTATTATAAAAAATTACGATTTTCGGCACAAGCGTCACTGTCTTGAATTTTGTTGCCATGGATGTATTTTGCCAAATAAGTTCGTGAAGAAAGAACTTTACGACTGTTTTTACTTCATAGTTAGTTATACCTAACTTCTCTTTATATTTTACTTTCTGAAATAGTCGTACCTAAATCTCGGTATGATCTCTTTTCTACTTTACGCGCCGTGTGTAGAAATCAATTTTACGTTTCAATATTTCTAATTTCACACACCAGTGTAGTACCTACAATCAGTGTATTACTTATGAAATTTATTTCATGCACTTTTTCCATAAGAGCCCACGTATAATACAAGGGTTCCATTGGAAAAAATATAGAAATAGTTTTCAAAATTAACTAACAAATGTTAAATTTCATTTTTAAAGACATATTGGCATGATTGGAGAAACAGCTGCATCTGGGAGGTTTTGGGATTTTTCCCTCCCATAAAAAAAGGTATCGTTCAGATTGTTATCTTATCATGTAACTTTCCGAACTGAGGAATTGACTTGTTTTGTATAAGCCGAGTTCCGTAATAAACAAAAAGTAAAAAAAATCTGTAGAAGCAAAATTAACGTAAAAGTTCAGATCGGAAAGCTAAACGAATTGGGAAATCAGTTTTAGTTTAACACCCGTTTGAACAGTACTTAATAATAATAATAATAATAATAATAATATGCCTTTATTCAACAAATGTGCTCTTACAACACTTGCACCAGGAAGGCGAAGATTGTTGTGGGTATATTTTGTAAAAATATTTTTTTCATATAAGTAAGAGGGAGCTTTAGATTTAAGTAACCGATATAAAAAAACAAGGAAATTTAATTCAAAAACATGATTAATTTTTAACCAACTCATTTGAGAAAAATAAGGTGCAGTATGGTCATATTTCCTTCGATTAAAAATAAATCTGTAACATGTATTTTGAATACGATTTCTGGTCTAGGCAAGGGTAGTAAACAATATTGCAATAATTTAAAACTGAAATAACTAAGGTTTCGTTTAGTTTTTTACGCATTTTAAAATGTATTATATGTTTATTGACATAAGCATACACATTGTCATATAACATTTTTAAAGAAGTGAACTTATATAACCTTTAAATTTAATGACTGATCTATAATCAGATTTTTTTCTTGTTCTCACAAATTTATTTTAACATCAACTAATTCGAGCTGTATCCAATTCGGAATATACAATAATTTTATATTTACTACAAAATAGAACAGCAGTTGTCTTTGATAGAGTTATGGTTAAATTGTATGTGCCAATTTTCTTTATTAATATAGAATGGCTATTGATTAATTAATCCAACCTGTTTCATTAACAAATCTATTGTAAGAATCACGTCTTTGCTTCCGCTCGGCAAAACCATTACAGTATCACGTGTGGCGTCATACATACATTTATAAACATTCAACCATTAAATCACATTATATTACAATTGGTAGCAAAGTAACAGTGTGATTTTTCTATGCCAACATCAAAATAAGATTACGAAGAAAATACTGTTGGTCACTTATTCTTCATGATAAACATAATTTACTATATTTTTAAATTGTACTTAACTGTATAAGATATAAACAACAAGTAAACTTAATATGTAAATGCAGTATAGGTTTAATAAGTATATAAAGTAGGCAATAATAAACAACTGTAATATGGTTATTATATGGGAGTCAAATTTTATATTTTATCTATTTATGAAATTAGGATATTACCGTTATTAGATCCCATTTTATAGATTAGAACACATTTTAAAATAACATAACCTTTAGGCAGACATATTTATTTAAATGTAAAGATCTTTATTAGAAAACTAACTTCTTGATCGTGAATTAAATGAAAATGTCATATTTTATATATTTCTATTAAAAATTTGTAAAACTTATTGTTATCAATAAAGTACAAAAAAAACAAATCATAGCATATTTTATTATTATTTCTATTAATTATTTGTTTCTTTGAAAAAGTAGCAAACAAAACTTCCTGTTTTTGCTGGAAATATATATTTTTTAGTAGAACGTACACAAACATGTTGTCTAAATGTAAACGTTTATTATAGTAGTAATATTGATAAACATTTCTAACACCACAAATCAAATATTTATTTTCTATAATTTAAAGTTAAAGCGATTATATTCGGTAACAACTTATTTACAGGAATAGAATGGCTTAAATGTATTTGATAAAATAGTACTTGAGGAAATCGAGTTGTTAATTATAGAAATATTATACAGGGCGATTCTTAGTTAAGTGCAAAATTACCCATAATTAGTGGGTCTAGAAGCTTCGTTACTACGTTAGAAGGTTTTTTTTAAATCTTCGTTACTTTTTTAGTAATCATATGTCACACACAAAACCGATATAATTTGTTGATACCTGATTACAGTGATAACATAACTATTTCAAATGAAAAACAATAAATAATAATTCTAAATATATGTAATATTTCTTTTTGTACAAACTCTTAAAGCCAAAACTGTTGGCTAAAACATGTAATGTTTAAGATCCTATAGTTAATCAATTACAAAATAGTACTATGTATATTTTTAAACATCTACTAAAAAAAAAATTAAGTAACAATCTAAGGTAACCAAAAAAAATGAAAAAAAACTTTTGTTTAAATCACTTATTTGCAACCTAAATATGTAATCTTTTTCTCATATTTCCATACCAACCTCTTCTTATCTTTAAATCTTTCATCCTCTATTATTTTTTAAATAATATAATTGAATTCTGGTTGTAAGAATTGTAGAAGTGATTATTTAATATAATTCAAAAATATTTGTACAGGATGATAAAACAACAGTAAGAGGGGAACAAAAATATAATTTTTGTTTGATAAATGTAAACATATTTACAGGGTGGTTTATAGATCATAGTTAAAAAATTGTTTTCAATGGAATATTGCAATATTAAAATCTTTACGACAATATTTTTGTTTCTCTCTCAATACGGTGTTTAGTATAATTTAATATCGATATCGATATAGATTTTTTTACTTTTTTAAACCGACCCTGTATGAATACCTATCGACTGTGCTCCCCACTGATCAGTATGTATTTTATATATTAATACAAATTATTTGTTTTATTTATTTTGTGCCGCTAATAAATATGTCTGATGGATAAATACCAGTTCTAATAAATATTTCATAATTGTGATCGTAAACTAACACGTCAAAGGCAGAAATTTATTTAACCGACGCGACGGTCTATTCGATGTTTCAACACGGTTTTTTATGCTCGGCCTCCTCATTCGGCTTCTTTTGATTTATTTTTTATTAGTATGTTAAGTTAACGTCGTCCCCGTGGGTTGGTTGCCTCTTACTCTTCTTCAAACATGTTCAACTTTCAGCTTGTGTGCTTTACAAGAAAATTTTCGAGGTTCCAAAAAATTAATCAAAACATGAAGCCACAACAACACAAGAAATGATAGTATAAATAACTAAATTATTTATTAGATTTGATAATTATATGCAGGGTGCGGCCCATTTTTTTTAAATATACATCTATTTAAGTTTGTGTTCTCTGTGTATTTTGGATCTTTTCGTGTTGTTTACTGAGGGAATTTGAAAATAACTCCAGAAGAAGCCACCCAAGCTGCTGCTCCAGATAATGATGGTCATAGCATTCCATATATCTCAATCTCAAGGTTTAAAGAATCTGGTTCTAACTTAAGAAGACATGGACTAGGAAGGCCACGAGCCACAAATACAGCTGATGATCGATTCCTATGTCTGCAAATTCTTAGAGAACGAATTTTAGTTACAGCTTGGGTTAGAAGATTCAGAGATGTTTATAGAACTTTAGTTTTATCTGATACTGTACGTAGAAGGCTTGGAGAACAAAATTTGAGCTACCAAGTATCTGAGATGTGCTCTTTTGACAGATGAGTCTATTTTTACAAGATATTCACCAAATGGACAACAAAGGTTTTGGAGAAGACCTGGCGACTTATATGCTTAATGCTGTTTCTCTCCTAGAGGAAAATTACGTTGATGGGGACATGATGGCATGGGTCAATCTTTCATTATAACGGACCTGGTGGCGTTGAGGGGAAGTAGGTAAATAACAGGGTGTCTTGAACTTCTGATTCCCTATGCACCGTTTATAGGAGATAATTTGCTTCTAATGTAGGGTAATGCTCGACCACATTTAGCTCAAATAACTTGCCATAATTTTCATCATATTGGAATTTTCGTATTAAGATAAACACGAAGAAGTCCTGACATGAATCTAAAAAATTATATGTGGGGCAAAATAGGCATAACTATGGTGAGTACCAAATAAATAGTGGATCAGCTGGCACATTGCAATGCTCAAAGAAAGCGGATAAGAAGCTCAATATGAGGTTGCTCCTTTGATCCAAATCATGCCGGAAAGAATGAAGAGAGTTATTCGGGCTCGGACTCGTTACTAGAAACTTTTTTTTGGAAGATTTCAACTAGTTCCTGTACGACTCTAGTTATGAAAATGGCGCCAAAGACAAAAAGAAACGTTGCCAATGGGAATTATATTAGGATTATATTTCGTAGTTTTTTATAAAATTTAACGCCACGTTCTTTAAAAATTGTTTTATAAAACATTTGCTTGTGTTCCATTGTTGTTTTTCCTTGTTCATGCTCTACATTATGTATTTAATATTTAATATGTATATTACCTGACATAACTTATTAACACCTAGTAGCAATTGGAGCTTATCCGACATTAGCTCAGAATGTTCAATATCATAAAAACAAAAATTAATTAACCGCGACATAATTCAATGATCCATTATACAAGCGCATTAACATTCTCATTAAGAACTTGATAGTTTAGATTTATGTTGTACTTCATCGTATACGGGCAATAACTACTGCACTAGAAAATTCGAAGTAGACGGTTTACATTTTTAAATACTGTTTATAATTTAAAAAATTAGTATTTTAGTTTAGAATTTTTATCATCCCCGATAAGTTAAAATTTAAATTGTTAGAGAAGTGATTCATGCTTATTTCCTTTTGATCACTATGATAGGGGCTAATTCATATTTTTTCAATTTCAATTTGTCGGTTGGACCAAAGACAACAATTTTTTCATTTTCAATAATCTCAAGAGTTTCCTTAAAAAATTATTTGCTAAGAGTGGATTAGTCGGTTTGTATGAGGCAAGTAATTTCAAGCCATAAAAAGTAGAATTTGTTTATTTTTGTAACAATGATTTTGAGAGAGATTTACAGTTCATAAGTGAAGTTATTTTATTTATAAATTTACTATTGTTCAGTATTAAGGATGAGTAATTGTGAAATAATGCCTTAAATTTGTTTAGGTATAATTAAAAAAAATAGACAGTCTATAACTCTAAATCGTCTCAAGCATGTGAGTATTAAATTCAAATTATCATTACACTTCTTAATATCTACATTCATCACATGCATGTAGGAAATATGAATCTATGTCGTAAATTTTACTGGCAAAAAGTATGTATTAGGTGGATAAAAAATAATTTCCGTATTTCTATAGAAACAGGGAGAGTGAATTAATGATTATATTATCAATTCCACGTAACAGAATATTTTGAATTTAGTATTATATTCATACTAATAATCTTTAAATCGACGAAATAAAATACAAGTGAAACCTTTATGAAGTACAATATCTAAAATTTTTTGCCATATACTGTTTTGTATTAATTACATAAATGTATGATAGTTATAATTTATTATTGTTGAGCACCAAAAAAATAGTTTATTCATGAATTGCAATCTATAATTCATCGGCTAAATTTTAATTTGAATCTCCGGCAGAACACGAGATCTTACTCATGGGTGGTTCAAAAATTTTATTGATTTATCCAAAAGTTGGATTAGAGTCAACAGTTATTAACGACAGACAAATCAACACGAAAATCAATTTATTGCAAATAAAGAAAAATTTCCATGTATTTGAAAAGTGCAAAATGATTAAAGACAAAATTCAAAGGAAAGTGAACAATTTTTTTTAAATTTCTCTAAAATTATACCATAATTGTTGTCAAAAGAAATTAATCCTAACCTCAAATGTATCGTTGCAACCTTTAAATTAATCTGATATAACAAACATTAATTATTACATACATTTAAATATGTTGATATCAGAAAATTTGTGATGAATTTAAATCACGTCTTTGTAGATAGAGTGGCTTCCTTAATCACAGCCAAAACATATAAATAATTTAAAAATTTGTAAAAAAGTTTATGAATTGTTCATGTTTAAATCAAAATATCAAAGTTATTGAATTAAACGAAATTTTCTTTCTTACACACACTGAAGTTTGTAACCTTTGGTCATCGGTGCAGAAGTTCACCAGATGAATTTCCAAATGGAACTTGTAGAAAAATTTCAATCCCTTCAACTGGAGTGTAGCGAAGATTCGATGAGGTTGTGAAAAAGGCACAGGATAAATTTTCTCCTTTACTAAAGGTATGTTAGTAAATACCTTTTTCTTATAAACACTATTTTCCTAGCGCTGTACTTACATGAGCCAATTTTCTGGCCTCAATTTCACAAAAACACTAGCACAAAACTTTATACATACTTGTATGTATTAAATACAAGTATTCACAACTTATTTCGATGATATTTAACATCACTAACAATTTTTTCTTTTTAGATTTCAAACAACTTGCAAAATTGTAATTGCGAAACTGCAAGTACAATGACAAAAACTATTTATAGCTATTTATAGTAAATTAAAATTTTCATAAATAACCCTATAGCTTTTATAATCATAATTGCCAAATTTAGCCTCTACTGGGTCTTAAGTTTACTGGGATCCAATTCCAAAATTGTGATCTAAATTAAATATATTTACAATCTCTGAATAAATTCTAAGTCATTTAATTTTGCTCGTGAAAATTTTCATCTGTCAAAATTAATTTTTATTAAATTTTCAAAATATAAGCTATTTTATGATCTATGATCATATATAAACTGAATAAGCTTCTTCGAATCTTCTTTAACGTTTTTACAACTTTTCTCTCGATTTATCTTTGAATTTAAAGATGAATATTTTACGAATCTACATAGTCAGACAAGTTATGGTATATATATTTTTCAAATCAGAACATGCAACTCTTATGTGCCTCTATACTATATTCATTACAAGTTCTGTGTATATTTACTTTTCCCTATACATATATGCTTCCTCATTATTTAGTGTAAAAGTTGATATGATTTATACCTTTTTACTTTAAGCACTAATATTTGATCATTCAAGAAGTATATTCTATTTATTTTGGTTCTCTATGTCCTAATAATGTCCCTCTAACTATATGCCATTTATATTTGAGCTTTCCCCTTTTATTTAATAATTAACTGAATTTTTCTTTATTTTTAGGTGCTTATAGAGGAAATAGCCCTTCATGTTTTAGTTTGATTAACTAATATTTGCATATTTTATCAAACCATTTTTTTTAAATAAAGTTGTCACTTATTGTCACTGTATTCTTCTTTGAAGTTATCGATACATTTAAAAATCTGTTTTAATAAGATAATACAGTAACGTTTCATTAAGTCCTTGATAAATACGGTGGTTTCTTATTCTTCCATCTTGATTTTGATTTGAAACCTTCTGGGCACTATTTAAGATTCTTTTTTACTTCTCAAACCAGCATTTTTTATTTGAAAACTCGATTTTCACAGCGCTGCGAATACAATGGAAAAAATCAACTCTGCAATAATTAGAACGTTATCTGTCAAATTATTGTGCAAATCAGCGCATGCATTATTATAATTTTAATTCACATATCAGTGTATCAGCTTTTTAACTTTTATTCCAACTTACATTTTAATACATCACATTTGATGCAGAATAATGGAGAGGAAGTGCTTGGCAAATGTGAAAACCGGTGCCAATTAAGATTAATTAGTTAATTAGAAATGTAATTACTCAAGAAAGAATTTATATTTATTTACACTATAATTATAAGTTTAGTTTTAAATTTTCTCAGATTGTTTCTTAAGATCCTGCCTTTATAATATGAAAAAATTCGAAGTTTAGCTATTGCATATTTTAAACTTTTTATTATTTTGAAATTTTTGGAATACTTTTTAGATGACAAATTATACAGAACTATTAAATATTTTGGAGATATTTCAAATAAAGTATTAAAAATTATATCTCGCACAATATCGTCTACAATATATTTTAAAGTAAGAAATAATGTGGGTTCGTTTTTATTAAATGTAAAATCTAAAATTAATAAATTTTCAAATCGGGTACAACCTAAATTGTCTGAGTTGTAACGCTATATACAGGGTGTCCCACGACGATTAAGACAAGTAATATATCAGAATTGGGCAGTAGTAGAGAATTATAATTTTGGGGGTGTAAATTAGAGCAAATGTTGCATCTTTTCTTGTTATTGTGTTACCCAATGAGGTATTTGTTTTTGGTCACGTGACGTCGTATTCAAAATTATTAATGGGACAACCTGTATATTTGTGCCTTTCTGTATTCCTCCCGATAAAACAATTCCAACAAACTAGCACACTTGGGGTCTAAAGTGATTAATTCAAGAGCTACAGGTACTTAAACGATTGTAAGTTAAAAAATTCATAATTGAATCCCTTGTAATTTTCGGCAATCTTACATTCGTACGTAATGATTAAGACAAACCAATATTATAATTTTTAATAAAAATTCAAATTAACTGTCACAAAAAAAACTTACAATATTAAAGGAGATGTTCAAATTGATGCCCATCTTCGTAAATGCATTTCTCAAATCTTGATAATAGATTTCGGTTACATGCTGCCCTAATCATTTCCGGTGTCACAGTTCTACAAGCATCGCGTATTTTTCTTATCAAATCGTCTAAATCTCTAGACGGAGTTTCATATACGATACCTTTAAGATATCCCCAAATGAAGAAATCTAACGATGTCAGGTCTGGCGACCTTGGAGGCCAGTAAATAGTACCGTTGCGTCCAATCCAGCGTTCTGGAAATATCATGTCCAGATAATTTCTCACTCTACCATCAAAATGTGGAGGTGGTAATTTTTTAACTTACAATCGTTTAAGTACCTGTAGCTCTTGAATTAATCACTTTAGACCAGAAGTGTGCTAGTTTGTTGGAATTGTTTTATCGGGAGGAATACAGAAAGGCACAAATATACAGGTTGTCCCATTAATAATTTTGAATGCGACGTCGCGTGACCAAAAACAAATACCTCATTGGGTAACACAATAACAAGAAAAGATGCAACATTTGCTCTAATTTACACCCCCAAAATTATAATTCTCTACTACTGCCCAATTCTGATATATTACTTGTCTTAATCGTCGTGGGACACCCTGTATATATCGTGGCCAGACCCTTAGAAATTTTAACATTAGGTACTGTGAACACTTACGATCGTATAGATTAAAACAACCAGATAAGTCACATTACGCAAAACACCTCATTCACACTAAACATAAACCTACATTTAACAATACAATTGAAACAAGAGTGGTGGTTCTTCATATTAGTAACAAAAAAGAAGAACTTGATTTTTTTGGAGTAATTTGAAATCAAGAAATATCTAAAATTTTCTAAGTATACAGTACTGAATGAGGAATTAAATTCAATTATTATAGATTACCTTTTGGACTAAATACCTACATAATATTAATCAATTTTTTTAGGAAAAGAAGATTGTAGTAAAAAATCATGCCACACATTCTGCTTGATAATAATTGGTTGAAATGTTTATGATATGAAGTTAAGTGCGCTTATAAGAAATCTGTTAATCTTATGTTACTCTTTGATAATGCAATTTACAAAACCTGGTCAGAGAAGGATATTTAACTATAGTTTTGTAATACTATGTAAATTCAAGTATAATTTGTTTTTTTTTATATTTAATATGTATGTATATTTAGGAACAGTGTTTTCAAGCAATGAGGAAACAATAATTGGAGAACAGTAGCAAATATCAGAAATTCAACGTTTTTCGTGTAATTGTCTCAACTGTCAACTTGGATCCAGTTGATATATTTATTCAAAAAATCACAGCAAAATATTTATTTCTAACATCCACTGTGTACGATAAGAAAATAATAGTAACATCAATAAAAATACTCAGTTCCGATTGGGCAACGTTAACCATTTAAACCATAAATAGGGATACAATTAAGACGTTAAACCTATGATCAAATCACAGCAGCGAATCAAAGAAGAACGATGAAAAATTCCGAGTCACGATGATGTTGCAACTTGTCATATTTGACTCCGGTTTGCTTCTATTGAATAAAACGGTTAATGGGCTCGTGATCGGAACGTGGCAGGTGTTATTATTGCAGTTTACTCGGCACTCCCCTTCATGTACACATATATATATATATATATATATATATATATACACATCAGTCTACAGGGAGAGAAACAAATAACATTAACTAAATAAAAAGTCACAATTATATCTGATATTTCCATTTTCATTATATGTTTTTGGGATGTTTTTCTAAGTTGAGAAGTATATGTCATAGTTTAACGAAATATGAGTAACACTTACATTAGTGAGGATTATTTGCAAATCTAAAGATGGAATAAATTCGCTACTATTGAATATAATCTTTCATTAGACACTTATACTAAGTTGAATTATATGTCACATTTGTCATCTCAAATAAAAACCGTGTTACTTTCTGGCTAGAAAGTTAGCTGCACTAAAGATACTTGGTCGCAACCCTTTCTAAAAGTGAACTTAAGAAAGCAGAGCTTGCATATAGGAAAAAGGTGGCTATTAGAATTTTTTATTTACTCGGGAGATGAGAAAAACCCTTTGGTTTCAACACCATTAACGATATTATAAAATTGGTGATTTGTTTAAAATGCCACTATATGAAGGGAATCTAATTAGTTTTCATTACGATATTTCTATTATAAATTGCAAATTATATTTTAACTCTATTTACGAGTTACATCCGATGTAAGTAATGCTAAGAATTGTGTAAGAAATGGTCATTTAAATATTATCTATACCACGTATAATCACTTGATATCTGAGGTAGTAAGTTTTGAAGGCCAAATTAAGTCGTTTCAATTAACCGCACACGTATTTATAAATATTTGACTGAGTTTCTATGGTCGTAAATAATTCCCCTTCTAAGTTCTCAGGCAGTAGCGCGTGTGATTGTTTTCTTAAAATTTTAATTTTTCTTTTCTTTAAAAATATAGCGCTTTGGAGAGCGTAGGTAAATAGTGAAATATTGTAAGATCATGAAATTCCACAAACAAGTAATGACAATTATTTACTTAAAAATAAATATTTACACATACAAACGCAACAAGTTGTTTTAAATATGTTCGACTGTTTAAAAAAAAAGATAGTGTAAAATCGGACAATGAAATGATTAAAGAATTTCAGAACTAACAAAAATAAATGAGTATATTGTGTTACCCACATTACAACCCATCATTATTAGACTAAATGACGATCCTTCTTCAGAATTTGAGTACGAAGATTTATTAAGTATGTTTTTACTTAAATAACCAAAGAACTAATTTTTTAGTATGTAATCTTTACATGAGGAATGTTATTTACAGATTTCTTCCTTGTTTCTTTGATTTTGAATTTAGAATAGAAATACAATATTTATCTTGGAAATCGAGGGATTCGAGCCAGTATTTTAATTCACCTCAATACAACTAATAAATATGATTATTGGATATTAGACTATATCGTATGATTCTAAATTGTTTTAAATGTTTTTTAAAATGAGTAAAATCTTTAAACGCGATTATCTCGAAACAGTTCAGTTATCGGGTTTTCTCTTTTTATTAAGAATTTATATTCTTCTTTGATACATAGATGATATAGTTCCACCTTGTAGTAAACATTACTTCCCTATTATACTTGGTGTGTGATATACCAAAGGGGATTAACAATTTTACCCTTGTCAAAACCTAAACATTGGCAATTATTAACAGATCATCTATTTATTTGTAATTGGGGAGACAGGTTTTAATACTTATTTAATGAAATATCGTTTGAAAGTAATTTGATTATGAAAGATTAACTCTACTACATGCGTATTCCAGTCTTTAAAATGTTATGTCCATTTTGTCATATTTTTAGTCAAAGACTTTTTAATTTAATAAAAGTTTGGAAAAATTTCGAAAAATTCTCACAGCACAACTTTTTCTTGAATAAAAGGAATTTTTTACATTAATACGAGTTGTTTCAAATATGATACGCTCCTAGTATACATTAATGGGCGGTTTATGATCTTTCAACTTTTCTTCTGCAAAAGACGTTTCATTACTAACTATAAATTAAAGATAATCCAGAACTTTGAGTTAAAATCAGTCGGTTGGCTGCCACAGAAATCGATTAGAAGGTGAAGGTAATTCGGGTGGTTCCCTCTACCCTCCATATTGCAATTTACTTTCATAACAACGATATTCTAGATTTGGATGTGTATATCAGATAACACGCAACCACTGTCTGTGCATTTTGTTCGTTCGGCACTTATAATTAACTTTGCCGGTTATACATTTTACATTACATTGCCCTAATCACAGTACACGACGTTTCGAATAAGTATTGTTATCTTCCTCCATCGCAGCTCTTTTGGCAATATTCCGCTAATTAATTCGATGTATACCGCATTGGTACTCTTTAATAGGGTCTTGCATTGAATTGTGTTGGAATCAAATAAAACAAAGATTTTGTGTAAACAAGGTCTTTCTAAATTTATACAAAAAAATCAGTAGTAGGTTTCTCGTTAAAAATTGTGAGAAGTCTTTTCTATACTAAAATTTATTTATGCTTTTTATATTTCACTTTCTGCAATTTATATTACTTCACTTAATAAACAAAGCTATTGTATTTTGTTCATTTTTTAGTTAGAAAACTACTATTTCTACGAAAAGAAATACCTAACTGATACAAAAGCATAAAACAAGAATTCCGAATAACATTTTTAATTTATAAAATTCAACCAAATAAAAAAATTTGGACACATATTAAAATAGGGTTGTTAATTTCATTCCCTTATAAAATAATGTTAGTAATACTAAAAAAATCCCATAATTACCTCTTTTTGACTGTACATAATCCCTAAAAATTCTACATTAATTCGGAGAAAAAAATTAAAATCTTAATTTTAACTTCGCTCTTTTGGAGCTGATATCGTTTGAGGGGTGCGACTGATAATTTTTTTATAGAAAAGACTACTCATAATTTTCAACGGAAAATCTCATTTAAATTTAAATTATTTCACATGAATTTAGAAACAAAATAATTATTTTGGAAGAAGCTAAACCACACTGTATAAGCCAACATCCAAAAAGCACCAATAATTATGAATAATCTCGCAAAAGAAAAATTATTCAAAGTAATGGTACGATTAAAGTACACATAAGTAGAATCTAAACTAATCAAATATATGGATAACAAAGGCAGGAAAAATGATGGGAATTCCTAACAAAAAAAGAAATACCAAAAGAATGAAAGATAGGAACGAACCTACTAAATTATAAAAAAGGGATATAGGAAGGATGACGGATATATAGAGCAATTAAGTTAAAATGCATACAGCAGGAAATAAATCTTTGGCCCATAACAGAGCAGGAAAATATGGCAAATTCACCTGATTTACCTCTACCAGAAAAAGGGTCACTTTTGCACTTTTTGAAAATGAACATTTCTGACCCTATATACTGACTTCATTTCATAAATAGTAATAATAAAGCTTTATTGCCCAACAATCGAAAACCATTTACAGGACAGTGATATACAAAGCATTTACTCTAGAATCTAAAAAATATACAAAGAGATTATTCTGAAAACTAAAAAACTTCAAAACTAGGACAGAAAATAATAAAAACAAAAGTAAACTATTATTTAAGTGGTTAAATGGATGAAATATGGAATATCTATAGTATTAGTTTTTACCCATGCAGGTATATATAATTTTAATAAATTTAAAATTATGGTGGAGCCACTAACGGAATAATCAACCCATCGGTGTTTTCAACAAAATGTTGCAATATAATTTATATAATGCTTTCATAAAAAAAAACGTAGATTATATTTAATTAGGGCTTTAATGAATTCTTTCCCTCCACTTAGTATTTGAGTTTATACTGTACGACCAGTGAATCCGCTATTTTTGAAAAACAATATTTTTTAACAATCTTTAATTTAATAACAACATTTAACTAAGAATTAGTAGAATCTAATAACTCTCTTAAAATATATTTTGTAGAAAGCAGACGTTTGAGAAGGTGTCGAGTGAAGTCAGCAACGATCTCGATCAATAAAGCGACTCTTACCTTTACAACTAGCCTGGCTATAAAAGTGTAATGCAATAATACACAGCTGTAATTAACGGAGAGGAAGAAGCAACAATAAAACTAAGTTCATTAATTTCAATTTAATCCAGAAACGAGGTGAAACAGTGTCGTTCCGAAAACTATATTTTCTTGTATTTACAATTATTGGTAGTTTGTTATGCAATAATAATTAAGTAACAATTCCAGAAGGTGAGTTTGGAATCGAGTTGAAGGTAACGGAGGAGGAGATCATGGCCCAAGTAATAATTTTACTGATTTAAACCTTTGTTATGGGTTAATTTTTTCGTACAGGTTAATAATTATATTATTTTTTAAGTTAATAA
Organism: Hermaeophaga mercurialis; assembly: GCA_951812935.1. Lineage (NCBI taxonomy): Eukaryota > Metazoa > Arthropoda > Insecta > Coleoptera > Chrysomelidae > Hermaeophaga > Hermaeophaga mercurialis. The sequence goes on from OX638362.1 coordinate 12,596,592, forward strand.
TTCACAAAATTTACTGAATCAAATAAAACATTCTGTATTTTAAGGTTTAAAGCCCTGATACACCAGTAAAAATGTTGTTTACAATATTTTAATTAGACACTGTATTATATATTTCAAATTAATTCTATAAATTTAATATGGTTAACATTAGGAAACATTTGCCATTTGTTTATTTACTGAACAAATCAAAAGTAGCAACGGAACCTTTTTATAATGTATAACCACACAGAGACTACAGAAAATCTTCTTTTTTGAATTTCTATATATTTATATGACGAAAAATGTAATATTTATATAAGTACAGTATTTTGAATAAATAAATAATTTGAATAATGCGTCCGGTTATGATACCGCTCATTTGCCGGCTACAAATTGACATCGTAGGTTGACATATACGGGACAGAATAAAATAATAGTAATTTTCGTCCGTTAGATCATTCCGTCGAATCCTTTATCGTATAATATTTTGTTTCTCACAATAAATACCAAATACTCTTTGTCCATGTTCAGTTGATCAAATCAGCCATTTGAATCTGTTAGTAACAAATTATTTGTTTATAGGTCAAAAGCAGAATTTAATGTGTCAAATTAAAAGAAAAAGAATACATTTTTATATTTTTCTAAATGTTTCAAGGAAACCAAGAAATCAATCCAAAGTATTTATATTCTCTAAGTGTGGTATATGTACCATTTATAATTTTAAAGAAACGTAAATACTTGAAATTTTTGATATTACATAAGTATTTTTCTGTTTGATGCCGGGTAAAGGTTACTGAGGTCTGATACAGCAAAGGTTAATTTTTATCCGCCATGTAACGTAACGTAACGTAACATAATGTACGAACATTAAAAGATAGGATATAATGAATATGTATTTATAAAAATTAAAAGGTTCTAGAAAATTTAAGGGGCCTTAGAAAATTTTCAACTTTTATTTTAAATGTTCATAAGCCCTGTTAAATTTCTAATTGATTACGTTACATCACGACCATTGTTAATTAACCCCGATAGTTCATCTCCCTGCCCCAAATTATTAAAAACGTAACTAAATTACTTCATTCTTATAAAAGTGTCAAATAAAATGTAATCTTTTCATTTACAAAAAAAGGCTAGTGGATGACCACATAAATAAAATAATGATAATAAATAAGAAGGTTGCTCATTAACCCTATATAGGACAGAGTTATTTACGATAACTATTCCCAAGCCAGAACTAATTACTTGAAGCAATAATAAAGGCGTTGGGGATAATTTACTATAATTGTCTATATATATAATTATTGCTTTAATATGTTAGTATCAAATATTCCTACAGAGTGTTCTTTTTTAATAATCAATCAACTGATTGTTACAACGAAAAATAAACTTTATCACACATCCAAGTAAAAACCGCTTCCAGCGTTAATTGTACACTTTCTTAATATTACCTGCATATACATAGTTTTCGCGAAAATAATGCTTACTTTTCATTGGTACGTATAAAGTGTCATTTGCAACAAAATATTCTAATAAAATTTTTCCTGATATCATTAGTTTACCCAAAAATTCACTTTAAACATTTACTCGAAAATTTATTCGTGGCAACACCTCACACTTTTAATAAAAATATGTGTATTGTAACCAACGAATATCTATTTGATGAATCACAAAATTGAGTTAGTTTGCAGAAAATTCGGATTGTTTGATCGTTAGATAAAGCAGTTTCAAAAATGTCATTTTATTCGAATCAAGAATATCACGACATAATTTAATCCGCGATGTTTTGAATCAGTGTCCCAAAGATTTTTGGTGTAATAAATATATTTTCTAAAAAAGTAGTGGTAGAAATCGATCGGATCGTGTAATAATTGCCGAGAATACATTTTTCACTCTTCTACATCCCCTGTAAAATCGATCATTTTAAATATCTAGGTGTACTAAGATAGAAATTTATTTTTAGAATCTTTGCAAAATCATTGTTTATTATCTTATCTGCATCGTGCTCGACAAAGTTATCCAAGTGTCGCGGTGTTGCTGTATTTAGTTGCTATTAGGTAAAAAATATTTGGATAGATGTAAAATTCGAATATTTTTTTCTTTGAAACGGATGACTTTAGAAAAAAAAGTTATAAGACATACGTCATTATGCCTCATCCATAAAAATACGCATTATTTTCGAGGACACCCTGTACATTGTTAATAAGATCAAGGTACTTTCTAGAATTATAAAAATGTATATAATCATTTCATAAAACAATAATAGGCAAAATCTGTCACCAGGTGTTCGCAATATTTAAATGTCAAAATTCAGAATATAACATTAGCTAATTCTATCAAAAGTATGTACTCCCTTCAAAAATGTTTGTCGAATATATTCGACTTCCAAAGTCACAAATGGTACCTGGAATTCAGTTATACGAAACTAAACTTACAACACTGACAGCTAAGATGACAAAGACTTATGAGAATACACATAAGTAAGTTGGAATTTTATAGAATGAAGAGGATGCATAAGTCTAAAAATATTTGTATAACTCCTTCTGTTTTTCGACTTATGTCGATAAACAGATGAAGATAATTTTCTGCTTAAAAGTAAACATAGAAAACATAGAAAATTATGTTAAATAAAGGATACACCATTTATTCAATGGGACATTAATGAGGGATAAAGATCCTTTGGATGAGGAGGACCACTTTTAAAGTAAGAACCATTTGTGTATTGTGTTCGCGCAGGTTGTCTTATCACGTTTGTTAAAGGTCCTTTACTGTCCCGATAGTACTAAAATTTATTGGAGAAGGTATAATGAATGATTGCAAGTACCGAACTTTCGACAGGAATTACTAGACCATCCACCATACAGTCCTGATTTAGCATCATCATCCAGACTTCAGTCTTCTTCCAAATCTTAAGGAATTTCTTGGGGAAAAGCGCTTAGAGAATAATGATGTCTTGAAACTCTCGTTGAGTGGTTTTTTTATCTGATGAACCACGAGTGACAACTAAAATCGAAACGGGCTTGGAGCTTGGAGGAGAGGAAAATAATTATAATAATTATATACAACCTTCTCCTTCTTCGTTAAAATCTTAGAAGCAATGGAACCAAACTGTCAATGATATTGTCGGTCAATATTGTCAATATTTAATAGTTCTCTTGACGTCATTGTTGACGTTAATGGTAGAGTCATTATCTTAAAATCGCCCTACGGTGAATAAATTCACAGCTCTAAATATAATACTGCTTAGATGTGCACAGGCCTAACGCAATAATGACATTAACTCTACGCTGTTTCGGCAACATTTCTATAGCGCTTTGTCGCATTGTTCCAATATTCATTGTTGGCGTGGTTACCATCTGCTGCTAATTGTCTAAAGGTACATTGATTATTTTATTTCATTTGTATCGACTATAAGAGATCTTGAACTAAGAAGAGACTTGGTATTTCTTATTTCATAGAATCCCGGTTAATAATTTAGTGAAAAAAATGGATTTAAGTGAACAAGTAAATAAATAAATAAATAAATTTCAACTCTTACTTGATGGAAATTATTCATAATAAATATGGAAAGATAAATAATACTTATATTGGATTTCCACAGTCTTCTAAAGCGTTTTAATATATTTAAATCTACCTAGGTTTCGGTATCTGGCAATACCATTCTCAAGACAGAAAGAAGTTTGACAGATGAAAAACGTAAATAAATTTCATGTCGTAAATGTGACAACCAATCATTATTAACCAATATTCATCTTTTTCTAAAAATATATTTTGTTAGAATTATTTACTTCAAAAGGTGATCTAAGATAATTGAACTTCCCATGTTTAGTTGATCATTCAATTACTCTATATACTGAGAACATTTTAGATATTTCTTGATTTCAAATTTTCCCAAAAAATCAAGATCTTCTTTTTTGTCACTTATATGAAGTACTTTATTATATATCATATTATAATTATGTAATCGTTCCGTATGAACCGTCATCTTTAGATTGTCACATATTTTGGAGATATTTCAAACAAAATATCAAAAATTATATGCCATACAACATCTTCAAAAATATCTTTTAAAGTAAGAAATAATGTAGGTTCATTTTTGTTAAATGTAAAACCTAAAAGTAATAAATTTTCAAAATCGGGTATTTACCAACTAAATTGTCCGGATTGTAACGTCAACTATCTTGGCCAGACATGTAGAAATTTTAACATACGCTACTGTGAGCTTATAGATTAAAATAACCAGATAAGTCACATTACGCAAAACACCTCATTCACAACAAACACAAACTTACACTTAACAACACAATGGAAACAACAGTGGAAGTACTTCACATATGTGACAAAAAAAAAACTTGATTTTTTGGAGGAATATGAAATAAAGAAACACCTGAAATACCCTCGATATACAGTATTGAATGAACAACTAAACCTGGGAAGTTCAGTTATCTTAGATCACCTTTTGAACTAAATAATACTAACCAAATATATTTTTAGAAACAGAAGAATATTGCCTCATAATGATTGGTTGTCAGGTTTATGTCATGAAATTTATTTACGTTTTTAACCTGTCAAACTTTCCATATTTATTTAAGTAAATAAGTACTTTTTAATTTCTGTACACTTTCTGTAATTTTTTTAAGAATATTTTATAATGTTCAAGTAGTTAATTAGAGCCAATAGTAAACCCTACTGATTAAAAAGATGCCATATTATATATAAAATATTAATACTATTAACGTTAATAAATCCTACTTTCTGATGTTGGTTAAATCACCACTAAACGGACAAAAAAAAAATAAAAATCAAGAAAGTGGCTTAAGAGTGCAGCAGAAGAGGAATTCTTTGGCCGATATCTGGCCAGCTCCCAATAAATTTCGCTCGGTTCATTAAATGTGAGATTTTCGCACAGAGATACATTAGCAGTAAGAACAAACATAATTTCGAGTTCCTTTCGAGGACGTCCCACGCTTTTAACACCTCGCTACTGTTTCAGAATAATTGATGTAGCGTGTGATTTCTTCAAGATGTTTTTTTATTTTTTAGCTTTTCTTTCTTTTTAATTTGGCCCTGCTGCAATTTCGTATTTTGCGACTCATAAATTCAGTATAATTGTCGCAACTACTTGGACTTTTGCTGTTATATTTATAAAATATATTTTGTAATTTGCATTTCTGGATTAATTATAGGTACATTAATAAAATTCTGTTTGAGTTACATATGTATGTACATATACTTTTCTGCTTCATATACCACTACAGGCATCACAACCTTTTTAAAGTTTTGTACTCTAATATTCCTTTCTTAGAAAAATATTAATTAAAATTCATTCAACGCGCCTGTATGTCCTTCAAACAATTTTATGAATTTATGTGAATAGCTTCGTAGTATAATGGGTGTTTTAACTTTAACTAATTAAAACATCAGCTAAAATCATACAATGAAAAAAATTGACTAATCAATAATTAGCCCAATTCTAACAACCACAAACTCAAAAGTAAAGTTTCTTGTCCGCCAGGCAAAATAAAAGAAACCGATAAAATTTGTAATAGATTAATGACATCGCTCATTTTATCATTATCTCGCACTTTCATCTCAATAAATTTGATAACTCAACAGTGAAAATACGATATAAATCTCTGTAAATTAAAGTTAAGTTGTGAAATGAATAAAAGTAAAATTTTTTACAGTGAAAACTTAAAAACTACATAAGACATATTAATATTTTTATATTAAGTGTATTTTCTAGTGCTTTTCAAAAATCAAAAAAAATATTACAAGGGCTCGGTTTACCATTTATTTCTTTAATGGCTGGGATTGAGTGTTTTACGGAAAGACATTTTTATGCGTGTAATTTTAAAGTACTCTACCCATCCAGTTCAATCTTATATAAATAATAAGTAAAATTTTAATTAAATTACGCCGTGTATTCAATCGTGCAGGTATTTTTAATGCTACTAAATAATTGTTTTCATGCTGTTATATTCTGCTTTGTTTTTAATCATTCATCCTATGACAGACATTGTAATGTATCAGAAATATTGAAAGTTTCGGATTTGGTTAAAGTCTTCTTCTATATCAAATATATTTTCTTGTTTTTCTCCTATGATTTACGTTTTGTTTTTATGGATTTTTACGGATTTTCACGGTCATTTTCACTGGTAATTCTTTATATTTTTTTACAGTGTCTTTTCATCGTTCGTTATAGTAACCATGCATAACAAAGTTTCTTTATCTGCGTATTAATTTTGTCCATTTTCACCGTACTCCTTCCTCTCTTATAAATTATTTAGTTAGCAATAAGTAAAAAGAAGGCAGAAAATTGAGTTTTTTATACTCATAAAGCGGTAGCAACTGAAATTAAATATTCATGTTCCCTGAATGGTTTAAACAGAAACCAAAATTTATTTATTTTTAAAAAGGTCAAATTTAATTGAGTAGAATTCTGACGTCAATTGATAATATTTCATTTTATATAATTTTTTATGAATGTTTGATAATGCGTTATAACGTACCTATTTTCTTAAGTTTGCACATATTTCACCTACGCAAAATTTGGTTGAATCTTTAAATATTTTACTTTGTTATGTCGGTGGATTTATTGTTTTGTTATATGTTTAACATATGTTTATATAATAGTTATTTTTTTAAATCTAATTTATTACCCTGGATAATGCATACAACTTCCCCTGCAGCTATGAATATTTTACACTTGAAACATTATCTTTGTATTTATTACTAGTGCAGGTTTAAAAGTATTACTTCATGTAAATACTATAAAAATATTGGATAATGACAGTGGTAAAGAAACCCACCAGAATTTATTGAAGCCATAGGAACAACTTGTTTAAAAATTTAACCAAATAAGTCTAGAGTTAGATATAAATGTGCTTAGGATCAATTTACAGAGTAGAGAAAACAATTAAAACTTCAGTTTTTGGAAATGTTCTTTTAGCTCATTTTTCAAAATTGATATGAATTTTGAACAAAAAATTTTTTATCATTGTATAAAAATCTCTATTTTTAGTTTATTAAAATTATTTCTTGAATCGAAATTTCTACGTTACGACCACATTTAAACAGAGATATATCACTTCTAATAATTCAGAGTTTATAGGCAATTTTTTCATAACAAGGTACCAACTCTTCCCGATCTCTTGTTTGAAAAAACAGACTAAAACTTGTGAAACCAAAATTACACAGAATTTTTTGAGAAATATGATTCCAACCTTTAATCAGGTAAATTTTGTAAAATTTTGATTTTTACATTTTTGGCATTCAATTACGCCCTTTAGCGGTGGACCTACAATTCTGTAAATCATTTTCAGGTTTTTCTCGTAACCATTTTTGTTATAAATCTTTTTTCCCGAAGTTGTACTATAATCCATTCTTGAGAAATGGTCGACGGTCGTTCTTAGTTGTCCACCCGGTACAGTAGTAAACTAGTGAAGAATTAGTTAAATTATGGAATTTTGTTTCTATTTTTAATTATAAATAAACGAATACTGAATGAAACTTTATGTTTTTTTTTATTATTCCTCCTTGCTACTTTATCATTGAAAATTTGGGAAATTCTCATTTTTCTTCACTAATAATGATGATGATATCTGTTATAAAGGAACAAAAGACTTTGTGGTCAGGTATCTTTGTTGTAGATTTGTTTGGTATAAGTATTTTTTGATTGTATGAAAAACAGTGTACATTACTAGTAAATTTTCTCACTCATTGAAAATAGTGGCACCCATGTGAAAAATGTAATTTTCTTCAATCGTATCCTAATACACTGTTTCGAAATTCTGTTTTTCCACATCTCGGTTTTAAAACTTCGAGCATTACATGTTTGTATAAATAAAAGGCACTTTAAGATGCCATTGACAATAAATTATTATACATATGTCAATATCTACTTTTATCGTTTATGTCATTAACTGTATATTCTCGAAAGGCCGGTGCACTTTTTTTAATCGTAGGTAGGACAGCAGCAATGAATTGTCACTTGGACTTATTATTATCTCCTCCAGACGATGAAAATCATTCAGGTATAGAGTAACAAAATTTGTGGGATCGCGTGACCCGGCCAAATATCCCTTTCCCGGGCTTGGCACGCGATGGTGCGCTTCCTCTCCGTTCCCCGAAATTCGTTCCAATTCTGATTGTTTCCCCCCCGGCCTCCCGCTCCCGATGGCCACGTGCCATTCTTCCTGCTTTTCGAACCTCTGGCTCCCTCTCCTCACTAATTTTCCTTAATTTTCCTGAGTACGAAACCGGCCGACATCCCCTGGATTAACAATATATCCCTGGGATTTTTCTTAAGTAATTGCGGGAATCCACAAATATTCTAAGCTGAAAAAAGTATTAAAATGGTATTGCTAACTTGTGTGATTGAACGACAAAATTATATTGTGAGAAGAAAAAGAAAAGAATAAATCATTTATTCGTATCGATTAAAAATTTAATTGTTATATTTAACAAATTTATTTAGGTATATAAAAATATCCAAATTATTGATCCGTGTAGTCCTGTAACTTTTTGCGTCTCGTTAGATATTAAAAAACCACTCTTAACATAACCGTTGTTTTCCCTCATTTATCATTTTATTAGTTGTAACAAACAATTTTTTATGGTGATCAATTAGTTTGTTTTTTTTTAGATTTAATAATTAAGCATTTAGACTAATGGAATTCATTTCCCTTTTTTTTGGAAATACTTTGAATTTTATATGTACATGAATGTAATTATTATCCCTTAAAATAAATATTTTATACAGGGTGTTATAAGAGTGAAAAATGTATTCTTAGTAATTATTACGTGAAGAAACAAAAGGTTATCCATTAAACTTAAATGTGGTACAAGGGTTCAAATCCAATAAAATTCCAAAATCAAGCCACATAAAATTCTTTATTAAACCGACAACTAGTTTCGACCTCAGTGGGTCATCATCAGGTCAAGTAAAAACAGGAATAACAATAATACTAAATAAGATCCTTAAGAACACTCTAGTACAAATCAAAAACTTTTAATTTTTAATTTTTATTTGCCACATTTAATCAAATTTTAATGTAACCAAAGTGTTTTAATTTAATATTTATTTTGTATCAGAGTGTACTAGAGTTTTCTTAAGGATCTGATATAGTATTGTTGTTATTGCTGTTTTTACTTAACCTGATGATGACCTACGAGGTCGAAACTAGTTGTCGGTTTAATAAAGAATTTTATTGGATTTGAATTATTACGTGGATTACGAAGGATTTGTACCACTACTTTTTTTAGGTAATACATTACACGTGTCCAACAATCTTTGGGACACTACAAAACATCACAGATTAAATTACTTAACATATAGTGATATTCTTGATTTGAATAAAATTCCTTTTTTCACTGAATTTTTGAAACTACTTCACCAAACGATTAAACAATCCGAATGTTTTGCAAACTAACAAAATTTTGTGATTCATCATGTAGATATTCCTTTGTTACAAGACATATATTTTTATTAAAAGTTTGAGGTGTTGCCACGTATAAATTTTCGAGTAAATGTTTAAAGTGAATTTTTGGGTAAACTAATGAAATCAGGAAAACATTTTATTAGAATATTTTATTGCAAATGACACTTTATATATACCATTGAAAAGTAAGTAATATTTTCGCGGCACCCTGTATAATTACAAATAAATTAACTATTATTTGTATTACAAATTCATGTCTATGTAAGATTACAAATTCAAGTGAAAATAGTTTTTATTTATTATTAATTTGTGTGAATAAATATCTCTAACAAAATAATAGCTCGTCCATATTAATTTACTTATATTTACATATTCATAAACTTGTTAGCTAATAACTCAAACGTACAAATGCAGTAAGTAGTAACTCGAAGACAAGCACCTATAAATTATACCACTATCGACTGAAATATGGATTAAGACAAACAATTATTTAAAAACCTTACATATGTATAATTTAAAAATTAATTGTTTACGTTACAAACTTAAAATCCGAAGCGTTTGTACGTTTATTTGAGTTCTGATAATCTGCAGGCTTTGATAAACCTAATTAGAAACAGAAAAAATGAATCGATTAATCGTATAATAAAATCATACTGGAAAATAATAATAATTTTTTTCTTTCTGATGCTCCGCCACTGAGTTGGCCACCCTCAAACAAATTATTCTTTTCAAATAGAGACGGACTATATCAGTAACAAATTCTGCAATAAAATGGCCATAAACTGTCGGAAAAAGAAACAGTGGTCGTTATTGTTTTAATACATAATTGCTGGGTAGAAGGTTCATTATTGGGCAATATAAAACGTAATTTCCAACAAAATTGCTTTGATGTGGACAAGGAAAATACATATAGAGCATATTTACTAGAAATAAAATTCGTAATTGTGATACGGGAGGATTAAATCCATAATATATCAAATGATAGTACTTCCTTTGTTAGTTTATTAGTTACTTGCCACGGATACAGTTTCAGCGCCGAGGAGAAGTCGAGTTAATAAAATTTTTTATAGTATTAGGTACGATTTTCTGGTGTTCAAATAAAGGATCAACTTATTCGAAAAAATCAAACAAATCCATCATTTCTTAGTTTTTGTAAATTTTTGTTTTTCCTGAATTAAGTATTATTAGCATGTTTTTAAAATCGCGTGCTCAGTCAGCTTATTTATTGGATTCATGTTGTTTCGTTAAACGTTGTAGTATAGCATTTTTCTATAAATATTTTTATGGTTGCTCTGATTGTTTTCTGTCCTTATAATAGATAAATTGAGCTGTTGTCATTAGAGAAAAATAAGAAACAAATAATCATTTTTGGAACACTCTGACATGGAAGTTGCACCAGCTTATGGACGTTCAGTAAAAAATATTTTTTTAGGTATTTAGTAAACAATATCCAGTTTTTAAAAAAATATAGAAATAAATGGAATTACATTTTGTGTTTGGTATTCATTGCTCTTTTGTTAATTAATATTTTTTATTAGCAAAAGTATCATGGAACGAATTAATCAATGTTATTGTAAATCTTTTAATAATTGTTCTAATTTTCTTATTCATGATGATATTTTGTAATAAAAATGTATTGGCATTTTTTCAATAAATATTTTTTTGTATTAAGTAATATAAAATCACGATATTATAATAATTTCGAATCTAGTTTTTCTCTGTTATAGATTATTATTATTATTATTATTTAATGGTAGTAATTTTCAAAAATTATTTTTGTCTAAAAATGTCAGTTATTTCATAAATTTAAGAAAGCTGTTTTTGCTATCCCGCCATGTAGAATTATTTTGTAAAATAATGACAAATTCAAGAAAATTTAGTTAAAATGAAATATTTTAGAAATATTGATTTGTTATTGTTTTATGAATTGGATTGTTGAATTTTTCGGTTATTTATCTAAAATGAATGAATAAAATTCGCGAAAATGATGGGAAAACATTTTTGTTCCAATCATTTGTTGAAGTTTGTCTATTTTTATTTATTTATCTGAGGTATCATTTTTGCTACCGGTCAAATGTAATTTTTTTTAAACACTAAATATTATAAATTATTCTTCCCAGCGTGAAACAACGTACAATTTCATTAGTAATATTTCATAAATTATTCTTTTATTAGGAATATATGTATGTATTCTGTATGTAATGCTTTCAGTACTTTTTACGTTTATTAAGAAATAGTATATTTCTGAAGGCAAAGTAAGTTTTTAAATCTCTTCTGCTTAATAGATTTTCTTTGGGAGTTTTTCAATTTCAGATCATAAATTCAAGTGGTGCTACATTAGATTTTCATTTGACATTATCGTCCAGTTGATAATAAGTACGACACTGCATTGTTTTTAAATTAGGTGTAGAATAAAAATTTTTAATGGTCTTTTTGCAAATTTATACACCAACATTTTATTTAAAGAACTGTAAAACATCATAAACTACTCTAGCTCTACTACCAAAAAATAAAAAAATAAATAGAACAATAACTTTACATTCTATGTCACTTGTCATTTCTACGTCAATGCACTGTTATAAAAAAATTCAGTTGTTAGTACCATTTTCTAATTCCCATTTTTTATTTACCACAAAATACTTATTCTTCGCTATAGTTTTAATGATAGCGAATTATTCGTTCAACCACATCCCCAAATTTCTTAAAGCTCCTTCTCCCTCTCCAAAATTTTGTCTTCAAGGGAGGAGAAAGAGATCCCTTGCCCATCATCAGTTTGTATGCGACTATCAACTATTCGCGGTTTCCGTGGTAACAGCGCCGGCGCCCGACGCTTCCTTCGGCGTCGCGACGTCTGTAATGGCGTCGGTGGTAAATCCATCCACTCAAAAGACGTGTACGTAATTGAATGTGGCGTATTATCTTATTTGGTCATCCTAATTTCATTGAGAAGATAAATGGAAAATACAAAGTTACCTCAGCATCTATTATTTACTCAACTGTAGTGAAAATTGATAGACTTGATGAGAGAAAAATATCTATATACATTTTTATAAATGTGTCATCAAGCATATTTCATGTTATTTTGCTAAAATGCATTAGGGAAATAGAGATATGAATATTTGTCTCTAACCAAGGTTTCGATAAATTGCATTATCAAACAGTGACATAAGATTTGTAAAATTTTTAAAAGCGTACTTGAATTCATATTATAAATATTTCAATCAATCATATCAAGCAATATACGTACAGTATGATTTTTTGTTATAATACTCTAATTTACAAACAAAATTATCCAGATTGTAACGCCATCTATCTTGGCCAGATCTTTAGAAATTTTGAAATAATGTACCATGAACACGATCCTATAGATTAAAACAACCAAAAAGTCACATTACAAAAAACACCTCATCGACACTAAACACAAAACTACATTTAACAATACAATTGAAACAACAGTGGTGGTTCTTCATATAAGTGACAAAAAAGATGAACTTGATTTTTTGGGGAAATTTGAAATCAAGAAATATCTAAGATGTTCTCAGTATATAGTATTGAATGAACAATTCAACATGGGAAGTTCAATTATTTTAGATTACCTTTTGGATTAAATAACTATAAATATTAACCAATTTTTTTTAAGAAAAGAAGAATATTATAGCAAAAAATCAAACTGTATATATTGCCTGATAACGATTGGTTGAAATGTTTAGAGTATGAAGTCAAGTACGCTTATAAGAAATCTGTCAATCTTACGTCACTCTTTGAAAATGGGATTTAGCGAAACCTTGGTCACAGACAAATATTTAAAAATAGCTTAGTAATACTGTGGAAATTCAAGGTAAGAATAATTTATCTTATTTATATTTATATTCCACAAGGATTGAAACAATTTAAAATCTCCAATATTTATAGGAAGGAATCTGAAGAAGACGAGATATTGGTCAAAAAATAGTTAAACTCAAATTAATGGTACAAAAGACACCAGTACAAAACAGTTTGGTAGAAATACTTTAAAGAATGATAAATCCCCCAAGAAAAGACGCCAAAACAAATTCGATAGATATACCTAGTAAATAGATGATCACTGCAAATTCTGTTTTTAAAACATCACCATCGTTGATTTGTGGAGGATTACGATAGTATATTGACAACAAGTGATGATTGTTCACTTAAATTAGCTTCTCCTATTTAAAATATGAGTGTTGGCGAGAGACGAACATTCAACTGGTAGAATATTCGTCTTCATGCACTGGCTCACGAAGAGTATCGTGTCAGAGGCGGCATCGCAATACAACAACAAACGGTAGTAGACCGATGACGTAGGTGTTAACAACACGAACAAAATCTGAGGATCAGCTGATGATCGCAAGCAAGCAAAGCACCAGAGTGACGAATATGCGAAGAACAACTCATAAATATCCAAAGTCCACGCAATAGCGTGAGTCCTAAGTTGACTCAAAACAGCCGAGCATCACGGTTGCAATGGAGCACGCAACCGACAACACACACAACCGATCATCAGGTGAGAGCAAATTTTTCGACAATGCAATTCCTGCACCTACTTTTACAGTCATGAAAACACACTAGTAGCAATAATGAACAGGCATGGTTTTTTGCCACCTGTGAATAGCCAAAACATGGTTGGACACTACATTCTAATATTATTTATTTGTGTAGTTGGTAGTTCTGACATGGAAAATATAAAAATTGGAAAAGCAATAAATTCCTAAAATTATTTTTTAGCTTGAGGTCTGCTGCTTTAATTTAATTTCCGATTATGACACCACGCAGTTATCTGATGTTTGGCACACGAGCATTTGTATATTAGACATCTGTTGTGATAAGTAAAGTTGTGGAAGTTGAATATTGTGAGCCGTTTGAGAACAATTTAATTTTAAAGTAACGAATTGAAAAGAAACTGTGAATTTAAATCGCGACCATTTCGAGCAATGATTTTGCTTTATTTTCGATTACAGAAAAGTTTTTATTTATTTGTTTTATTTAACGTCGGTCTAGTTCTGCGACCAGGGCTGATCACCGACGCCGTGAGCACGCTACCCCCTAACCGGAAATTTTGCCTAATAATCAGGTATTCCAACCCGAGGTAGATATCATTAACTAGCCCAACATCCATGGACTCGGGACCGACAGTTTAACGTCTCCTCTGAAAGACGGCATATCTCTACTATCCTCAAAAACAGCAGAAAACATTAATGCTTTAAGAGAAATGATAATAGTACCTCGTCATGTAACATATAGGGAAATTCAATCTTGTTTAGACATTGATATGAAACTAATTAATTAAATTTTGCTGATTATTTATTTGTAAGAAAAATGGATAGAAACCACAAAACAAAGTTCAAAAACAGTGCGTAAAGAAATGCTCTAACGATTCAACTCAGGTATGTCAAATTTGGTATACGACATGGTTATTGATGATGAAAATTGGATATATTCTTATTAACCGGAAACAAAACAAAAATAGTTTGTTTGAGTGTTTCAAAATCAAGCAGAGTCAAAAAACTTTTTTTTTCTAAGTAAATGATTGCTTATTTTGTAATGAAAACTAAGCATGTCGCTACTATTCCTTTAGAAAATCTCAAAACAGTGAATGCTGAATGGTACAAAACTATTTGTTTATCTAAAATGAGAAAAATCAATACTAGTTGTAGTGTCATTATGCACCAGGACAATGCAAACCCCACACAGGCAATGATAAATAGATTATAACTATATAACAGATTAAATTAGTGACCAATTCTCCATTCAGACCTCATTTAAATTCAAACGACTCAAAAAATCAAAAATCAATTGCGTGGTTAACGTTTTTCAAGCCCAAAGATGCAGTTGAAGCGTTTAAAAATGCCTTGATGAGTGTGCCATCTTCAGATCAGAAAGAAATGATACGACAACTTTAAAAAGAAATGTTTTGGAAAGCAATAAAGCAACTTTTTGAATTCTAAATGCTTATCATAATTTTTCAGTCTCTTTATATAAGTTACTTCTTTACAAGGAAAAATGTATGGCGACCCCTCAGGATTGTAATAAAAATATTTATGTATATGACGTCATGGATAAAATCAAAGGGTTCCTTCTTGAACTGTGTTTATGGTCAACGTCTATACAGAAACTCATGTAGAAGTATTTTTCTTGTGTTCAAAAGATTGTCAAAGAAATTGCAATGGACCAGTCCTTGGTACTAAGGTCTCATATTTCTTGCATAATTTGGAAAAGAAACTATTAGGTTACTTTCCAGAACTCGACTCGAAAGTTGACAACAGGGATATATGGACAATAAATCCTTTTTTGAATATGTCGTTACAACTAGCTGATTTGATGATGGAGATGAAAGAAAATCTAATGGATCTTTCTACTGACGGCAGATTTAAACAAATTGAACTCTTCTAGATGAAGATAAAAGAAGATTATCCGGAGCTGGCAAAGGAAGCTTTTAAATTATTAGTACCATTCACCACTTCCTACCTATGTGAACATTCTCTAAAAAACAGAACACTAAAATGTTTGTATTTTTTCTTTTACTTGACTTGAAACAGCGGCCCCGGGGGTATCGACAAATAGTTTGAAAAACACCGACTTAATCATTACATAAAATTTAAGAAATTAGATCAGCATAAGGCTTAAAAAGAATGATCTATTTTTATACTTTTATTTGTTTAAGTTTGGCTCTTTTAACATTTGCATAAAATTACTATTTGTTCTAAGGTTTTTTTACTTGGAACGCCTTGTACATTTATGAAATAGATTAGTTTCCTTCGGTACACCGTTATATGTGGGATACACGGGGCGTAATTACATAAAACCGGAAGTAGGTTCCGTGGGGCTGCGAATCAGGGTTCGGACCCCGTCGTTGATTACTCGGAGTTGCCCCGTAATTTATGGGGCCAGACAGATTATTTATATTGTCATAACTTTTTTATTGGTGTTTTTATAACGTATCTGGTTGATTAATGTTCGGTGGGAGTACACTAGGCACTAAAATTTTATGTTTATGATAGAAATGTTGCAAAAAATTGATCAATTTCGGACACAAATTCACTGAAGAGTAATAGAGGAGAGAGAAAAAATTAATTACAATGTTAGGGGTTCAATGGAATAATTAATAAGATAGTAATATTATACAGTGATAAATATAATGGATCAAGAAGGAAAAATAATTGAAGATAAAGTAGTAGAAAAATGGGAAGGAACATTTTGAAGAATTAACAAATATTGAGATAGAAGCAACTAAAGAAAGAATAAAGTGCAATAACAGAAAAAGAAATAAAAGAAACTCTACACAAAATAAAATAAGCTAAAATGTTGGAAAAAGAGAATTTCACTGCGGAAATGATCAAATATTAAATTCTACTTTTTTCATAGACATTATTGATCTAAATAACAATCGTTTAAAATAGATATACACATTTTTTAATTCTCTAGAATTAAGTAAATGCTGTGTATAATTGTACTCTATGTGTCTAACTTTAATTCATAAATAAGAATGTGCTCTGTATATAAATACTATAGTAAATTTCCCTAGATTTGTGTCTTTTAATCAAGTTCTCATTGTTATAGATAATTCCCTTTCGTGAGCGAGAATCTCGCTTTACAGACGAACTAATAAATAAGTATCAAATCCTTTGATTCGACTTAGTCATAAACCCTTTCCACCATGTACGCCTCTAATTGATTTTACCACGTGCTGTGACTAAACCATCTATCCAATAAAATACTATTGTTAAAGTATACCTTATATGCGGATAAATGATCACTTTGAGATGCGTTATTGAATTCTCTTTAAATACATTTTTAATGCAAGTTACTCCCGGTTATACCGAAACATTTAGTTTTTATATATTTATTTAAGAAAAAAATACGTGAGCCGAATGAATGATAAAATTGTGTTAGTTTGCAAAAGATTCAGATCGGTTCAGTCAAAAAAGGAATTTTATTCAAATCTAGAATATCACGACATGTTAAATAATCTAATAATAAATTTTTCACTCCTCAACATCCCATGTAATCGATTATTCTAAATATCCGACTGTACTACAATAAAAACTTATTTTTAGAACATTTAAAAAAGCGTTGTTTATACTTTGACGGAGTTCCAGCTTTAGCTGCTTTTCAGTAAATAATATTTGGATAGATCTAAAATACTAATATTTTTTTCTTAAAAAAACGACTGACTTCAGAAAAAAAAATTATAAGACATTTTTATTCTGCATACGTTTTTAACCCCATCCATAAATATGTGCATTATTTTCGCGGATACTTTGCATATAAAAAGTTTAAACTTATTTAGATCATTTGTAGTCTATGCAATATTTAATTTTCAAAAAATTCTGCAGATAAAACTTTAGTCAATCGCAACTTGAAATTTAAAATAGATTAAAAAATATTACGGTACAGATGAAAATATTAATATACTTCAAAATATTATTATAAATAGTATAATACTGCAATAAAAATTTAATTGTCGATTTAATATAGAACCCTAAAGAAATGTTTGTTATACAGGTAAGCCAGCACTATTTTGCAATTATACTTACCAAATTAAATGTCAGAAAAAGTATAATTATTGATAAATATTTACATTTTTTAGATAAAGATAACGTTAGCTAAATACTGTGTTTCTGTTGGCTGTAAAAAAGTGAAGTGTCATTCAAATCGTACTATTTATTATTCAATGGTAATAAAAATCCTATTATGCTAATAAGTTTGGTTCGCTGATTTGGAAAACTCTACGGCCGTAGAACGCATAAATAGGTATAAATGGGCATGAAGAATGAAGTCAGGGGTTAGGTATGCAGAGGGATAGATCGTACTAGTGCCTAGTGGTTGTAACTATTGTTTCGGCTCGTTGATTTCATTATTTTCACCTGGAATGAGAGTCGGGCTACAACACGGCGGACGACCAGCTGGTCTATCTCTCATCACGCCCCGTTTCCTCGGGCACTTTTGACCAAACAGTGTCGTACCATTATTTCAGAATTAGATTTTACCCCATACCCTTAGTTCATTAAAGTTTACAGTTCATGGGTTTCATCGTCGAGTCAAAACATTTATTATACTATCATCTTATGAATTATTCTCAGAAAATTTTCGAAAAATTTAAAAAATATTTTTGTTTTCAAAAAACCTCAAAATTAGAAAGGAAGAGAATTAGATAAATTAATAGAAGATATGACTAAAATAAAAAATCTCGAAAGAAAAAAGAGACAATTCAATTTAGATCTGCACATGACAATGTCCCTAAGGGTTTAGTTAAAAAGATAACAGGGAGAGAATAAAAGAGAAAAGAAAAATTAAGAGTAGAAAACGATGACGAAAATTAAGAAAATACTACGGGACCGAAAAGAATCGAATTGACTACTTAAAATAAACCAGAAAAAGAAGACGAAGAAGAGAAAGATTTGCTAATCTTGATTTTAATTTATGCTTAAGATGTATAGGTTACCAATGTAAGTAAAAGTATAGAAAATTCGTAAATTTTTTAACATAATCACAGAAAAATTTTATTACTTTCTACGTAAACTGGTAAATGGCATCACATGGAGGTAATCCCAAGATATCCTCCATTAAAAATATCAAATTTATATCAAATGCCTTACATTCTTTAAGCATCATTTTATTAGATATCTGTAATATAATAATTGTTTTGCTATAATTTGCCCCAAATGATTAAAAACATTTTTATTAACATCTTAGAGACTTTTGCAATATTTTGAACTTTTTCTTATTTATTGATAGATAGTAGAATAAAATTCTGGGTCTTACAGACCTCTTCTAGAATTTGTTTTTGTATTTTGATCTATCAAGGCTTAACATATGTTCATTCAGTCTGCCTCTTTTATTTTATTCTAACTTAAATACATTTTGAAACTTCATATGATTCTATTGACTCATTTATGATTAGTCTAGTTTACATTATTTCTTTAATTTCTGACTCATAACACTTTAATTATCTCAAGTGTTGTTACCAGCAATAAGGAAATTCTGTTAAGTAGTAAAATATAATTAACGAGCCCTATCATATGAACTAAGACTAGGTGTCATTTTGTCTTTTAAATTAGCAAGGAACGTTAGTTGGTTGTAGTAGCCACCTCGTAAACTCTAGACACACTTCAGTAAATGAATACTTTAGATTTTAATGAATAACAATGTCTTTTTACATTTTTTTTCACTTTTTTATTTGTAGCTCTTTAAGATGTTCTTTAACCATCGACTTCTTTGTATTCTTCATTATTTCAATCTTTTTACATGACCATATGGTTCTTTGTTGTTATGTTTCAGCCGTTGTTATTTTACCTTCTGACTCATTATCTGGTCTCCTTATCCATATAAATATGTTAATATTTTCCTCTTCCATCTTCTATGATCTTCCAACTTATCCACTGTATATGATTCAAATGTTTAGTTATGTTAAGTCGTTCTAGTAAGATTCTCACAAGTTCTAATTTTGTGTTTTTCTTTAACAGGGGTTTTACCTATAATCGTGTATATATAGATATTTTAACACGTAAACTAAAACGGTGAATCTACAATATAAATCAGTTTAAAAAATAAAAGCTAATTTAACCTCATCTTAATTTTATACTTTCAATTTGTATTTTTTTAATTTTATATATTTATAATTGTATGTGTTTTATCTATCTACTTGCGTCAACAGTAGGTTTTTTAATCAATTTGTAAATAATTTACTTGCAATTTTTTACTTCTCTGTAATTTTTATAAGGCTTACGTCTAACACTACTCAGGCTAAAACTGGTTTCTTTTTTACATTATTTTAGACGTGCAATAATGTCGTCTAATATTTTGATTGTTTAACTTTCTATTTCATCTCACATTTTTTATTCCGTTGTGATAAGCTGCATTTTATCTGTTTATCTGTTGTTCTTCATATGTCTGTATTGTCATAATCATCACTTGTCTGCGTGCCTTCCATTATCATGTATTTTATTTTCTATTGGTTTATTTCTAAACCTAATATAGGTTTGAGTTGCTCGCTTTGTGAAAACTAATTCAAAAAGAATATTTCAAGATGTTACTTTACGTTTCAGTTTCTAGGTTCTCACGTTTATTTTTTACGACCTTTTTAACTTCGACAAAGGGCGCCAATGGTTTTCCACCTCGGAATGGTTTATCTGTTCTCGATTTCAGTGTCCATATATCTCCTGCGGAATGGTTAGGGCTCGGGGTAGTTTATTAGTCAGCAGACCCCCTTAACTCGACAGACACTACTAATTTAACAAAATATGCTTTCGCCATAATAAATAAAATATATCATAACCCACAACGCAACTGTCGCTGCTATCCAACAGATAAAAATAAATACAAAGAGGGTAAAAGGACTCACCGGAAGGTTAGTAACCTCAAAAAAATGAATCGTCTACAAGTAAAATTGTTTGTAAAATTTGAATATAGGTCAGCTGTCAGCTTCTTGCTTAAATCATTATAAACAAATTAAAAATATTAAATGGCCAAAGTTGAAACTTGAGTTGGTATTAATTAAATCTATGCGCCTCGAGGCGGTCGTTAACAAAAAATTATGTTCTCACAGTTATAACGAACGATTTATACCTCCACTGAGATTAAAAAATATCATTAAGTGAAAGGAAAATGTTCTACTATTATTTTACTAAAATATAAATGCAGTTATTATACTACTACAAAAAAATACCTATTCTAAGTTTATAAATAAGTGGATATTTTTTTGTTGCTAAAATGAATATTCGTTCAATAACTTAAAAATAAAATTATTTTATGAAAATATTGCATAAATCTACAGGGTGAAGAAGTTGTGCAGACAACTGTGTTAACGATTTTGTCCGTTATAGTGATAAAACGTGGAAAAAAATACAAAACAATGTAAAAAGATGTTTACAACTCTTTCTACAGGTTTGTTCCAGCAAGAAGAAAAAATAATAATTATCAACGAAACTGTGGAAAATTTTAATGAACTTTAGGTTAAGCAAACACGTTGCAAATAGAATTGGAGAATAATTTGAAGAAAGTGATTTGTGATTAAAAGACAATCGGGAAGTAATGATAAAATAAGTGTCAAATATCAAGTTTTGATATTTCTTTGGTTCACCGGATATGAAGCTGATCGATTTTACATTCCAATTAGCAGTTTATTTAGGGTTTCAAGGAGATTTATTTTTTGAGCAACAAGTAATATTTAACTTCAAAATTATACTAGTTTCTAACCAAACTTTTGCTAAAATGAAGGAGTTAGACAACACAACAAACCCAATTATATTTCATGTTCTAGCAGAGAATTATTGGAAATATGTTTGTAACAATCATGTACACTGTATTAATGTTATTAAATTGTAGGAAACTTCTTGCTGAACAAGCTTTATGTAAATATACTATTAAATGTACATATTGCCAGAAAAACTTTTGAAAAACCTAAAATAATAATTGATTTCATATAATATCATTAATAATGCTTCCAAAGACTAAAGGACTAAATATAACACCAATGCTCGAGGGCTTATATTATTATTTATAACACAGACTAATATTTTCTGCTTTCGTTAATCAACTCCTTCGTAATTTATTTCTTTTTGTAGAGGAAACCCAATATTCAAACAGGTATGGGTACTTGTATAACGTCTTGGTCGTTTTTTGCAAAAGTGAAATATAATACGGAATCTCTTGTAAAATTTTACTCAGAGATTGTAATAGCAGGCGCTTAACGGCTTGTGAAAGATTCTACAGCTTCTGGATTTGCCAGCACCGTAACTAAACAAATTCATTAAAAATATTTATATAATGTTGAAAATTGTTATATGTAAATGTAAACAGTCCACAAAATATCACTTGATAGAAAAGAATGATATAGCCAATTTATTTAAAAAATAAACTAAAAACCAAATTCTATCTCTTTTATTTAGCACTCGAAAAAATGTTGAATAACAGAACTGAAATTATCGTCGACAGCTTAAATAGGTAGAAAACAGAATCGTTAATAGTATCATCAAAAATATTAAGGAAAAGAAATTATGCAGTTTTACATAATATCATTCACAAAGTTGTACACATTTTCTTATTAGATAAACTCAAGAGAATTTCCTCAAATTCGTATTATTATGAGATAATATCTTACCATAAAGATAATTTCAATAAAATATTCCAACTACAATAACGCTTTATTATTTAGAAAACGTTGCCAAGTGTAATTGTAATGAGTCCGGACCTGATCAAATGATGAACAATTTCTGTAGTTTCGCGATCAAGATAACAGCTGTGATTTATTCCGTCGATAAAAATTTGTCAAAAAATCAAATTCTCTAATTAATTGGGCATCCATCCTTAACAAATTTGCCAATGAGGTATATTTTTTATTATCCGGGTTATCAGCGAATTCCTTTTTACTTTCTATAGTGTTGTGTCTGAAATTTTCAATATGGATAATCTTACATTGCAGTATGCATAAATCTCTAGTTATTTAAATTTTTTCGTGCTTGAATTTTTGTCTTGATATCGATATTAAATTCAAATGAAAGATATGAATTAAAATGTATGAAAAAAAGTAATTTTTGAACTAATTGACGGCAATCTGTAATCAAACCAGTTTCACACAATATAATTAAAGTTAAAACAATTTTTGTCACTTGAAAATATCACTGTAAAAGACTGATTATTATTTTCTTATAGTATAAAATATTATTTAGATACAGGTAGATCTTTCCAACTTTACCCACGTGTCACCTACATACGAAGATATAAAATAAATATCTTTCATGTGATAGTACACAAGCAAAATAAATAGTGATTATATAGGGGAATTTTAATTACTTTTAGTACTTTTTAAAAAAAGTGTTCCATTATGATACAAAAATATTGATGAACCTTGAAATAAAAAAATAATAAAAGTTGCTTGCAAATTTGCCGAAAGATCACCGACTTCCCATTTTACTAATCATTTTAATTGTAAAATAAAACGAATAGTAAATATTGTGATGATCTATAGATCAGCCAGAAAATGTAAGAGCTAAAAAATATGTTACAATATGAGTTAATCGATTACAGCTTTACTAATTCTAATATTTATTTTTAAAGCAAATTCCTGCTATAAAATTTAAAACAGAAATGATTGCGTGTTGGTTTTAGTTGTTAGTAATCCATCACAGTTCGCAGTAAAGCCAGCCTTATAGATAAATTATTATGACCCTGCATAGATCATTAGATCAAATTGTCAAGATGTCAAGGTACAAGCACTTATTTTCGGGGCAGCAGCAGGAAATTGCATCCCTTCGTTAAGGCTTAACCTTCAGATTTTAGCGATAACTGGTAATTATTCATCAGCAGGATCAAAGCGCAGGATCGCAGGAGCTTTGGGTGAAAGGAACAGGATGCCAAAGGTGGAGGGGATGGCCGAGGGTGACTCAACGCCGTATCCGGTCGGGCGCCGCGATAAAATGAGCGCTGTCGATGCCAAAGTTTCCGCTATTACCTGCCATTCCGTTTTTTAGAGGCTCTCCCCTCTTTTCTTCCTGCTGTTCCTGCTGTTTAGTTAACTCTTGCAAGACTTTTAGGGTGAATGGAATAAGAAACGTTTATTAAAATCACAAAAACTTTAATGATCTTTTTTTTATTCTACCTAATATAAAATTGATAGCCTTGCTATTCTGCTCCACGAACTCGATATCTACCATATAAATATTTGATTTAAAGTGAAAGGCTTCAATGGCCAGTCAGTAGTCAGTTTAATTTAATTTTTGATGGAATCAAACAAGATATTTTAAACTTTTAAAATCTGAACAATAAAGGTATTTTTTGAAGGGACTGGTCAGTAACGAAATACAACTCGTATTTTTTTTGTGTATGCTAGAAAAATAATGAATCTTCAACGTTGTGTTATCACACATCAGTTCTTTAAATAACTTGAAGATACTTCTGAAATTAATATCCGTTATAATATAAAAAATTAGAGATTAATTATATATAGTTGGTTAAAACAATAGATATCAAATAATTTTCAATAAATAAAAAGGCTAAAATTATTATTAACATTTGAAGAGAACATAGGAAAATGTTTATCTTTAGGGGTAAACCAGAACGAACTCCAAGTTCATCAATTTTTATAATATATAAATTGAAAAAATAAAACAATGTAAATGATGTCAAAATGACAACGAAGTTAACTTATGATATAAAAGTTTCTCAAAATTAGTAAATTTCAATTTTTGAACATAATAGTAATAGTTAAACATTAAAAAATTTTGATTACGAGTAAACAAATAGTATCTCTCAAATATTATCTTTTGTTTTTTCAAAGTTTTGTGTTCTTAATAATGTATAAGTCAATTCTTCGTTAAAAAGGAAATACTGACATCGAATTTGGTGCAAATGTATGAATAACTGTGATTAATAATTTGAAAAATAAAGCTTTCAATGCGACAATACTTGAAGTTATAAACACATCGATTATTTAAGGACTTTCTTATATATAAAAAAGATTTTTTACAGGAAACAAAACACCAACTTTTCTTGTTTTCAGTGGGATCTCAAGATGATAATCGTGATTTAGAAAGAAAACAATAACAATCACATGATTTGAAAATAAGACAATGATATTTCTGCAGTCGGGATCCGTAAGTCTTTTACTTTAAACAATGAAAAATAATAATTTATTTTAGGTTTCAAAACATTTGTTTAATTTTATAAAAAAAATAATTTGTGTTAAATTTTGTACAAATTGTTATAACCAACACAGTTCGGAACCCACCCGTGAGATAGTTTAGGACATGATTTTAATTTCAAGTTTGAAAATTAATGATCTGTAGGGAATTTATCAGTATCGATAATTTATAAAAAATTATTATTTGTTTAATTAGTTATTAATGTAAATAATTAATTCTGATTATTACATTTTAAATTTTAGATATAACTTGGGGCCCAAAAAAAAATTTGAAATAAAAATTTTAGTTTTATTAAATAAATGTTTCATTGAATTATAAAAAATATACTACACCACGTTCAATTAAATACTAAATCTCTTAAAAATCAACGCGACCCAGAATAATTTTAAAATATAATAATTGAGGAAATATTGATTCTAACGTGATAACATTTCGATTTAGTTTGATTAAATAGCAATTTAGTTATTAAATTAAAATACTATTACCCTTTGGAGTAATTCCTGGTGTGGTGGGCTCTTAAAACAACATTAAAAATTCTTGTAAATCATGCGGAAGGGGCAAAAATAATCGAACCAGCTAAATCGAGGGTACAATGGTAATTAACAGCTGGCTATAAATAAGTTTTCATGTATATCTGATGACCACGTGCAGGCTTCATATTAAAAGCTACCCTGAAAACCGTTCACGGATTTTTTATGCACAGAACCACCTGCCCGGTCCGAACTGAACGCGAACACCTTCTGATACTCGATTTATCGATTGCACATCTATCAATTTTTTTTGTCTGAAGGAAGGTATAATGTTTAAATGCGATTAAACCCAAAAAAAAAAAAAAAAAAACAATGACGACCGCCAGTACATCCATATCGTTTTATTTAATAAGTCACCAATTCCGATCTACCACCCTTTATTAAATAATCCTTTACTTTATCTTACTTTCTTTTTGGAATACTGTAGAACAACAAAATTAGAAAGAATAAAGTAGATCGATCTGGTGTAACAAATGAGAGTAGATTGTCGAAGTGGCGAAATGAGATTAATGGAATTTATTCTTGGAACAATTAAAGTAATCGCAAGAATCCGTGTGAACAGTCGAGATCCTGGATGAAATTAAACACCCGCATTGGTC
This sequence comes from Hermaeophaga mercurialis, assembly GCA_951812935.1. NCBI lineage: Eukaryota > Metazoa > Arthropoda > Insecta > Coleoptera > Chrysomelidae > Hermaeophaga > Hermaeophaga mercurialis. Next base: position 12,622,796 of record OX638362.1, read on the forward strand.
ACGTGCCGGACCGAATGTACACAATACTTCCTTAATTTTAATCTCAGCAATTTTTTTAACAAAAACATTTACCTGTATCGCCACTAGCTCTAATTTACCGGTACAAAAAAACAAAAAAGATTGTAAAATTAAAATTACCCTTACCTATGTTTCATTTGGAGCCTGCTTCAAATATTATAACATGTAGAGATGCTAAAGAAATACATTTTTTTTAATATTATTGTTTTATTTTCTTTGTGGCATTATTAATACTTCCATTTACATCTGTAACGAACTATCATTAATGGTTTTCCTGTTTGTTTAAATAGTTTAGTTAGTCTGAATACAGGAGAGGATAAAATAGATGCTACTATAAAATATTGAGCATAAAATTTACTATGTTAAAGGTTCTAGTCTTTGTTTTGCAAGAACGTTCAACAACCGTATTTAAAGAGAGTAAATTGGTATGTGCAGTTGATGTCGTTTAGAATCGGGAGTCCTGAGAGCCCATGATACAACTCTAAAATGTAATAATATCAGTCAGGTCTTTTGTATTGTATACCTCGTTGAGAATATGGACGGTTGACACGCAACTCGGCCATAATCTATAACAGCATCTATTTACTCCTGGTCGACGACTGCATTCCCTAGATATTTCCCAAATGCTCCTCTATATCTCATTCAATTTTCCTTTCTACTTTTTTTGTCTGGCACGTGTTTTTGAATAAAGGTATATTTTATTGCTCTGTGTATATGAACGTATTTAGTTAATTCTGTAAACTTTTTCTTTGTTTACCTAGCTTTCTATATTCTAGTTTATCTTGAGTTTTTTTTATTCTTTATCCTCATTTTTAAGTCTTCCCTTCTTTAATCATACACCCTATCCAGAAACGACAGTGGATGAAAGTACCGGTTTTCATACTTGATAATAATTTTTTAATTGCCTTTAGTCTTAGTTTTTGTCCACCCAAAAATTTGAACTTTCTGAATTTAGCGTATAATGTCCAATGCAGTAGATACGTCTATCGATGGAAAAGTGAATAGAGACGTTAGAATAATGGAAACAAAATCCAACGAAAATCTATTCATATTTCAAATATGAAATTGTCAACAGGACCACGTGAACGCCTAACTAGAACAGGACCGTATTATTTTCAATTAAAATACTCCAACAAAAGGAAATCAATTATAATAACAACACGTACGTTGTGCAATAAAACTGATGCTTGTAAACCAAAACCAAGGAGAGCACAAGAGTTTACATCGAATGTTTAAAAATTTATTCAGTCACAGTCTATCCAATTCCGGAATTAAGACTTGTTTAAAAGTCACTGAGCAATGCACTCACTCACTCTCCCCTTAAAAATAGATTCTCAAGTTGTTTGTCATCCTACACATAATTTAAAATATTATATATAATTTTTCAAACTACATATTTAAAATTAAGTTTAGTTTAAGTTGTGATCAGTGAATCAGTGGAAATTTGTGTCAAAAACTATGTAAACCACTGAAGAATTCGCATCAAAGTTATTGTTAAAGTGTAAATTCGTTAGCTTCATTAAAGCTGTTAAAAAATAAATCAATTTATTAGTTATTTGGTTGTAGAAAATATATCAAACAAAACAAAAAATTTTGAATAACAAAAAATTAAGCAAATTATTAACTTACAATAAGGAAATAAAATTATGAGTGAATTGGTAATGATCTGTTAATATTTCTTTTAAATTTAAAACTGCATTTTCATTTCTCTTTTTGGTTTATATTCATACTTTTTCTTTTAATAAGGATTATTTGAAATGTTCGAAAAATATGGATTTTCAATTCATTGATCCACTAAAATTTCTTTTTGTTGAAGTTGTAGTTTATATTTCAATAGCTTCTTTTTTTTGCAGGTTCACTATTTATTCTTCATGATTTTTTCATTCTCCGTTTTTACTTCAAGACTATTTTTAAAATATTAAGGGACTTTCATCTCTTGATCCGTTGAAAATTCTTCTTCTTATAGTTTTTCTCGATATTTTAAATCCTCCTGTTTTTTTTAGATTTCAGTGAGTATATCTTATTTATTACTTGTTTCTTATGATTTCGGGTTCCTGCTTTTTATTTATTGAGTTTCTCAATAATTCAATAAATCTTGAGTGAATAATATTTTATTCTCAAATTTTGTTCTTTAACCAGACATTATTTTAATTCTTAAGAAATTATTTAGAAACTATTATGATATCAAAAGATTTTGTATGTTTAATAATCTCTTAATTCAAATTTCAATGTAATTCTAGTGAAGACAGGTTTACGTTGTGTTGTAGTAGAGAAAAACTGATGGATATTTTCAGTTGAGGATGAGTTATTAAAAAATTTGGAGTAGGTACGGCACAACAAAAGAACGAGAAAAGTGATAGCCGAAGAGTAACCAATAAATTAAAAAGCTACTTTAATGAAGAGATCTTGGAGATGCTGAGAATAAACAGGATTGTATTCCAATTTAGTACACAACAAACTAATTGTTATTTATGGCTACAAATACTAATATTTCATCGGTACCATCATGGGTGGATACTACACGGACCAACGTCTCAATCATACGATATACGAGCCGGCTTGTCATCACCAAAAGATTTGTTCCAACTTCCATATACTAAAATATGACATACATTTTTCTAATTTACTTCATGTGGCTTATTTGTTTAAATTGGATAATTGTCGTTATTTGCACTAGTATTTTTTTTAATTATTTTAAAAACTCTGTTCGTGTGTTAAAATATTTTTAAATGTGATTTCTGTTGGATGAAAAACGTGATATTTTTAAACAATATTGTCATAAATGAGGACAGACAAGTAAAATGTGAATTGCATTTCCACAAAATAAAATCCATTACTCAAGTTAACTTTCGTATCACGATCAGCATGTTACCAACTTAATAAGGATAAACTTCAAGAAAATTTGACATTCAATACCGCAACTTCTATATGGAAGTTTTGGAATTTTAATAATTATGCTAATAAATCAAAGGTAAATTATTAAAATTATTATAGTTAATTTATTGTAGAATGTAAAATTTTAACAAAAAAACAGTATGCGTTTTAGGACAGTTCCTTGAAATAAATGACTTTTTTTAGAACGAATGTCATAAACTATAAAAACATCATAAATTCGTAATTAAAATGAATTAAGGACATTAAAAATTAAAATAAGAATGTTCTGCTTGCATTAAAATCACAATCACAGGTTGTGTCGTTAATTGTATGATATAAGTATAGTCAAGTTCTTTATATACTAGACAAAAAAGCGTAATAAAATTTTTTGTTAGATGTTTAAGAGAAAATTTTAATTTTATGCTTTTCATGCTTAAATGTTTCTTAAACTGTAGCGTTTGTTATAAAATATTTTTCTACTCCAATTTTTAAGATACTTCGTACTTACTGTTTCGGTTTTAGTAGCTAATTATAATTTCATTTTGAACTTCCGTATTTTGGAAACAATAATGTAACATTTTATCAATTTGTTATCATTATGAATGTAAAACGTATCCTATTAATTACATTTGGATCTCTTGGAAATTATTTTCGATACAAAGAATTGTTTACAATTATTAATAATTTCCGAATGATATGATTGTATTTCGATTATTAATTGTATCAGTTTTGGCTTGGACATTACATTTTATTTAATCTTTTATTCACAATTAATTGTAACTTATCTATGTTTCCAAAGTTAATTTTTGAATCCTAGACACTTCCTAAAATTAACATGATTCCTGTTAGTGATAATTAAACAAATTTTCCCGAAACACTTTCGATTTCAATAATTTCCCCAGCAAAGTTGCATGTACAACTGATTTTTTACTGCTAAGTACTAGTGGTTATTTATCACAGAATTAAATTCAAACGTATTTTAACAGGGGCTTATCAAAATTAGTGAAAAAGTTATAATTTCGTCAAGTCACGTGAGTTAATTGTCTTACAATGAGATTGCATGTATGCAAATGAATCTGAATGAGTGCAACTCTGTGTTTACACGGGCTCAACTCTTTATGAGTTAATTTGAATAATTCCCAACGAACCTATGTACCGAGATTTATCAAGAGAGTTTAAAAATGTCTCTCAAAGAAATACGGCTATTTAGTAATCTAACACTAAATAAATCGTTCAAAATTTTTTTTAAAAAACCTTACTTTGTGTGCTTAGTTAATTTTTAATATAATTCATAAAAATACTGTCAGCCATATATATTAAAAACAAAGAAGCTCAATATGAATCTATTAATTCCCATTGTATTAAACAAAGTGATGTTTAAAAGCTAACAAGAAGTATTTTAAAAATTAATATTAATACTTAATCTTTAGGGCTGTTCTTTCAGAGTAAAAAACAGCAGTAGCTTCTTCTGTACAAGTAAGAAAAATAACATAATCAGAATCGAAACGAAAAAATAGAAAAGGTAATAAAAAAAGCTTATAAAGCATCTAAATGAGCTTTGGTTTAAAAAGGAGAATTTTCCAAATAACAGACTAAATTATTCGGAACCGAAAAACTTAAAAAAATACCTCTTCTTACTACTTTTTGATTCTAGAACCATTCATAAATGATTGTTTATTCTTTTTCTTCTAAGTTCCCACGATTAACTTAAATTGTTTTATGGCCATTTTTAGGAATTTTATTAATTCAGGATGTTTAAAATTCATTGATTTGAAACAAGTTAAAATAATATCCAATACCCTGTATAATCTTTCATATATTTGACCAATAAGATGTAAAGACTCTTACCAGACTTTCTTCAAATTTTAATTTACAACTTCGCAGTCGATCGCCATAAACTTAACAGTTGAGATACAAATTTCAAATAAAATTGTTGCTTATCACCAAAGCTGCAGTAAAATTATCACAATCTTAGGATTATTAAATTAACAACTCATCAGTAACCACGATAAAGCTATGTAAGTTAGATTTAAGTAGCGATTTATGAAAAGAACTTTTTTTTTATGTTCAAAACGAAGGATTACCAATGGGTAGTCCAATATCACCCATTTTTGCAAATATTTTTATTCAAATATCTCCAAAAATGTATAGTTTTGGTATAGATATGTCCATGATGTTTTGGCTGGTTTTACAGGTACTGATAGGCAATTGGATGTTTTCTTTAATTATTAACAATTTACATCCAAAAATAAAATTTACCATTGAAATTGAAGAGAACAGTTCTCTAAATTTCTTAGATATAACTAACAAAAGAGTTAGTTTTAGACTGTACCCATTCGCTCTTTTTTTTTTAATTATGTTTTTTTAATAACTGGTTAAATTTTAAGCGGAGAAAAATATTTATAAGTTAATAGAAACAGGGGTGTCCATAAAAAAAGTAAAAAAGAGAATAATATCGCTACAAAAAATGTATCCTCATTAAAAATATATCAGGAATAAAGGGGTCTAATTGATAAAGCAACATTTTCAAAGAGAGAGTAGCACAAGTGAATCAAAGTATAATAATAAGATATTTATTGAATTCAGGATAGAATAAAAAGTCCGAACGGCGGTATACAAGTAATGGACATAAAGCTATCGATACAAAAGATTTATCCTTTAAATTGAGACAAACGAACGATTTATCGTCGCCAGACAAATTTTAAAGCTTATAAAATATTCATGAGAGCCGTCGCAATAAAGAAAAGTGTTAACACAAGATATTTAATGGCTAAATTATGTACATTAATTTGATTACACAAGAAAAAGATATATAAATACTATGAACGAAGTAATTAATAGTATAAGAAAAAGATTTCAATAATGTTAATCGGATCAAAACAGAAAATGAGAAGCAATTAACAACTTTTGAGAGCCATTATATAACCACATTTTGATAAAAACTATATCAAGTCTATTTCCATTACTTTTTAAATTTAAAAAGTATACAAGTGAGAGACTACATGAAAATAAAGGTTACTGATAAGTGTTCAAGAGTGTCAATACAAGTCACAAGGGCTGTATTGCTAATATACAGTGTGTACATAAAGTAGGGAATACATTCATTTTAAGCTAAACAAACAATTTTGAACAAAATTCGGAGACGAGTCGGTTTGTGATTTTAATTTAATGTATTTTTACATAACAATTAAATATACAGAGTAAACCATTTGTTAGTAACGATGTCATCGACAATTTTTTTAAATGGCACACCCTATATATTTGATTTTTTTTTTAGATTTCAAATTTCAATTTCGTGGGGTAACCCATTTAAAAAAATTGCCGATGACATCGTAAAAATACATTAAATTAAAATCAAAAACCGACCTGTCTCAGGATTTTTCCTCAAAATTGTTTGTTTAACATAAAATGAATTTATTCCATATTTTATGTACACACTGTATAAGTCTCATTAAATTTGCAATAGGTGGTAGTGAAACAGAACGAAATATATTCAAATAAAATTACAAAGAAAAAATCTTTTCCATGCATGATTACCAACACGTCGTGCAATTTATGAAAACGAATACATTTACTTGTTTTCAGCAAAAAACCAGGGACAAAAAGTTATGATGACTTTCTAGATGATACTTGAGGCAACATAAAAGTTAAAAATAGCCAGAATCTAGTATAATTTATAAGAATATGAAGTCTATGATATAATAAATATGATCCTGTTATCATGGTCGCCATTACTTTAATTAGACTAGGCGCGGTAATTTATTCACAGGGGCAATATATCCAGAATATATGATGCTAGGCAAAAACTTCTGGATGTAGATGGTTAGATAACAAGATACATTAATTATGTAAATTAGGGATTATATTATAGGTCAGACTAACTAAATAGTACTTTTACAGGGTGGCGCAGATTTCAGTACTTCAAACTCCATTAGCTAATTTTTTAAAGTTAGAAAAAAATTATTTAGTTACAATGCGAATGAAAAGCACTAACTCCCGTATGTCAAAATATTTAACAAAATGTTCTGACAGATTAATTTTTATTTTCGATTACACAAATTTTGATTGTAAAAATATCATTTCAAATATTCCAAATATTTAACAATCTGCTTTATTGTTTTTTGACTATATTAACATTCAATTATGAAATAAACGAACCGCACAAAACAGCATGGCACTAATTTAATAATTTAATTACATAATTAATCAAATGGTCAAAATATTCTCCATAGACTTCTTGGTAGAAAAAAGACCCCTCTCTTAAATTTTGTAATGTTTCTCTGGTAATTGAAGCAAAATCTCTGTTTTCGTTTCTACCAATTCTTAATAAAGTTAGTCTTTAGGTAACACCACTAAAAGAAGTCTAAAAGGATAAGATCCGGTGATCTTAGGGGCCATTCATCACATCACGAAACGAGCGGAAGCATTCTATTGTTAAAAAATAATATCCATATTAAATTATTCTGGGTTGTTTTTTACGATTTTAATTATTAGTGGGCCGAATATTAAGTTTTTTAAGGAAATTCTGTATGATTTTTATATATTAAGCGCGGATTTTCAACAGAACCAATTATACCGTTGAATAGAGAATTAAAAACCAACTCTTTCAAATGAGATATCACTCGACCCGTAGTGCTCTTTAAAATTTTTGAAATGGTATTTTTATAATCAAAAATTTGCTTTTTCAGAAAGAAAAATTGACTTGTTCGTGTTCACACTGTACAACTTTGAGACAAAGAAAAGTGTACGAAGTTTCTACATATTGAAGTTCTTTTGACCTCATTTACTTTGTGTCCTTAATTATTATTAAGTACCCTGTATATGCAAAGCAGTAATTTAAAATTTTGCGGAATTCTTTAATCAAAGAGTAATAACAGCCCTGGATAAAATTCAGTTACAAAGCTAAACAATGTGTAAGTTAATCTATAATCTAACTTTTCCTGGCAAACTTCGTAGATTACTAATTTTACCAGAAACTGTACTCAAAACCAACCAACATATGTTAATGTTTTCATACATTACCCATACGTCGATACGGGATGGTGGGAAGTTCCAAACTGAAAATACTGTGTAATTTCTTTAAATTACTAGCAGGATAATTATAGTAATGTTCTTAAATAAAAAAAAAATAAAAAACCCGGGGGGCACTAAATTATAGGACTCCAGGGAAACAGTTGAAAAATTACGTAAACCGTTTTGATTACCTAAGTAAAATTTTTTCAAACGCCTTTCACTTGAAACGAGGTACTAACCTAATGTTGGGAGATGTTTCTCAAATATTTTTTTTTTAATAAATTGATTAGATTTGAGATTCTACATCGTTCTACCTTAATTGTATAAAAAAATTAAATTATACTCTGCAAAAATTATCTCTTTTTCTTTATTAGTATTAATTTTTAGTATTTTAGCAAGATTAGCAAACTTATGCGCTTTACAAAACCGACCGTAATTTACTTTAAACATCCCAATAATACCAGAAATACATCAAGTGGTAACATCAGTAACAACTTAACTGTATCCTGATCCCAAAACGCTTTACATTGACCAAAACAAATCCACTAATCCCATTGAGGTTCAACGAAACGAAAAGTCCCCCAGTGCGACACAAAGACCGAAATTGCATTATAATAGAACCCTGAGGGGCACCAGAATTGACCTGACGCGTGTCTTTTGTGAATGCATATGGTGAGGCCACCCCGTGTTTACATTTTACATTGTATCAGTACATTAGATGTTCATTAATCCGTGTCGAAACTACCCCATCGGTTTTTCTAATGTCCTATTAATACGGATGTTATTAACAAGCATATTCATATCTGATGATTTGTAAATTTATAAGTCAGATGTAGGGGTTACGAATGTTTGCGATTACTTTTTATCAATCAATTTACAGAGTAAAGTAAAAACGCATGTATTTAATGCGTCTTGCACTGTCATAATTTATAATCGAGATACAGGATGTTTATAACAATTTTCCTGGTTCTGTAAAGTTACCAATCATATCTATAATTTATTTATTCTTATGTTTGGCAGAAGTTCAATTCTGGAAGGGGTTTTTAAAGACGTGAAGAATAATGTTATTTTTTAAAAGACTTGAAGAAACGGTTTTGAATGTTTTTGCCGATGAAGTACCTAAGATTCCAAAAGTTATAGTTACACTTTTAAAAGTTTAAAAATTTTGAATAACTATTCCGATTTGATTTTGATATTAGCGACAAAATTAATGAAATAATATATTTAGAGTAATGATTCACTTCTAGAATATAAAAAAAAAAATGTTTTTACATACGTAGATCAATTACCAAGAAATGTATTTAAAAGTTCTTTCGATTATCGTCTTTGAGTTATTACTCCTAAAAACACGTTCAAAATTGATTAAATATGAAAAGCCGCGCTTATATTTATACAGGGTGTCTGCGAAAATAATGCACATATTTATGGATGAGGTATAAAAACATAAGCAAAATAAAATACTCTTATTAAAATTTAGTTAGCTGTTTTCAAAGAATTAAATATTAGAATCTTACAAATATCCAAATATTATTTACCGAAATGCAACTACAGCCGGCAACACCGCGACACTTAAATAACTGGATCAAGTTCAATGCTGATAATAAACAATGGTTTTTTAAACGTTTTAAAAATAACTATCTTTGGGACAATGATACAAAACATCGCGGATTAGATTAATTAACATGTCGTGATATTCTTGATTTGAATGAAATGCCATTGTTTATTGAATTATTGAAACTACCAAACAATAAACTTAAAACGATTAACCGATCTGAAATTTTTGCAAACAAACACAATTTTACGATTTATCAGGTAGATGACACATATTTTTATTAAAAGTATGTAGCTTAAAGTGAATTTTTGTGTAAGAAAAAAAATGATTAGGGTATTTTATTGGAAATACATAAGATTTAAAAATATGTCTTACTTTTGGAGACACCCTGTATAAGAGCAATTTTTCATTAAATCGCAGTAACCACAACCATCGCAATTTTTAATGATGTTCAAATCTGATTAATTTTTCAGAGATATTTTTCATTTCGTGTGGAAGGAATATTTTTCAGTAGATGCTGCCTCTGGCGATGGTCGGGGCTGGATCGGAGGGCTGCCCCTGTTAAAGGACCCCTGCACGCAACTAGACCATTAATATCATTCAGGAGCATTTCAATCGCATTGCATAACTTATTGTGTACCGGGTAATGATGGATCGGCGATTTTTCTAAACCTAAGAATACGAATGTCTACATCGATCGTTCACTGGTTTTATTTTTTCAGGAAATTGCTGCTAAAAGTATTTTCAGTTAATCGACCATTCAAGGTCATTACGGAGAAAAACCTTCATAGCAACATGAAAACTACCTTAATTCAATTGTGGAATATGGTAATAGTTAATGGGCCACCATTTGGATATATTTACAAATTAAAGTGGAACATGGGCAAACATAATTTTTAAAGAAACTAAAGCTGTTATACGTTATGACTTTACGGGCTATTTACTTTCCTAATATCTATATTTTATTGGGAAATGTAAAGATTTTGCGATACGGCTTAATAGGTACAATTTTAACGGAAAATTATAAGATTAAGATTTTTTAAATTAAAAGATTCTTTAAAAATATGTTCATATTGGAAACCTCCAACTGAGAACCAAAATTAAAAAAATAAGGAAATATTTTTTTATACTTGGTATTCTAACATAAGAATTGAGGACCAGCGCTAACTGATTATTTTTATAATAAATATATAAGCACATACTATAATTAATGTATGTCTTATGGATTTATACAGTTTTTTCATTGTGTATTTGGGTTTTTAAAAAAAGTTAATCGTTGTATACTACTTTAGTTCTAGGGATAGTCTTCAATTCAGTGTCTTATGCTGGGCGCTCAAGGTAGTTCTTAATTCGAGAATATCGACCTAAGAATATACTAACTTATCTTTAAAAAACCAAAAAGCCTGTTGAGTAACTTTGGGTTCTTGTACAGCATTTTTGGTAATATTTTATAATTTTTCCATAGATTCAGAGCATCGATGGTTTCTCTGGAAAAAATGGCACAGTAATTACTTCTCTATCTGTATATGTGTTCAGAAATAATATATCTATAGAATAACGAATCCATGCGAGCATAAAAGAACGCATTAGGAAGAATCGAGAATACATTATTTTATCTCAATATATTGAAGTGGGAATATTAGGGTGGGACACCTTATTGCGTCTCTCTTTGTTATCTGGTCATAAATTATTATTAGTACCTATTGTTTACGTGCTTAGGTTTCTGCTTATACCCTAGATATTTTATTTCAAAATCTGTATATCTGTCCAGACATTTAGATTTGGGGTATATTGGGCGGATGAGTTAGTTTTACCCAACAGTGAGGATTATGGTGAAATCAGTATCAACAATTATGCCTTTGAAGCAAACTGTTGACTGTTGTTCATCAAAACCTATCAATTATTGAAAAACCTTAATTTACATGTTATGATATTCATTTTCTTAGTGAAATTACAATTGTAGGTATGACATTATAGACCTTTCGCTAATATTGTTGTTTATGGCAAGTTTTGGTTTTGAAATTGATGGATTTTTTTATTCAAATCCTGAAATATTTTGTATTTTTCCTCTTTTAATAAATTTACGCATATCTATTCACAATATAGTCTTTGAAATTATCTCATTATACAACTTCATTCTATCTCCAAAACTAAGAACTGTCAGTAGTTCAACCATTGTAAAAATCAATGATACCTTTTGTAACCAATAGTATATTAAATATCGAACTGGAACAACTTTCTTTACTTTAATGAAATTAGATAATTTACTAAACCAACAGCTAAATCTTGATTAATGAAGCTTTACAACACTGTTTACAATATATTATTTTAGTGACATTTAGTTTTTTGATAATTGTGTCGCTATTGCTAGACATAATGACGACGTCATCGATTTTGACAATTCAGTAATTATTATCAATTGCTGTTTGAAGATCCTGTAATAAATTAGCTATGTTGTTGAAAAATGTATTCATGACGTTAAGTATTACTATTCGAGGGTTTGTATAAAGAGTTTTTGAATGCGTTCTTCCCGAAAAATTATACATTGAGGAAAAGCGGTTTATCAAATATGAAAAAAATCAATTAAATTGTGGTTAATATCAATAATTAAAGGAGAGTTGTTATAAATATATCACCAATAAATTTTAGTGTCTACTAGAATTCTAAATTCTATTGAACTGCGATAATAGGATGTATTGAATGCTTTAATAGCAGTTTACTAGCCACAACTTAATCGTTTCTTAATCGTCATATAATTTTTGTATAGCAATTTGGACCGACTATTAATTATTTATGTCGATACTTCTGACGAGAAAACATTGGTATGGTATGTGTTAGCATTTTTGTTTATTTGCCTCTAAATTTTTAGCTCTTTGATTTAAAGAAAACCAAAAACCAAAATTGCATTGAATAATTTTAAAGTTTTCTATATATCTCTTTAAAAATACCATCAATTCGATAATAAAATGTAAAATTATCATATTACATATACAGTTATAATAACAGATTGAAAAAGATAATCTAAAACGATTCACCTTCATTTTCTGTTAGATTACAATAATCTGTTTTTGTTCAATTACTAATCTTTGACTCATTTAGCCTCGTTGTTTCCGAGTAAATCGAAGCACCTTACCATTACCTTAACGATTAACTCATCTAATCATCGGTTATGGTCAACTCTAAGAATCTATTAAGACATATACGAAAGGAACATTACTCAGGTTTGAATAAATTAGAGGTTTAAAACTTAATATTCACCCTATTTATATTTTCTTACCAAAAGTAACGAAATATAATTTTTATTTAGTTAACGATTTCTTAAATTACTACCTTATTTTTAATTATCAAGATCTAAAATGCTATTTTCACATAAACCACCAACGTCATATGGGGTGAAATTAGAAAAACGTCAAAAATAATTGTCGAGTGTTAGTGTCACTGTCGTTGAGATAAATGACATGAGCCCCAATCTAAGCCCTTTTTTTTTCAAAGCCAGATGGTACTCTGAAACGTCAGTTGGCCTATCTTCGGATCACCCTCCTTGGTCGGACCAGAAAAACCACAGCACCGTGTCAGTGCACACACGTAAATAATATACGTGTAATTAGTTAATTACTAGGATGGCCAAAAGCACAAAGGGATATAAAAATGTTGAATGATAACCTTGGACTTAAAAAAATATCTTTCACAAATTGCAGTAACTGTATGCATTGAGGTTTTTATAGATTAAAAACAATAATGGTATAGTTTCACTGTTTCATTCGGTTAATATGACTTTATGTAAGGTTATGAAAGGGGTGCTATATCTATATACTAGTTAAATACTTTTTTTGGGCATGTTAATACCAACTGACTTATTGGGTTTATACCCTTAGGGTTGTTTGAGAAACGCAATCCATTGAATATGCGTATCCATATTTTTCTTTGTGGATATCATCTCGCATATCTTTGAATAATATGCCCAAATACCTGAAGATTAATAACTCGAAATAAGCAAGTAACAGCTTCTAAATCGTTTCATTTTTGACTTTCTTTTATCAAAATTAAGCCCAAATTATTAGTATTATTACTCTTGGTATTATTATAATTAATATTATAATTTTAAGTAATATTATATTATTATTATCACTATAAAAGTTTTTGTTAAAAATAATACATGTAAAAATAGAATCTACTCGGGCCGTAAATGTTAAAAAAATAAAAGTTTTTAAATTCGTAAGCATTTCAAATCAAAGAAACTTGTAGCTTACGGATAAGATAGATATTATATAAAATAAAAATTATATTTGCCTTCCAATCTAGATTCTAATGTATAAAATTATAATAATAATAATAATATCAATTTTAACTTTAATTTTCATAAACCAAATAAAGCAGTTTAAGAAAGTCTATTGAACCATGAATGTACCTACACAAAGTTTTAAAAACTTACTAAATATTCTGGAAAAGTATTCGATAATAATACAAAAGAAAATATGCCAGGAAGTAGGAAAAACTATGGAAATGTTTGAAGAGACCATGATTTCAGATTGCAGAAAGAAAATCCTTGATAGAGACAAGTCATTATTTTTTAAAGAAGAAGAGTTTTTTCAGATTTTTAAATACATTTATTATTTAAATGAAAGAAAGGTTTCTGTATAGGTTTAAAATTACCATCAGGAAAAGACCCGAATTTGAATCTCTCAGCAGAGATTTTTTTTATTTTGACTACTACTTACGGAATCTGGAAACCCTACTTTTGTGAATTAGCGACTCCTGTGTAGCGATACAGCACAATATCTGCAGAATCTATCAGTTTTCTCCGATTGTTAAAATATTTGTCCATTTGTAAACTGTCTGCTCATAAAATATGCGAAGCGTATTAAAACATAATTAAAGCCAGAAAACGTGCGTTCTATGATTTATTATGATTTTCGTTGTGATTTAACAACAATAACAATGTATGGAATGTTTAATTTTTGCATTTGGTGGTGAAACTCCATCAAAAACGATACCATATATTGATGGATTAAAACTGTTAATTTCATAAGCATTTCAATTAAAAGAAACCTGTAGATTATTGATGAGATGAATAATTAAATAAAATAAGAATATTCTAGTTTAAAAAATTATAGTTGATAAAAAAAAATAAAGCAGTTCAAGTCTATTGAACCATGAATGTACCTAAAAAAAACCAGAGGGAAAAAACACAATGTAGAATTTTTACTAAGTTAATATATAAATAAATGAGTAGTAGGAGGCGACGTCACATCCTAAAGTTTTTCGGAACTCTTTAAGCATTAATTTGTACACTTTTATAAGTAAAAGAATCTTACCTTGAAAATAGCTTTTAGTGCGTAAGTAACTAACTGATAGCCTAAGAATGGAAAGCCTGTCCAGTTTAGAAAGGATATTTTGTTCGAAAGGCAGTAGACTCGCTAAAGTATCCAGTTCGGCATTCAACCTTTCTCTGTGCCGTTTCGATGGGTTGCTTTTTGTAACACCATCTTTTGGAGTTGGTTTCAAACTGCAAATAAACAAATTAACATCAATTTAAAGACATTTTTTTAATTAAATTTTTATAAAGTTTCCGTAGGAATAATCGTATGTTAACTAATGATGTCGTTTTTACTGTTATAATATCTTGTGAGTTCTTTGGCCTTATAGCACAGTAACCATGACCTACCCTATGAAGGTAGCTAAATCTATAGATATATAGCTAAGGTTATATTCGTGTGTGAGTGTTCGAGTTTCGCGTGCCGAGTGCAATCTTTCACTTTTTAACGCACCATCTTCCCACGATATGTTATACGTAGTGGTCAACTAAATTTAAGATAAGAGTCGATACAAATAGAACTATAGGAATATTTCTTTTAAATGTTAAAGGAAAAATACTAGCTGAATCATAGCGGGAATAATATTTTACAAAAAAAAAACAAATACATATGCGTTTTGTTATCCATTATGGTTCTAGGGATAATATAAGATTATATAAAATACGGATTATGTCTGGTCTGTGCAGAATTGTTTTAAAGTTTTGTACATAATGGTATTATATTTTACTACTACGCCAATTCGCAAAACGGTCTGTCTACTCCTTCAGTAGTATTTATTTGTCGTTAATTTGTGTTGGGAACAAAACAATGTATTATTATTCCGCAATTATAGACTGCAAACAACGGTTGGCTTGTTCCCAGAAACTATTTTATACTTTCCTCTCTTTTTAGTATTTGTTCCGCCAAATCAAATGTAAAATGCCGACTAAAATTGCGACATATCCTTGAAAGTACTTTCCTATAACCATTTAAATAACCATACAACCTTAAAAAACTATCCAAATGGTTTAAGAGGAAAAAATAAATAAATACTACTTTTTTAGGTACTACACGTTACCAAGAATCATTGAGATACGGACATAAAACATCGCGGTTTAGATTAATTAGTGTGTCGTGATATTCTTGATTTGAATAAAATGCCATTTTTTACTCAATTATTGACACTACTATATTAAACGATAAACTCAAAACGATTAAACGATCTGAATAATCTTCAAACTAACACAATTTTATGAAATGTTGCCACGTATAAATTTTAGAGTAAATGTTTAAAGTTACTTTTTGTGTAAACTAATGACTATATTTTTTAGAATATTTTGTTGAAAATTATACGTCCTACAAACCATTTAGGTTAAGCATATTTTTTAATTAAATGTATCAATTTTTAATCGTCACATGGTTTTCTTAAGATTTATTTTCATTTACAAAGGTTTTAAGAAAAGCATCCTTTCAAAAAATGATGGTGGAACAACAACAATAAAAGAATTGGGCTTAGAATGACACCAGTATAGGCACAATAAAAAGGATATAAAGTGTATAAAGGAAGGAAATAAAGAAAATATGTAAACAAAGAACAGGAGATGAAGAAAAAAGAAACAGGATAATTTTTTGTTTGGAGGAGAAAATGAAGTAAATAAAGATGCATAGAATACTTTTTAGAAATACTGAAATTAAAAAAAAGGACACAACAGATTGCAATAATGACCGAGGAATATCTTTACTTGATATAATTTATAGGGTTAAGGCAATAGAAATAATGTAGGTACAAGTTAGCGTAGAATTAACAGAAGAATTTAATATAACTGCAGGACTGCGTGTCATGACAATTTTCTCTCAACTTTCCGCTTTAACTAAAAGTTGGAAAAAATAATATGAACTAGTAAAACTCGTTCTATACAAAAACGTGTGAAATGATTTAGCACTAATGGCAAGGAAAAGGAAAAATCAAAATAATAGTAAATGCAGCATATAGTATTAGAATAAATCAAGACAAACTTAAAGTGATGACATTGAAAGACAAATAACAGAGCTAGTATCGAATAAATACTAGGAAATATGGAATTCAAAGAGATAAAGGAATATGTCTACTTGAAAGAGTATCAACTTAAATTAGTAAAGCCCAACGGTAGCATCATGTCTTTAATGGAGACTATGATACATTTTTGCAATAATTTCAATCGAATCTGCATATTCAACAGATGTTTGCAATTCAAGCATTACATTTTAGATTCATTTCAATCAATTGTTGTAGCCCAAATGCTGTGAATATACTTTTTACAGACTTTGTTGTCATCATATTGTAGCCAAAAACCAATTTAAAGTAACAGAAATGTTATTTTATAGTGAGTTGTATTATTTTATGGTGGTATAAGTTATTTTGTAGCTATCTTTTTTATTATTGTCTTGAGTTTAGTTTGTTTTGGTGAACATTTTCGAATAGTTTGTTGTCCCAATTTATGCAACAATATTTTCCAGCATATTGTTTTTGCGTAATCTAAAATCGAGAAATTCCCCTCCATTATCATGAATAACAGCTGCTATTATGTTCTCATTGAAGCCGTAGTGGAATTTTGGAAAAGCATTAACTATAATAAAGATACAAATGATAAAGGAAGCCATTAATATAATAATAGATATTTAAAAATGAATCGCGATTTAATTGATCAAACCGAACTAAATCTGTTTCGTAGGTATTTGTTTGTCGTGTAACTAACCTCAGTACACTCCGAAACGAATCAGGATACGTATCGTGATTTAAATAATTTCCTATCTCGTGCGAAGTACTTCATGATTAGAAAATAGTTGCCAGTCATGAAAATAAATGTTATGAATGAAACGGGGGCCGGCGTGGCGACCGACCTGCCACTACGTCGAGCCGGGCCTTACATGTTACGCTAAAGTGTGTAAACAAAGAGCTAAGGCCATTTGCACGTACCAAATATTGCTCATCAAGGATCTTCTATCAAGTTTTTATGTTTGCATCTAAGAAATATCGAAAATAAGTAACGACATACTTATAGGGTGATTCTTAAGGAGCTGTAATATGTTATAGTTCTAGGGCATAGCCGCAAGGTGGAAGGTCACCCATCCAATTACTTATAATACTAACTACATTAGGTGTTGCAAAACTATATATAAATTAATTCATTTATCCCACTGGGAGATAAGACAATCAATTCTAGTTTTGTAGAAATATTTAGGTCGCTGGCGGAACCGAAACCGAACCACACCTCTCTACTCATATTTTCTTGTCTCCTTTACAATTCTGAATGAACACATTTTTCACTACGCTCACCTACAGAGAAATAAACAACTTTGTGTACCTGTGAGTTGTGACTATACATTTCTTATAATCCAGAGTTGCCAACTTTTGCAATAAATCTAATTTATGAAGGGTGTTCGATTTTCATTTGTTTGCCTATTATAATTTCGTTTCATACAAAATATTCTCGTTGTATATCAACATTAAACAAATATTGAAAAAGCTCATCTGCTAATTATTTTAGCATTCAAAATGTTTTCTTTAATTTGCTACGCACAAGCTTTTCTACAGTCTCAATTACAAGAACAGAGACACTTGTAACTACTGCCTGAATCCTTATTTATCTGGTCTAGTACTTTAAAAACCAAATCGTCAATTCGTTCCCGTTAGTAAAAACTTAATGTAATAATGACAGGTGATCTTGGTGGCTGAGCAAAAATCTTCCTCATTGAGTCTCCTTATTTCGAAAGCATTATCCTAAATGATCTCGTTCAGTTACTATAAAATGTGTTGGACAACCATTTTGGTAATAGGTAAATCATTAAATAAGAATACCTTTCTCATGTATGTCTTTATTCATGTCAATCTCATTTTTTGGAAACTGGTACTAGCTTTGTATACAATATAGATGTAATCAAATAATGCCAATAGTCATACCAATTTATTTCTAAAATTATTAAGAAAAATCCAATTGTTACATTAACATTAAGACTTAACTTTTATTGCTTGTTTCGTTTAGCTTAGTTTGTAAAAATTTTCTCTAGAAATGCAAAGAAATGCTTCGCTTCTTCTGTGACAAACGATAGCATTAAAAAAGAGCCAAAAAACGTAGGATCTGCAAAAAAAGGAGCCAAAGGAAAAAGCTAGATGAAAATCAGTATTTATGGAATTTTTTAAAAATATTTATTTTTTGGCTCTTATCTGGGGGGGGGCTATCTTAGGTTAGATCAGGATAATTAAAAGATTAGGTTAAAATTATTAAATTTGTTTTATGTGTGTTAATAAATTATGGGTTTTTAATTACGGATAGTAACATCTAATGTTGATATTTTTAAGAAACCTAATCGGAAATATTTTGTAAAATAATCGATTGATTAACAAAACTAGAACAACAATTTCCTTATATCAGCTACAGTTTCGTTATTACTGACGTAAATTCAGTTTTTAAATGGAGGAAATCAAATGAAATGACGAGAGAGATCATCTAAAAACAACATATTGTTAGGAAGAAAAGTTGAATAGTCGGAGAAGCATATTAGGAAAAAAGAAGCAACAATATTTTTATCAAAATTTTGAAATAAACTAAAGTGTCATTTTTTGTGTAATACACTAATAGACTGCTTTCTGGATTACAATTTTATCCTGCATCAATCCTATCCAACAATTAAAATCTTTATTTCGTACCTTTATTATTGTTTTAATAGACATTAATTTGTATGTAGCTGTTTTATGAGAAAGAAAATAATTAAAATTTCGAATTTTCAAGCGAGAATTCTGCCAAAAATTATAAACTTAAATCACTGTGAAACCATCTAACCAATCCAACTGAAATCAGAAAATGTATTTTGACACTTGTCGCCATTTGTAGTGTGAATAATTTAAATCGGAATGAGGCTGGGGTCGAGCAGAGAGGTGTTATCTAGTTGGATGAAAGTACTTGGGCAGTGGTACTCGAGTTTTACAAGCAATTAGCAGTCGTGGTACCCGAGTGCGATCGCGTCGGTGGTGATAGCTACATCTCGTCTCGTTAAATCCTCACTAAAGGTACTCACTATCAATCAGTAGCGGGGGTATCATTTCACAATCATTTTCAATTTACATTTTCGTATGCTATAAAAATCGCTTTTTCAGTTATTGAATAGTGAGAATAAAATGTAGCAAAAGCTTTTAATTACAGATTTTTTTAGAACTTTTGGCTGCAGACTTATTTGTTTTGTGGTAGTAAATGCTGTATTAGATTATGCTAGTACTAAATAGTAAAAGCAAATGCTAAATTTAATTCACATCAGCCAATGTTTGTTTGCTTGTTTGTATTTATATAAAGTAATTTTTTTTATTTATTAGACGGTAAAAATTAGAGATACAAGGTTAGTTTAAACAAACCAACATTTCATACTTACATGATAAAATGCCAAATTGATAGTACACACTGTTTTCAAAATATAGTGGTAATATAACTCATCGTCATAAATTTTAATAAAATGTTATGTAAATAAAATCTAGTCAAAAAAGCTTAATAACAACACTTTAAAATCTGAATTTTAAATTTCTCAGTTTCAGTTTTTTTAACTCATTTGGATACATACGTGATACATTTTGAGAAAGTTTAATAACAACATTTTATCTGCATATACAACTATTATCTCAACTCATTAATGTAAACTATTGAGTAGATGAGAGGAACAAGAGTTACTACCTTGAGGAACACCAGATGTTACTAGGTATAACGTATTGGAATATATTCTTATAGCATTTTTACGATGTCTTCATTTTTAGTTATTTTTATAGCCAACAGAATAACGAAAAAAATCTAAGAGTAAATGTGATTAAGAAACAGGGGAAATTATACTTAAAAAGTTAGCAACACTTCACGATACAATCAAATCAACATTTCAGAGGAACACATAACTTTGAGTTACCATACATTGTATTAAAACTTGTACATTTTTATACAAATATATTAAAATTCAAAAAATAGGTTTGTATCGATTTGTTTGAGAAATACATTACAAATACATTAAACACAAAAGTGTAAAAAAAAAATAAAGTTGATGGTGCAATGGCACAATTATATTCAAATTTGGCGTTCAATTTATAATACAATTTTCGATTTTTTTTTAATAATTGCATAACTTTTTTGGTACAACCTGTAATATGACTTTGTTTATTCCTCGACTTGATAAAGTTTTGTTTAGTTAAAAAATGTAACAAGTAGCATGATATTCCAACAATAAATGTCACAGCGGTACTTTTAAGTGAAGGAAAATAACTACAACATGGCAATTCAATTTATCGTAAAAATGCTATAACAATAAATTATTGCCTGACCTTTCGGACAGCGTATAATAGCTGTTAGAACATTTTTACGATAAATTGACGATACTGCTTATATTCACATACAACCATGCTCACGCCGGGACTCGAACCCAATGTTTTAATGTCGTTCGTATTTGGAATTCAACTAATTTATTTTGTTAAACGCTTTTAAAATTTGTACAGATATGACAGGGAAACTATGAATTATAATTAAACACTGTTCTTTTGTACTTTTGATTCTTCAAATACGTTTATTAACATTTGAAAATAAAAACGACAAAAGTAAATCAAAATTTAAATATAGTTTATTTTTTGCCTATTTGGTGATTTCTTCAGTAGTCTTTGTAATTTTTCCAAAAAACGCAATTCTTTCGATACAAAAGGCCAATATATCGATAGATATTGGGCTAATGAGTCGCTACTGAACCGCGTATCGGGCTTGAGTGGGTAGAGTAGGCACTACCAGAACGTCCACACATCTCGTAATCAAACATCGTGGCAGTCGTGGGTACGATTTACGATCCCGGGTCGTACCGCGCTTGATAATAACTTTTTCCAAAAAAGAAAAACGTCGGGCCCGTTCACTGGTAATAGCTTTTTAAGTGAAATCGGGAATTTTAATCTGTCACTTTATCCGTGGCCGTATCTAAACCGACGAGTACCGGTACCACCGAACGGAACGGTAGCGTATCTGCTGATGAATGACTGCAGGAGAGTTAGAGGTGGAATTGAAACTGAAAAGTGAAGACCTAAGAACGCCAAAAAGGTTATGAGAAGGGTTTAAGGCTTTAATTACATTTTTTAAATATACTTTAATAATGATGTTACAAAAAATATGAGTCATGTAACCAAGGAATATCTACCCGATGAATCATAAAATTCTATTAGTTTGTAGAAGATTCATATCGCTTAATCGTTTTTTATCGTATGGTAAAGTAGTTTCAATAATTAAGTGAAAAATGGTCTTTTATTCAAACCAAGAATATCACGACTTAATAATTAATCTAATCCTCGATGTTTTGTGTCAGTTAGCGAAAGATTGTTGGAAACGTGTAGTATAGTACATTACATTACAACCCCTGCAATCGACTAAAATAAAAACTTATTTTTAAAACGTTTAAAAAACCATTGTTTATACTTGACTGAGTTATCGGCGTTGGCGACTTTAGTTGCCTTTCGGTAAATTATATTTGAATAGATCTAAAATACTAATATTTATTTGTTTTAAAAACTGCTGACTTTAGAAAAAAAAACTGATTTATTCTGCATACGTTTTATACTTCATTTATAAATATGTGCATTATTTTCTTGTATATTGCTAATTTTCTTTTGAAAAACTAATTTTAAAAAAGCATTTTATCTACGGTGAAAAATAAATATTTAAGTGATCCAGAGAAGCGAAAATATTTTTAATTTAAACGCCTGCTGTATGAAAACAATTCAAAATAAAAAAAAATATATTAATATACTCCTAACCCCAAATTTTAAGTAGCTTCCTTTGTGTTGTAGAAATTTGTATACAGAGTGATCAAAAAGCAACATTTTGTTAATATATCAACTAGTTTAGAAAACATGAATAAAAATACCGATCATATTAACGTTTTTTAATACTGACAAATTATTTTTTTTAAACTGATCCGTATGGAAGTGAATTAATTTCTAAAGAGGATTTGGAACTGATACTTCTTAAATATTCAACTCTAATAAAAATCTGAATTACTATTTGTAAGCGTGACAGTTCTATCTGTCTATACTAAAGATTGTGTAGAGTGTATTGGTAACCTGTTTCAATAGTACGAGATATGGACAGGACAATTTCAATTTTATTACTTTCAAAAAAAATTAGTTCAAATTACTAAAAGCTGTGTGAGAACTGGCGCCTTCATCTCAGTAGTTTTTTTTAGTTATCTTAACGGTTAGATTAGGTATTATTGAAATGCCAAGAGTTTATTTACATTTTTGATAGGTTTAGATGAGCTGAAATTCTTAAGTACTATGAGCTGAAATTCTTAATTAGTTTAATATCTATCAATAATTACATTCTCTCAAAATGCAATAACCAATCTGATTGACAAATGTAACATTATTTTTTGATGAAATGTGCTAAGAAAAAAAAACAGATAATGCTAGTTAATAAACCGAGACATCCATACAATGTAATGATATTAACACAATGAAAAAATGTTCTGATAGAGTCTCGATGAATATTTTTCAAAAAAGCATCTGAAAACTGTTGAAAATGTATCACTGTAATTAATATAATATTTAAGAATATCTATAAAAAAAATAAAACATAGTCTTTGTGACCCTCCTGGTTCATTTCTAATCAACCTTCTCCTTCTCCTCTTCAGTCTGGTTCTTTCGCTTTGTTTTTATTTATAAAAGATTCCAACGTAGCCTTTCTTGATCTCTGGTAAAAAATTACCGGTTGCAAATTATATGTTTTGTTTGTGTGCTCGGTTTCTTACTTTAGTGAGAAACAGTGTCGGTTGAGAAAGCATTTTTTAGAGCAAAAAATTTGTAGGTTACTTTGGCAACTGGCTGTACAAGTCTCTCAGCTGACAATTGCAAGATTCGACAAATACTGTAATTATCCACTGAAAACAACTGTTATTAAATGGGAGATCCTTTGGAATATTTTTCTTAAAATGCGAAAATTTTAATATTTTTTTCCTAACTGGCAGTTTCTCTGTAAATATTCATTTTGTACACTAGTGTTTATACATATTACTATAAAATCATACTCCATTAAAGAGGAATATATAATTATTTATTATATGAAAACCAAGTAACGAATTCTTCATTTTTAGAATCTGCTCTTGGTTTCAATTTTTTTAAAAGAGAAAATAAATGAAAATGTAAACTGGAAAAATGTTTTTTAGGAATTAATCGATTGTATCATTAAGTATTCGAATATTAAAACCCCGAGATCACGGAAGATGGAAAAATGTTCATACTTGTGTTTGTTGCCTATAATGAATAATTTTGTTTTATTTTGACAAAATTTGAAATATACGAAGCGGAGTCCCTAAATTAAATTGAGACCTGTGTCTAATATATTATTAATGATTGGTTTTATTGGGTAATTGTAGCCCGGCTTGTATCAACAAACCAGTTCTATTAAAAGTAATTGGTCCATTTGTACCATTTAATAGCGTCATAAATCAAAAAAAGCAGATAAATCCGGACCATCACCTTCATCTCTCAACAATTTTGTTCTTAAGAAGGTCGTTTATGTTTTTTATTTTTTTTGATATTGTCAAATATTAATGCAACAAATAATAACAAATAGTAGAGAAGTTTTACAGAATTATTGATAATAAATCTAAAATTGAATGAAAAGTGAGAGAGAAGTCAGAAATAATTTACAAAACATCAAGGATGAAAGTTTCTGATGTCAATTTTTGAAACAATATTTTAATATGTTACATTAATCTGTCTAAAACGGCTAATGTTGATAAAACAACTAAACTTAGAATATGAAATGGAAGAAAAGAAGACATCATGAAAAATTTAAAAAGGGAACATAGAAAAATTATAGAGGCCTATCATTATTATTTGTAGTAGCCACTGTTAAAGAATTATTAAATTATGTAAAGTGGTAGTACCAAGAAATTATAAAAAGCTTTATAGATACCTAACAAATAAGGTAAAACAATTTTTTCTCAACACTTTACCACTAACAAAGATATATATAATTTCACTTTTCTTTCTGTACTATTGACTATATGATAAAAGAATTGAATAAAGAAGAGAACAATTATAGGTGAGAGAAGTGGAAAAATATAAAAATCTTAAAACTATATTTAGAAATCGTTATGAGAAATAAGTACCCCATAAAATACAAAACAATAAATCTTTCAGAATATATTAGGAGTCAAAAGAATAGAGAAATTTAGTTCGGGCATTTATGCAACTTGAATGAATGAAAATTTTTCAATTGTCCCTATGTGTATGCCCCTTTAAAGAATAATTAAAAAGATGGTGGTTCAATTCGGACATTGAAATATATATAATTGTTAGAAAATGGTTCCATAAATAGCTGCAACAATTTTACCAGCCAGGAATCTATAGACTAGTTCATCAGTGGGATTTATGTCTTAATATTAATGGAGACTTCTTTGAAATAAATAAATATTACTAAATGTAAGAGCACATTTCCTGAAATAATATTCGTTTTAGTAGATGAAGCTCAGTAGCTCAGTTCTTTTCCGGTTGATTGGTGACAATAAAAAGTTTGAGCTATTAAAAAAATTGTAGCCAAAATCTGATCACTGATTGCAAAAAAATCAACATAAATAATGAAAGAGCCTGAAGTTAGCACATCATCGTCTAACTACGGTAACGAGAGTTATTTTAGAACATACCAATGTAGGTAAAGAGTACGTATGAAGTTTGCGTGTGGCGTTAAAGCGGTAGCAACTAACGTTATTAACACAAATTTGCGCGAATTGTCAAAATGGTTGAATGCATGGGCTCGAAGACCACGTAAACATTCGTACACGAAACTCTTCGTGTAACTCAACAGCAACAGCTGAGTCGAGCATGGACAGACGACTCATGTCCTATAGATACTTATTATGTGCGAAGATTTTAACAAAGGCCATTACGACAAACGGGCACGCAAACTTAACGACGGCCAAGATATTTCCTACTTTTAACTTGATAGGTTTCAGCGTTTAAATATCAATAGGCTTCGTGTAGTTTTGACATATTGAAGGTTCGACGTATGTGTAACTGATGGTGGTATTAAATAAATATTATATTGTATTAAAGGATTTGGTTATTATTTATTTAAAGCTACGGTTCGGTTAAAAATTGTAATGCCGTCAAAATCATTAATACTAGATGTGAAGATAGTATCTAGCGGTGGTCATAATTTAAAAGTTTTCCTATTGATTTCATAAATATTTCAATTAAAAAAACTTGGAGGTATCACATGAAATAATCACAAGCATGAAATGTCTTGAGGAGTTTTTACACAAGAATATTGGATGACACAATGCTCTACAAAGTCATTTTTTCATATTTTATTAAAGATAATTTCAAATATGACAGAAAAATAAACTTATGTTTTTCAAAGTCTGGTCAATTGGCAAAACCAAGGCTATAAATTTAAGGAATACGAGAAAAAAATAAGTTTTTTTAGGTAAAATTTGCAGTTTTTACTGGTGGTATACGGAAAACTTTTTTTATTATTGCTTATTAAAATTTAAAGAAATATTTGTTGTAGATCTTAATTTAATAAACAAAAATTAAATAGATAAATAAAATGTTAAATTCAAGCATCAGACATCAAAATTTATTGTGCGTTATATGGACTATCTAAAAAAGTAAATTAGGTAAATCATTAAAATTGTAATAAAACACTATCGATTCTGTAAGAACATTTTTGTTACGTTTTCCAAACTTTTTTATTTTTATTTTATGTAAGGAAGGCATAGACAATGAGGTTACATAAACAATACCTTTTTATTATTATTATTTTTTATGAAATCACAGTCTTAAACAAGATTAATATAAATTCTAGATAGGATCATTTAAAATTTTTAGTTATTCTGTTATAATGGAATTTATTTGGGTATTGATTGTAATGATGGAGACGAATGAGGTTTTTTAATCGGAAGTTAGAGACATGTTTTGGGAGATGTATTTTGGCCAAATCGTAGATTTTGTAGGAGTGAAATGTTTCTCTGGGAGATGTAGAAGTGAATAAAGAAGTGGAAGGTGGGCAAAAGTTATTGTGTTCCAATGAAAACATCTATTACCGATTTCACTCATGTAGGTATTGGTTGATGATCTATGTGATTGATGATAGATCACCGTTCGAAACCGATGAAGGAGTTTGGGGTCCGGAAAATTGAGAATTGACTCCCTAAGAAGGTTTGCTAAGTATTGGGAGAGGAGAAGAAAGTTTTGGCGAGAAGGTTGTAATGGAGTGTGAGATGAAACTCGTTTTGGTGTTAATCCCAAAATCGTTTGTTGGGCGGGCAATACCAGAGGGGGAGGGGTTGGGTGAGCAAGGAATACCACTTCTGACAACAATAGCGTGTTTTGGTTAATAGGAGGTTTCAATATCCAATAAATTTTGTCGATTGGGTACCCTTTGAGTCCTTCTTCTGAATGGATTTGGCTCTCGTGTGCTTTTGCTGAAACAAGTGTTTTACTTCCTTCTGTTTCGGATCACTTCATTCTTTTACTCTTATTTGAGCGCATTGCTGTAATACTAGAATCCATATAATTTATTTATTTTAGCAACAATTCATCCCAATATCGAATACATTCATAAAGCATTCTCTTCTAACAAATAGAAATACATTTGACGTGGATTAAGGATCATTTCAGGACATGATCTGAACAAAAAAACACTTAATCTAGAAACGTTTCTGCTTTAAGTAAAAATGAAAGAATTTGTTCCTTACTTTTTCTTGGGTTAATATGTATGTCCATTAATTATAGGTTTTTGTACTTTTAAGTTTTTGGAGAACTGTTATTTAATATTTTAGCACATTTGTTGATTAAGAAAAAAATTGCTGTTGATTATACGAGTATTCCATCTAAAATCATAAGATGCAGATCAACACGAGTTATGTTATTAACCTATGTTCGGATATTAGAATAATCCGAGTGAAGACCTTAACTGAAAATGATTTATATATAATAAAGGGAAAATGCAAGTTAAATCTCACAAAACTAAAAATGTTATTTATTACTACTTGGCATGTGCACACATTTGAAGCAATACAATCTATAATTTATCTTTAAGAGCTTTTATTTGTATCTATTAACAAAAGAGCTTAAAAAATGATAAATATTAAGATGTGAGCATTGCGAATGTATTAAACCAAAAAAGTAATATGAACAAATATTTAAAAAAAGTTTCGGTTAGGCCCATGTTCATATACAAAATAGTTTATAGACTCGGGTCTCTGACACTTTAGGATCGAGTTTTATTACCCAGGTAGATATCCGAAACCGCCTTTAGAGTACAAAATTGTTGTAGTAACAAATGATTATACAAGTATAATTTTATTAAAAACCTGCGATCGCAACGAAAATAATTCCTTTAATAACAGATTTAATCTTTTATGTATTTGTAGAATTTTTTTTAAATACTCATTTATGAAGATTTTTTTTCTCAATTTAACATATCTAGAAGAGTTCCTATAAATTCTTTGGAATGAATTACCGGATTTAGTTAAAATGGTCTAAAAATTAAGAGAAAATAACGAGCTGGTTTATCAGAGGTCTCAAACGCTTCCAGTGCTTTTATAAAATTTATAGCCCTTTAAAAATTGTCCGAAAAACAATTAGACGTGTCGCTGGCGATGTATCAGTGTGAGGTGATTAGCATACCGAATACTTGGGGGATTACACGGTGTCTAAAAAAAGTTAAATTGAAAATCTTAATCTCATCTAGAACAAAAAAGAGAGGCGAAGTTATGAACATTATTTGCAGACGTTCTACTAAATATAAATATTTTAAATCTAGAAAATCGAAAATTGTCTAAGAGTTTAAGGTGTAATTAAACCTTCCCAAAAAACTGTTTTAGGTAATACATAAATTATTTAAAAAAATTTTTGTTTGTACTATTGGTACCTGCATTAATTAATATTTACCGAGGATGTCCACGAAAATAACGAACATATTTATGGATGAGGTAAAAAATCGAATGTAGAATAAAAATGTCTTTATCTAAAGTCAGCCGTTTTCAAAAAAATAAATATTAGTATATAAGTATAAACAATAGGTTTTTAAACATTAAAAAAATAAGTTTTTAATTTAGTACAACTACATATTTAGAATGGTCGATAACAGGGAATGTAGAAGAGTGAAATTATATTCTATTTCCAACAATCTTTGGACAATTGATACAAAACATCGCGGTTAGATTAATTAGCATGTCGTGATATTCTTGATTTGAATAAAATGCCACTTTCCACTGAATTATTGAAATTACGTTACCAAAAAACGATCTGAATCTTCTGCAAACACAATTTTATGATTCATTATGTGATATTCCTTGGTTACATGACACATATTTTTATTAAAAGTGTGAAGTGTTGCCACGTATAAATTTTTGAATAAATGTTTAAAGTGACTTTTTGTGTAAACTAATAATGCTAACAAAATGTAATTATAATATTTTGTTGCAAATAACACGTTCTACATACCATTTAAAAATATACATTATTTTCTCTGACATCCTATATATATAAACAATTAACCTACAAAGAAAATATCTACTTAACATTAAGAAAGGTACAATTTGAAAAAAAAATATTCAATTTTAATTTTTTTTATATCAAAAATTACTTTTGTTCTGGGTCTTTAATTTAATCGTAGATAATAAATAACATAGTTCCGTCCATATGTAAAATGTTGTTTAAAGCTCTTGTAAGTTATTACTTAAATAATGTAGTCATAGAAGTGTATGTGAAAACCGAACGATTTTTTTGGTCCACTCCGTGTCTGTTGATGTCGCTAATGGGTCGAGTGACATCTTCATCAGCTCTTGACGGCTACCGGGCCGGTAGCAGCTTCCTTTGGTCTCTCGAAAAAGACTCGTCTCCGTTGTGTCGTGTAGGACGTTCTTGTGTCTCGCTTTGCATATCTTCACTCGCCTATCGTAATCACTCAATGGACGATTTATGGCGAGTCAACAAGAAAGGGTTATGAGAATTTATTGGCTCGTTATCGCTCTGCAAGCTTTTTCACTTATATATTTGCCAACGGAGAAAGAACTTCTCATTGGCCAAACCTTTAATTCTAGAAAGATGATCATAAGTCTACCATTATAAAAAATAGGATGAAAAAAGTAAAAATTATTAAGAATAGTTAGAAAATCTCAGCTAAACATAATATTTGGAAATTTCACAAAATAATTTACGACCAGTAAGCAGCATACAGATATTTCCACTTAATGTGATAACAATTAAGACTGATCTAATAGACCAAGCATTAATTTTTAAATCTTACAACTAGGTACTATCACTAAATTAGTACTAGAAAATACATATGGAAGATAGAAACAGGCTTAAAATCTACCCTACAAAAATTTCATTTACAACAAAACTTTAAAAAGAGATATTCAAGAGTAAAAGAAGAAGAATAATTTGAATCATAGGTAGAGAACTTAATAAAAGGTGAAGAAACGGCCTTATTCCCTGTCAAATATAATGACTACATTACCCTAAAAGAAACAGTAGAAGAAATAAAAATAAATATGGGTCCAAAACGACACTGTAATTTGATTACACAAGAAAATGTCCTCCTTTTTCTTCTTCTTTCTTGGCACATACTTATACTCTTGTAGGGTGTCAGATGATAGATTTTATTTTTCTATCAATTTTTTGAGACCTCCAGCTGTTTCGTTTATTTCGGATAAGTTTTTGCTTTTCTTTTTCAGCCATTTCTTCCATCCAGGTTCTCCAAGGCCTTCCTTTTCTTCTTTTTTATTATTTACTGCAAGGTTCTTCTTATTAGACTATTTGGGTTTACTCTTTTCATATGACCCTACCAATTTAGTTGAATTTTGGTTATTTTAGCTGTTATTAGTTCTTGGTTGAGTTGATTTCTCATGTCTATTCTATGTCTAGTTTGGTTTTTTCTTCTTTTTTTCGTAGTTTTTTCATTTCTGTTGCTTTTATTTTTTCATTTGCGACCCATGGCTCACCTTCATAAATTAATATTGGGACAGTTGTTGTGTTCTATACTCTGATCTTTACTTCGTTTTTTTTCTAATATTGTTTTATGTGCTTTTATAATTCTGTTAGCTATTTCTCTGTCCATTTTTCCATGCTCTGTAAAGATATTCATCAGTTGATACTTTTCCTATTTTCTGACTTACATATGTATCTTATTGTTCTTGCGTTAATTTCGTTTTGGTTAATTGTCATTGTTTTTTAGTTATTTATATTTTTCTCCTTTTTTTCTTTTACCTATTTCTTCTATTCATATTTTTATTTAAACAGCTGTCCAGAAAAGCTAAACTTACATACATTATAGTTTCTAGTCTCCTAGTTGGAAATCAGCTAAACTGATCCAAAACCAGAAACACCACCTCTAGACCAGGGCTGAAGTCTTTGAAAATGGTAAAAAGTGGAAAAAAAATAATAGTAGGATGAAACCAATTGGAAAAGGAAGAGAATATAACAAAAATGAAAGGAAAAATAATTTACGGGCGATCTGAAGTCGGGAAGTGGAGTGAGTTTTTAAGGGTGGAAAACTGTTTATCTCGATTTCCGGCAAAACTACAAGTCCTATGGAAAAAAGTTAAATGGCAAAGTTGTAGGTAATAAAAAGATCTACAACTTTTGTATTTACACTTTTTTCACATAACCACAAAATTTATGTGAAAATTTCAAATAACCAAGTTTTTGGTTTTTTATTTTTATCTTTTACAAAAAAAAACTTTTTCACGAAATTTGCTGAAACTTACCTTTTTATGTCCCAAACACACTGTAATTTTTTTGATTTAAAATATTTATGTTTTCACCTTATTTTGACTTAATATCGAAAAAGCACCCTAATTTTCAATCGAAAAGTAGAGATTTCAAAGAACAAAAAACCCACCGAGTTTTTTTAAAAAGCAGATATTTTGACGCGAGAATTTAAAGAAAGAATAGTTTTTCTTTTATCTTTATTATTCAAACTAATATTTAATAGTTTCTTATAAAAATTTAAAACTAAATGATATCGACCGAAAAAGTTTATTCGAATAATACTAAATTCCTAATTTTACAAATTTTTAGAAAAAACTTCATTGTTTTTCTATTATTTTAAACATCAACAATAAAAATAAATAGAATCCACTATCACAGTAATTTTGACAGGATAATTAAAAACGGCATTTATTAATTTTCTAAATAATCGACATAAGTGAGAAATGACCTCATACGGAAAGATAAGTGTATACAAAAAAAATACTCTCCTCAAATTTTCAAATAAAAAAACTTTTTTTTCAAAATCTCAAATCACGTTGTTCGGATTTGCAACTGGCAATTCATAGGTATTTGACTGTAAACCATAAGAAGCAAAAGTGAAGCAACATTAAATCAATTATTAGAAAAAGCAAAAAAAAGATCTTTTAATAATAGTAGGTGTACGATGGAATATGAGAAGTTATGAATATGATTATTCGAAATTAGTAACCACGGCGCGATTTAGTTCCAATATGGAAGTAATGAAGAGTTCGAGATGCAAATTCCAGGTGTAAGATCAGAAGAATCGTGACAGATCTCCGCGTTAAATCTTATAATAAATAAGCAATTATGTTTTTGCATAACGTATACAAGAATATCGTCAAGATCTTTGCAACTGATAAGAGATGTATAACATATTCGTGTTGATGGTTCGGTCCTCAGAGAAAATTTTTTGCATATTTTCCAAGGGGCAAACGCAAACATACATTTTCTTGTAAGTATTGTCTGTAAAAATAAAAAGGTGGCAATAAAACTGACGTCACGCTACAATGTCCCTTTGGCACAACAAAAGCATTTGCTTGGAACTTAGTTCAATGATTATATTTAATTCTCCTTGATTAGAGGTCAATTATTTTAAGTTAAATACGGAAGGAATTCAGAATAAGATGATCTCGTTAGTGTTTGTGTGCGTTCAACGTCATAACATGATTTTGGTAGAAAATCCTGGATCTAGATTGTCATCTAAAGACGAGTGCAAAAATTTAATGATATCCGGTCATGAAAAAAATTCGTAGCTACCTACCACTGTTTCATAAATACATGTTTATTATATCTTCGTCCTTTATTATTATACAATATATTTGAAACCTTAACGAAATATCATTTCGTAGAGGTATTATTTTATTTATGCTTTGGGATTTTGACACGTGGTAGAGAGCTCGTAATGTTTTCTAAATGACCGTTTCACGGTACGGATAAATACTTAGATTTGATTTGACCACACATGCCCATCAGACATCTACGCTTCTAACGGTTTCTTTAAAACAAAAGGAAAAAATGAAGAGATAGATTAGATTGTGATTTGAACGAATGCGCAGAAAAGAGCAGGTCCAACTTTACAAGATTTTCATATTCTTTAAACTTTTTTCCTATCACGGAAATGTATCTTTATTTCCGGTTTTTTTATTGGAAAATTAGGTAATAGTGCCAAACACAGGAGAATCGTTTGATTTATAGGTTTAAAAAGTTGAAGGAATTATTTTTCTCTTAATTACCAATATTTAATTCTTTTGAATATTCATTTATTTTAGGAATTTCTTTTCTCGAAATATCCGTAATATATGATCTGATGACACCACAAGGCAATTAAACATATCTTCTATATTTAGAGTATTACTAAATTTTGTAGAATAATGTATCTCTACATTTCCATGTTTCATTTCTCTTGAGCTTAGTCTGAGAGTAATCTCAAAGGTACTACAATTTACTATTATTTCATGACCATGAAATAAAATATCTGAAACCACGAGTTCAGAGTGCGCAGTAACCGAAACAGAATAAATAGTAACATTGGTCATTCGAGTGACATTCTTTGAGCTGTTCACTTCGTATATTGATGGTTGAAAGTGACGGGAGGTAGTGGAGTGTTGCCGGATTGACAATGACCACAAAAGGGAAAAATAAAACTGTAGAGTCACAGTTTTATTATCCATATATTGATATCTTCTTTTATTTAATTTACCATTTCTTCTTGTTATCAACTAAGTTAGGAAATCCGTGTAAGGAGGTAAACATTAAAAGATTGAATAACAGATCATTTCATAAATTCATTGAGGATTTTCTACTAGAATACTAATTTTTTAGATGAATTTTTCAATTTTTAATATTTATATAATGATTTAATGTATATTGTAATGTGTGGAATAAGTGGAAAATGATAAACAAACAATAAAATAGATTAGAAATTTTGAAGATGAAGATTGTCGAGAGAGAGTACAAATCTAAAAAAAACGCAGTTTATTTAACAAACATCTCCCGGGTTATAAAAGTAACATGATTGTAATTTAAGGAATGGATTTCGATTAGAAAAAAAGAGCATCAATTCTACAAGAAGGGAGGAAGACCAAGAAAGAAATTAAACAGAACAGCATTTAACAATAATAGAAAAAAAGCATATAGAACTGGGTATATAAGACAAAAAATACACGAATATGTAAAAACATTTCTTGCGGTAGAAGTAATGGCAGGAATCATAAAATTTATTACTGACACAAGATAAATAGTAATACATTAATTATAAACAGCATTTAACATGTGAGGGGAAATATAGCAAAAAAGTTGCAGAAATTACAGTAAATATCTAGATCTACTTAACTATTTATTTACAAAAGTGGTCGTACAAAAAAAACCATTTACATATTTCTAAAAAATATTCCGATAAAAAAATTATCTGTATATTTGAGAATATTCTGGTAAACCTCGCAATAGTGTAATTTAAACGCAAACATTGTATTTTTTATCAGACAAAACTTATTATTATTATATTTTATGAACGTTGTTTGAAATGTATCTGAATATGAAAAACTTTGAAATTTGGGAGTTTTGAGTTCGGGCCTGTGTTTAAATCATACGTGATGGATGTTTTCGTAAACAACTAATCTGGGTAATCTGTGGAAGTTTTATGAATATTTATTAAGCGCCATAATTGCGGGGTTCATTTCAATTATTTGTAAATTATTATTAGTCATGCAAATCCGACCTGTCAAGATATTACCATTCGCCTCTAGTTCACTTCAAGATATATTTAATTACACGGCTTAGAGTTTCTTTGATAAATTGTTTGGATGTATGTTAAAAACTTGTGGAATTACCTAATAATGACACATAAATTCATTCTGCATTAACTATCTACAATATTGTGAGTTATTACCATACCAAGATATAAGAACGGTTAATACATCTGAAGATTTATTATACGAGGAGCAATTTTAAATTTTCTAGATTGATTTGGCATGTTAATATTACTAAGCTCTGAAATACTGTAGTTTTCTAAATGAAACTCATTATCTTTATTGTTGAGTGTTTACCAGAACCAGTAGTGTCTGCTCTGTTTTCAAATATTTCTTTATATACGAGTACTTATAGACCTAATCAACAATTTTTAAAATAAAATAAGGGGATATTTTAACACCAAATTTTAATTAAATAGTTTATAGATACTTCAAAAAATTCGACGATAGTGAACAGTTCTATGAATTTTTTAGACATAAATATCAAAATAGTAAACTGTAGTTTAGTTTATCATAAACCAACTGATACAAATATGACTATCCCTTATAACTCAAATCACCCTGTCATTTAAATTAGCAACTTATAATTCAATGGTATATAGAGCTTTTTTAGTATCAAGTAGGGATAATATAAAAGGGAAATAAATTGAAAAAACAAATTGCTATCTCTGCAATTATGCATTGTAAGGCCATCTACCTTGGCCAGACATCAGAAATTTTAACATAAGGTACTGTGAACACTTACAAGCTCATAGATTAAAACAACCAGATAAGTTACATTACGCAAAACACCTATATGACACTATACACAAACTTACACTTAAGAACACAAATGAAACAACAGTGCTTCATATAAGTGACAAATAGGAAGAACTTGATTTTTTGAGAAATTTGAAATCAAGAAATTTCTAAAATTTCCTCAGCACATAGTAGTGAATAAACAATTAAACCTGCATTACCTTTTGAACTAAATACATATATAATAAAAAGAGGAATATTATTATATTTTAAAATTTTATAGCAGGAAATCGTACTGTATATATTGCTTGATAATGATTGATTGAAATGTTTATGATAAGAGTCAAGTACGCTTATAAGAAATTTGTCTATTTTATTTCATTAGTTGAAAATGAGATTTAGGCAAAAACCTGGTCAGAGAAATATATTGAAAAAAATAGCTTTGAAATACCTTGGAAATTCCAAATAAGTATAATTTAGTTTTATATTTTTTACGAGATGTGTTATATACTTCACTATAAAAATGTCTTTGCGTTGGATATTAAATGAGATAAAAATATGGGATTAAATTATGTCAAAAATACAAACCATTTGATTATTTAATTACCATCCAATACCTGCTATTATTAATTTTGAATATCGAAATTACTATTTGCTCTCTATCTTTTTGCCTTTGGAGAAGAATACCAGATCTGGAATAAGAGATCTCTTAAAAATCGCTGCAGTGTATGCCCAGCTTTATAAATATCGAACTCACTTGTCAATATTCGCTCTAAACCGTAATTTCTCTAAACTTCAAGAACGTAGTAAATTTATAAAAAACGAGCTTATCATTGAGATCGTTCAGCTGATAATATTACGGGTATAATATCGCTCATAAAATGCAAATGGTAATTTTTTTCATGAATAGGCAGTCATGAAATGCGACGTCTGGCTGATAAAATATTTAATTGTATATGAATTCGAGTACGATTTTCTTGTCGGTTTTGTACCTGCTTATGAATTATTTATATTTACATTATTATTGAGCACGAGGGTTTACTCACATTTAGTTTATATTGTATTTCAACTTTAAAAAACCATTATAAAAATGTAGAAGTTGTATGTTGGGCAAACAGTACTAAATGTAGCATATAGCAAATAAAGGCACACATTTAAGGAATTATTTTTAATATCACATCAGTCAATCATTAATTATTTGGACGCTATAAAATATAGAAAGCAAATATAACATTTGAATAAAGTTTGATAAAATAAAAAATAACTGTAGAAATAAAAAACCCATACACAATTTATTTATTTTTTACCAATTTCTTGAGTCATTAAAAATGTTAGTAGATATCAGAAGTTGTTGAAGAAATCTCTACCATACCTGTGTATGTAACTGGATATGTTGCTCTAAATCATTTTTTTAAATAAGTGTTAAAAATATTTCTACGATATTGCAATCCATGATGACGATATGAATAAGGATAAAAAGAACCTTGAATCTTGAATGATTGTTTGAAGCTGGCCAGAGTGAGTCTGTAATACTAATAACATATAAAGAGAGCATAATGCTCGGTAAGGTAATATCTAATATTTACGTAAAGCCAGCTTATTATTAAGAGAGCGTTCTCAAATTACGAGATCAAATTATAAATGAATTTGGAAGTTATTTTCAAAATGTTAAAAGATCTAAGTCTTTTGTAATGACAGGTTATTAGCCGGCCGGCCAGTTGGGCCTTGCTTGATGGTAGTTTATAAGGTGTATCTACGTTTTTCTTAGGTCTATGCATTTTATACAGAGTTGAGGACGTTGGTTCTAAATGATTTTTGTTAGTATTTATTTGTAAAACAGAAAAGTGTTTTTTAGTACATTAAAAATTATCAAGACTATTTAAATTGTCAGTAGTTTTTTCGCCTCTAACATGTAATAAGATTATTACGAAAGGTATCAGATTCGAGTTACAACCAATTTGAAACAGCAGGGTAATAGACTTGTTTTAGGCCAAATTAGAAAATAATGAGTCGCCTAAAAATAGAAATAAATTGTTATAGAAATGTACTCAAGGAACAGTCCTAAATTATTTCTTAGTTTAAGAGATTGCTAAGGTTGATTGAAAGTAAGATATACCTAAATATTTTTAAATAGAAGTGGATATTATGAATCAATTTGATTATTATATTTTAAATAATGTCGATAAATAAATATTTTTAAATTTAGACAAAAATATAGTTTTCTATACATTTTTTTAGAAGTTTGTTAGATAATTGCTAATATTTGGATGATAACGGAGTGATACCCTTCAAAGTAATGTTGGATTTGTGCGTTCATATTCAGGATGTTCGCAAATATACTGCACCTATTTATGGATGATGTATAAAAACATATGCAGAATAAAAATTACTTATAAATATTTTTTCTAAAGTCATCCGTTTTCAAAGAAATAAATATATAGTATTTTACATCTATCCAAAGATTATTTAAGGAAAAGCAACTAAAACCAGCAACACCGATAACTCAGTCAAGTATAAACCATGGCTTTTTAAACGTTCTAAAAATAAGTTTTTATTTTGGTACACCTGGATATTTAGAAAGGTTGATTACAGGGGATGTAGAAGAGTGAAAAATGTATTCTCTGCAATTATTACACATCCGAACGATTTTTACCACTACTTTTTTTTAGGTAATATATAATACATGTTTCCAACAATTTTTGGGACACTGATAAAAAACATCGCGGATTATATTAAAAAATGTGTTGTGGTACAATAAACTTAAAATGATTAAACGAATTGAATTTCTACAAACTAACAATTTTATGATCCATCTGTATATATTTCTTGGTTAAGTGAGATATACTTTTATTAACAGTGTGAGGTGTTGCCACGTATAAATTTTCCAGTAAATGTTCAAAGTGAATTTTTCGGTAAATTAATGATTTATTAGTATATTTGGTTGCAAATGACACGTTCTAGGTACCATTTAAAAATATGCATTCATTTTGCGGACAAATACTGACGGGTGCATCCTTTGTCGATAGAACATCTCAGAAAATAAAGAATTCCGTTAACGTTATACAATATAAAAACCTACTTCATCTCCAAAACAAGATTAATAAGGCAACTGATATAAAATAAAACCAAAAATACAAAAGAATCTCTCGAAAAACTGCATCTACAAAGTACCTTGAAAATGTGGAAGATCATACGCTGGTGAAACTAATTCAAAAAATGGAAATTAAAGAATATTGCACTAATAACGAATGAACAGAAACAACAAAATTAAGAATACCAGAACATTTATAGAATATTCTACTATAAACATCATAAAAAAAAAACATCATATTTTTTTTCAGTCAATAATCACAATCGCTCAAATGAAGAAAGTCTCATAGAAGCCAACATCACCAATCGATGTTATAGATAAAAATATAGACTATAGACGTTTAGAGATTCAATGCTAATAGAAACTTAAGACAGTTATCTAAATTAAGACAATATGTAAATTTGAAAAAATAGTACAATGTTAGCATCCTCACCATCATTGTCTATATCAACTTCCAGCAAAAAATTTGTCAATTTTGCTTATAATAATTTTAACACTCCATCATTTATGATTATTTTTTAATTTTAAAGATAATTTTAACCAATTAACAATTTTGAACACATTAGGACAATTTTAGCTGACATGGACAATATTTGGCAATTTCCAACAAATGTTGCCAATTTCAAATCATTTTTAATAACTGTCAACACCTGAAATAAAATTTAATATCAGAATGGTAAAAATGTATTAAACTATATTCTAATTATTTCATTGAAGCTAAAACCATTTTTCACTTATTGTGTTGACGGTGGAAATAGTCAGAGGACATGAGAAGCAGGACTTAAAGTAGACGTCATAAAACATGGCACGAAACGTGAAACGAGAAATGTGAATTTAACACTTGTGATTCCGGACCTTCGTGGCCCAATTGTCTAACCTCAGATTTAATTTATTAATGAAGTTGTACACATATTTTGAATATTAATCTCGCAATTAGTATTTTGCGTGTAAAGGAAAAAGCCTTTTGGTGTTTTCTCTACGCCTTTTGGCATTGCATGGCTCCGTGAATATTGAGATATATACAATATGACTATCGAGATTGTGATAATATACGTATTATGGGAAAAAATACGTACTTTGTTATTCAAAGGAAGATGAAAATTCCATACAGTTTAAAAAGTGCTTAAAAAATTTTAAGATAGTCAGTAATTACTACTTAATGATGGAATTAGAAGAATTTGAAAGATTGAAAGATGCAGGGATTGTATGGGGATTGTTTGAAATCGTCAACATTTCATTCGAGATGCAGCAAAGTATATATTGTAACATTATATTTTGTTATGAAAGAAAAAAATATTTTTTAAATGTAATACCAATTATCAAGAATTAAAAAAAATATAAATTATGTTGGACGCACATTGTATATTTTCTATTAGATTTAAGTTGGTTCAACAATGATCTCAAGGTGGGTTCAGATTTCATTTAATTGTAATAATGTTATTTACGAACCAATATATTTCTTGTACATAGTTTTACTGTTACAACATTAAACTAAAAAATCATCAAAACAACGAGAAACATAAACCTTAGTATTTTCTAAACCTTAACCCTAAAAATTGTCAACCATAGGCGTGAAAGTAATTTTCGATTCAATGATTGTTATGGATCAGCATCAGCGTGAAGACTTGAAATTTCTTGATAATATTATTTTCTCTCTCACTCAAGAATCCATTCATGTTATAATTAAGCATTTTAACTAATTCTTAGAAACTTTTTATTTTTTTTAAATTGTACAATAACGAACCACTGAATTAAGCAAAGTTTATGTACCAACGAATTGCGAATATCGCTTTTCGCATTCGCTACTTTAATTTGTAAACGTTTCATGTACCAACGATAATTCTGGGGAAAAATGTAAAAAAAAAACTAGTGTGGCTACAATTATGTGACAATTGACTCTGTCAGTCTGTCACAGTCCTGTCGTTTCGTTCGCTTAATTAAATTTAAATATGAAATATTTAAAAAAAATAAAACTTAATTAAGTCGTCCAAACAGAACATTAAACACAAAAGATTTCTCTATGCAAAAGACAAAACAAAACAATATCCGTTAAGGTTAATTTACTCTTCTTTGCGGACTGCGCATGCGTAAGTTTGAAAATTTAGCGAAATTCGCATAAAAACTGTTTTAATTTTCCCGCACCTTAGATTTTAAATTTTGCGAAGTCCTTGAAAATAAAGTAATAAGTTCGCGTTTCGCAATTCGCAATTCGTTGGTACATGAACTTTGCTTTAGAAGGGTGTTTTCATATTTTCTACAGATAAAGCCATTTCACCTTTCATGCAGTTTTTAAGCATTATGTTATACAAATTATCACTACTATATTTGTTATTAGATCACCCTAATAAAATATACCTAATAGTTGCTATTTGACCAGAATTACAGTTTGGGATTAAGAATTTTCGCTGATAAAATATTATTAAATAGTACTGTACGCTGAACGTTACTTGCGTAAATTAATTTTTTTCATATTACGCTGGTTTTGTGTCTCCCGAATTTGGAGTCATAATTAGATTCTTAATATTGCCCTTAATAGCTCAATTCCAATGCTTAAAATTGCCACAAATCAAGAAGTAAATGCACCTGTCGAAATAAGTATCTTTGTTTCATAATACACTTTGTTTGGTGACTAAACTCCTTTTGTAGAATTTTGTTGGTGGGATATTATCGAAAGTAAGACGTAGAAAAAAAGTTGATACGCACATGGTTAGTGCAGGAATGAAATACTGTCTGACTTTAATTACACCTTTCAGTCTTGATTTTCTTGGATTTTTATTTCGAATCTCTTTTATTCGATTTTAATAACTGTGATTAGAATATTTTTTTGGCTTGTATATCTTACATATTCTAGGTCAGATAAATCGACAAGACCTTTTATTTCACAAAGTGCCTTAATAAGTCATGGAATACTAAATATTGCATATGCGCTGTTTGATTTTAGTGGAAGGTTTGGTATAAATTATTAGACAATTTTTTATTCCAAATAAGAGAGGAACCAAAGGTAATATGTAAAAAATGTTATGAGAAAAGGACTAAAAACTCAAATTTAACTAGAAGTATAGGTAAGTATCAAACAATAGAAGAACATAATTTTAGAGTAAAAAACCCAAGGATGATCGACCAATTAATAAGAGAATTAATTATATTAATAATGTAAAATCTCGACTAAAGCTAGAAAAATAGCGATTGAAAAATGAAATAAAGAAAAACATAAAATCATAATTACAAAGAAATAATCTGGTGATGAAGGAAACAGATAAATATGGTAAAATTATAAAAAAGTAAAGTCTTAAGAAAGTAATAAGTATCAAGGCCAACTCATATTATTATTATTATCAACAAATATGCCAAAAAGCTTTAAATTGTAAAACAAAATATAATTATGAATTAACAGTAAGATCATTGGATTAGATTTGTAAAACTAAAATGTGTCTATAAAATAGAGTAATAAGCCTATATGACATGTTAATTTTCGTCATATAATAAAAAATTAGTGAGTAATTAAATTTATAATTTTAAGATTAAACATGCAAATAATATTGTTAATCTAATTAATCCTTAAAAAGAATAACTTAATTAATTTAATAATAATTATTATTAGTGTATACATTAATGAAAAAAATTTGAATTTCATGGAGAAACATGTTCCATAATTTACAGGTATTTAAATTTAATTTTATATGAAAATCTGATTAAATAACTGTCAAATCTTAAAAAATATTAATAAGTTGGCTTTAAAATTTGAAATATTATCAAAGAAATGTCAGTATTTGAAAGTATGGTTAAAAAAAAATTGTGTTCACTTTTGGATTTTGTATAGTGTGTTTCTTCAAGTTTAGTTTGGAACAACCATCGACTTGGAGTTTCCTGAAAAAGGAAATTTTGCAGTGGACTGTACACCAGAAAATCGAAAAATTTAACACTGTTTTGTAAGTGATACGTCAATACTAAACGAAATTTGCAACGTAAACGATTAGTCTTGAATTAAAATCAAACTATTTTCCTATATTGATACGAGTATAAAGAAATGACTGTTTTAAATTTTTTAAAAGAGCGACATATAATCATAATCTGTTGATTTGACAACCATGACCACCTTGGGATTTTTTTGATGTTTATTTATTTGTGTTTCCCTTAAATTTAGTTTGAGTGGTTTTAATTATGAATTTTTATTTTATTTTGTGTAATTTGTTTTTTGACCCCCAATTTCAATTTAATATTAATTTTAAAATTTTTATTTGATTACAAAAAAATTTCTCAGATCGAATTAAGAAGTATGAAAAAGTATTATGATTCTTATAAAAAGCCATGAATTTTATTTATCAGCATAGTTCTGAAGATAATTGGATGTGTAAAACTGATACAAATGTAAAAAAGCAAAAAGCAAAATTTTTAGTGCCATTACGATTTTAAGTTAGTAGCATTTTTTATAAGAGAGTTATGATTTTCTAATTCCATATATTCAAAGGAGTGGATTTTTGTGGGAATAGGAACTCCATAATAATCATGTGTATTACATACAATTCCTAATACAAAACAATGTACAAATTGTCATCAAATGATTTTTTTCTTTTTCCACAACCATTTTGCAATAATAGCCATAAAAATATTTAACTAGTACATGTAAGTACTCTTTTAGGGATAATTATTAGTTATTAGATCTTGATTTTAATGATATGTCATTCCTTTCATTGTTTTCATTTTATATGCTGTGGTGTAATTATAAATGGGTACTGGCAATCGTACAATGTAGTCGTTTGACATAACCATGTAGAAATATGAAACAATTAGTATTATTATTTAAGAAACAAAAACAATGTACGAATCAATATTGTCATAAGGAAACAATGTTCCATATGAAATAATTT
Organism: Hermaeophaga mercurialis; assembly: GCA_951812935.1. Lineage (NCBI taxonomy): Eukaryota > Metazoa > Arthropoda > Insecta > Coleoptera > Chrysomelidae > Hermaeophaga > Hermaeophaga mercurialis. Next base: position 12,666,278 of record OX638362.1, read on the forward strand.
ATGTCATGATAATAGTAGTTATTTATGCTACTAGGCTTTAAAATGACACTTTTACGTTATATTTCAAAAGGCTTAAACATTCAACGAACATAAACTATAATTTTCTCTATACTGATATATAAGCTGATATAGTATAATATCCTGATCTTTCATACACTACCAAAGAACAGACCTTTTTTTTTCTAAATCTCTAGTTAATCACTAATCCTGAGTAAATATTAGTTTTAAAATGATGACCTATGGAACCAAATTAACACTATATTGAAAACCTGGCCCTCAGGTACTGGCATTGAGAGCTTTTTAATATATTCGCCGCGAATTTAAAAAAAAATATCCAACTTTTATTAACATCTCTCTAGTTACATACATTTAATTCAGTCTAATTTGATAAAATGTTTAGTGTATTAATTCGAATCGAAGAAATAAATACAAGAACAGGCAGAACCAGACAAGCATCATTAATATCAGCGAACAGGGTCGCTGTCAGTTAGTAATTAATTATTATTGTCACCGGTAGCCGCAGCAATATGTACTGAGTGTCCCAAATATTAATTTCTCATATATCTATAAAATACCTTATTTAATTATCGAGTGATAATATTCGAGGTCTGTTCGAAGCTCCTGTATACAGTAGACACATTTAAAACAAAAAAAATCAATTATATCCTATAATTAATATCCTTTTTGACGTGGCCACTATCACCGAACATTATAAAAACTAATAAAATTAATGAATTTTTTTGGGGTATTAGGTCTTTTGTCTCGGCTGTCATGTTCGTTGTCTGTGTGAGGCAAGAGCTTGATTATGATGTAGTTCGAGCCCAACCGAAAAATGACAAATGATGTTTGAGAAGAAGCCCCCAAAAATGAACTCCGACATTACCGATCTCATCAATTTTCTAGGCTGGATAATCTACACCGGGTATTTCATTAAAACTATCACAGTTATCACATGTTCTAATAGGTGAGGCATATATGAAATGAGTATAAATATTTTTTGATTAATATTAACATTTTTAAAATAAAAACAACATAATGTGGGACCATATTTTCTTACCAATTCAAGTATGTCATACATATATATTGTCTTTTCTATTTCTCTTGGCCAATTGATATAATTTATCTCTTAAACTGATGATAATTACTCCAAAGGGCCGCGATTCTTTTTCTCCAGTTCAAAATACTCCTACAAATTTAAAACTAATTGTCGTGTTTTCAATTGCATCCTCCACGACTACTGGTGGTGTTTTAGCCTTTAGTTTTCCTTCCTCTGTTTCCTTGTGTTTAATTTCCTTTCTGTCCTCCATACCAGCGAATTTATCCACTTCCTTTTAACATTTTTCTAACGGATGATCTTTATACTTTCTTCTATATTTTTAACTTTCAATTTCATAGCCTTTTTACGCGGTCCCTACTTTGGCCATTTTCCTTCCGTATTGTTGTCTGCCTTTGTAGGTTTCACTATTTTATTATTATTTTTACTTTCCATTTGTTGTAACTCTCTGTCTCTCATCTGTTTTTGTCTTCTACCAAACTCTTCTTTCGACATGTATTTTAACAAACCGCTTGGTAGTGATCTTGGTATTGGTTTCACTAAGAATTGGTTAAAATTAACTGTTTCATTTTCTATGCCATCCATGGTTTTCTTCACTCTCACTACCTTCTGATTCTGAAATAATTTTGACTCTCCGACCTCTGTATTTGTATTCTAGACTCTGGCATTTACAGTTGGAAATTATCTGCTTCCGCCACAGATTTTTAAAATATTACTTCTACTTTTCACAAACCTCAAAATCAGCTCCCCAAAAATTGGGTTTTACTTCCCAAAAATTGGGATTTTGGACTAGAGTATAAGGAATCTTAGACACAGTGATTTATATACTGATTCAATTATCAGTGAGAGGTTAGGAATATTTTCTAGTAAAATACAAATAAAATATGTATTTACTGTGAAACTAAAAGGTAACAAGGTTATAGATTACAAAAAAAATAGTTTCAAAATATATGAGAATGCAAAACGCGGAAAAAATACTACTAAATACTACAAACCTAGCAAAAGAACGAACATGAAAATAAACAGCAACGATGACGTCTCAAATACTTTACTGTAACAATGTCGAACGAATTGAAAAGTATGCGTCAACCAGACTAGTACTAGTATCTTTTTGATGTACTGCGAGTATATATGTATATATGAACATCAAAACAACATACTTCATTCATTAAAGGACTCATTTTAAATATTTGGTATGTACTTTTTAAAATTGGTAGAAATAGATGCTACATAAATGGGTTGCGTTTGATTTATGAATAACGTACGTTCAATGATTTACTGAATGAACTGTATTGCATTTTGGCTTTAATTCAATGAACTATTTTATTAATTTTCTTTATTTTTCTATGATTCGGAAGTAGGGATGAGGGCACTTTTTAACACCGCTCATATTGATATTTTATTATTGCAAAAATTAAATTTCTGGAATTAAATACAAATTTGTTCAATTTTACGAACACATTCACATTGACATTCAAGTTTTAAATGAGACACAATAAAAAATGAAATATAGCTCAAGCCATTAATTTTAGACATTTTTTGGAGGAAATAAAATTATTAGAAGGTTAAAAATGCGATGATATTCCGTCGACCATTCGGCCGATATGATCATGATATATTTTCTCTACAGAACTATTAACTTGGCAGCCAATCAAAACGTCCCTTCCAAATTTCGCATGTTTCCCCAGAATTTCCATAAGCTGGTGTCATAAAAATATTTTCGTCGGTGGAATAGCCGTTATATATCAAGCCACCCTCACTGCGACTATTATACTCTCTTTTTTAGGAGTGGTGCCTTATCAGATAGGAGAGCTGTGTGCATCCAGGACCGGAGTTCCCAAAAAAAAAACGACTTTATGTACAGTATTATGCGAATTTATGTGATCATTTTTAGGAAAAAATATTTATTTGAAAGAGCAGAACAAATAAAATTAAATAAAATGATGCGCAGTAGCAAGAAATGTAACTCTCTTTGACTTTTAGGGCAACCTGGACTCCTTTCGGCATTTTCTTTTTCTTTTCTTTTTATTAGGCAGTTCTGCCTGTTATTTCATTAGATTGTGCCTTGATGTTATATTATCGCTCCATCTTTTTCGAGGTCGATACACACTTCTTCTCTTTTTGCTGGTGATTTATCTCTTGCTATCTCAACTACCCTGTTGTCTGACATTCTGTTTATGTGGTCATTCCATGTGTTTATCTTTTCCACTTTACATGTCTTTCTGATTTCATCGCTCCTTACTTTATTCCTTAATGTGTTCACTCTGATTCTTCTTAAAACTCTCATATCTGCTATTTCCAAGAGCGTATGTGTTCTGGCTGTATCTGGTCTCATTTCTGACGTGTATGTCATTATTGGTCTCATAGCAGCTTTGTAAATTCTTGACTTTGTATTCTAATATGTTTGTTTCTGCTGTTTAGACATCCTGCTGCTCTGTTAGTTTTCTGTATCCGCCTGCTGACCCTGTTGCCGGTCCCAAGTCCGGATAAAGAAGGAGGGGGTCTTTAGACCTGGTTAGCACCCTACTTAAGGATTTTAATTACATTACTGCTCAAGTAACCAAAGTTTTTTGGCCTTTATTCTTGATTGCCTCGTCTCGAAACAACATCTGAATCACTGCTTCCACCATCTTTGTATTTTGGTTGTACAGTTAACGTTTTTCAGTCAAGGATCCTTCCAACATTGCTGGTGTTCTTCATGCATTATACTAGATACGTTTTCCAGTATGAGAAACAGACCCAGAATATCTTCTTAACTGTTTATTCAATATGCGTGGCAGTAAGTTTTTATTGATATACTTCCAGACGAATTTTGAACGCAGATCCCGTTCCATAAAGTTTGTCTTATCTGAGATCATGAGACATATTATTTTGGCCCAATTTAACCTTCTTTTCATCATATGCATCGTTAGGAGTTGTCTCTTCTGGAGATTTATTGCTATTGTAGAGTCGTCAGTTTTTCCAAATCTTGTTGAAGTTCGTAGCTCGTTTTTCTTGGATGATGTTTTCTGTGTGGCAAAATACAAGTAGTAGTTTTCCTTTTCCTCCCTCATTTTCCTTTCGCTGCACTACAAGAGGCCATATATCCTTTTTTGTTTTATGATTTTATTTACGGCAGTCAAACTCACACCAGATTTCCTGGCAATCTACCTCTGTGTTATTAAAGTATATTCACTAACGGTGATGATCCTTTTCCTTTTTCTTGGCGTAATGGCTTAACATTTTTCGTATAATATTACAAATAGTACAAACTAACAAATATTACCCAAAATGTGTTACAATGTACGAGGTTTGGAGGTTAATGTAATGGTAAAATAAGGAGTGAACCGCCTAAGGGGAATTTACACAATAAACGGTTTCAGTGTACAAAGAACACTTAATAAAAGAAAAGGAAGAAAGGGTTGTAGTAAATAATATACAAAATGTAGTAACTAATAATAATTTCAAAGAAATGATTTAATTTGATAATAGTATTTTGTTTAATTTTTCATAATAGGATATTATTATATATATATATATTATTATAGGATAGTAAATCATTAAACATAGATCAAAGTAACTTTGATAAAAGCAAGATAAAATACAGAAATATTTATTCTTTAACATTTTGTAACAAAATTAAACAAAAAACTTAAATAATGGCCCACTTGTATTTGTTGCGGGTTTAAAATTTTTGGATACGGATCTGTGTTGTGGGGTTTTTAGTGGACCGTAATTATTAATGAATATATGCGGTAGTCGAAGTGAAGGCTTTGAATAATTTTAAATAAGAGGAAATTAATTATAGGGTTGAAGTTGGCGCTAGATAACATTTCTTCCTGGTGAGTTTTTGTAAAGTTTGTATCGATCTAGTATACTATCTAAAGGGGTAAACCATAATAAAATTAATTATACCCGTAATTATTTACATAATGTAACAGATTTATAAAATAGGCAAATAGGAACTTCGTATAATTTCATTATTAGATCAACTCTTGCAGATTATTAATTAACGATTTTAGCTATAGGGAGTGCTCAATAAAAATGAAAGAACATAAAGTGTATTTTCACTTTTTAAAAGAAAATACAGGGTGATTCATTTGAAAAAAATTGACATATTCAATTGATGCAATAACAAAAAATAGTACTTTCTCGTAATACTGTACCAATGTCAAAAATTTATGTCTGGAAAAAATTATTATTATGTTGTTCTGTCTAGGTTATACATAACGTTGAAATGAGAATTATTTTTGTATACAATTGACCATAACTTTTGAAATACCCTGTATAACGTAAAGAAACACTATATTGGAAGTATGGGGGAGATGAGCTTAATCTAAATTTGAAATAATATATAGGGTGTCCCATTTAAAAAAAGTATGTTTGGTTCATCCAAGTAACATGTAACACCCTGTAAATACGAAAATAATTTGATATCTCGTTTAATAACGGATATATCCTACTTCGATATACTAATCCCGCACCCTGTATATATTATTGTTTATGAAAATGTTTGTTAGGATTGATTTATTCTTAATTCTTAGTTCTTGAAATTAGTACAAACCCCGACCAAATACATTTGGAAAACCATCATTTGCGTTTAGTATGAGAGTATGAAAGTGAGTTTTGTATAAATGCGTATTTTTGTTTATACTTATGTAGCGACATGCGAAAAGAATTCCTTAAACTTTTAAAACTACTCTGCCATATTTCTCACCGTAATGAAAAAATGTAGTGTCTTAAAAGTGACACTTATCAAATAATCTCTGTCCAAGCTTGGAACCAAATTGCAGGATTATTTAAACTGATAAACCGCATATAGATTTGTGTAATTACAAAATTCGGAACTGGTGGTATCAGCTGCTCGCTCATTATTTTAGCGAAGACAGAAGACACCGGTGTCCATGTTAAAAGAGCACAAGACAACTAAAGCACCTGCTTTCGGTTAGAAATTCGGATATCAGTTCCTAAAATTTTGCCAATTATTAATTACTTGTAATTATGAAGATATTCGAGGTAACCGTACGTAATTGGATAGATGACTGTTTACAGGATGTCCTCAAACTTTTATGCCCAAACGGTATGTCTGTACATAAAAAGTTTTGTTCCGAAATTACATTATACATTCAGTAATACGATATTTATCGGTTTTCATTTTGTGGCTGAACCTTATAATCAAAACGGAGGCCGTCAGATTAAATAATAAGATATAACTGGTATTATAATTGAATTGTGAGCTTCAAACTTGAAATTATCCAAATTCGCAACCTTAGAGCCGGTTTTGAATCCTTAAAATTAAAATCAGATATTTAAAATTTTTGTATTTTTGGGAGACATATCAATTAGGAGGAGACAGAGGCGTGTCTAAAGTTTTACTATATGCACCCGCTTTATATTAGTTACAATTTAATAAATAATAAATCAATAAAATTAATAAAATAACTAAACAGAGAAAGAAGTTTAGGCTAAATATCAATTTGTATTGTTCCTGTACAGATATTTTAATAGTTCATTATTACTTGTCGGTAGCAACAATTTTACTTTATTTTTTTTATTTTAATTTAATGATGGGTGGTAGCAAACAACATTGCTATTACTAAGGAGAATTTTAATTTAGTTTTTGATTCTATTTTATAAATATTTCTCAATATTGAAAAGAAATCGCAGTTTAAAAAAACGTCATTAAGGTGTCACTTCTCCAATTGTGTATGAAGTTATACATTATATAGCAGTTTTGTATAAAATATAAAATAGAGTGGGTAAAAATCAAATTTAAATCTCATAAAAGGTACATGGTTTTATTTTCGGTCCTCCAATTGCATATTTCTTGAAATATTTTTGACTTTAAGATGTGTATCATTTCTCTGATATATTTTATCCCCTTAGCTATTCCGTCTTGTATTTCATCTATCTATTCCCCTTTATCATTTATTGTGACTCCTAAAACAGTGACTTCATTTTATTTGGGACTGCATTATCAGCTATTTTAATTATAAGTAGTTATTAGTGCAATATTTATGTTTTCAAGAAGTATTTATATTTCATTGACAAGTCGAATTTTTAATTATATTGCAAATGAAAGTTAAATGCCTAAATATTGGTTGTTATATTTAAATACATCTAATTTATATAACAAAGATAATTAACGTAAATTATGTCATTAAAGTTATAAAATGGCTATGTTTATATTATAAAAAATGAGTTAATGAAAATTGAATACTTTTTAATATAATTTTTTTCAAACCAATTTTATTTTAGATACTTAAATATCAATAAAAACTTCTAGATATCATAAATACTGATTACATATAATTTAAAAAACAAAAGGGTCGATTAAGTCTCAATTTAAAAGGTAACAATCTAAATTATCAAATAATTATATTTGAATATTATTTTTTTAAAATTAGATGTATATATAAATTAAAAAAAAGTAAAGCTAAATAATTAGGCAAACATTTTCAAATTTTAAATATTACGGTTGGAAATATTTAGTTACATAACACTCTGTTATTTTTTTTAACAATTTAAAACATGCTGTGTTAATTAAGATTTTGGTAATTGCGGTTTTTCGCAGTAATGTATTTTAGTCTATTTTAGCAGAGGGCGCTTCATGTACTTAAAAAGCAACCCTTAGATACATAAGCAGAAACCAAATTATGTCTCGTTTATTTTTGTCGCGCCACTGGTCTATATTTGTTTATGTTTGATATTTGAGGTTGAGTATTTACAATAGATTGTTTTTTGAATATTTGCCTTTTTTACTATTTTAAAGCGTTAGTTTGTTTATGAGTGAGTTTTGTATGTTCTTTTAATTTATAATCAAGCATACTAAAAAACTAATTCATTTAAAAGGAAAATATAAAATCGTTACGCTACTGATTTGAAATCATATAAAACAGGGCGCTGGTTATTTCCAACAATTTTGGAGAGAAAATTGTACCGCTCAATGCTACTAAGAAATTTGGGGTAACATAAGGATTCTCTAACATTCTAATAATAAAGTCAAGGAATGTTTACCAAAGAGACTGGTAGACGAACTAGATCAATAAACATCTCTTGGTGTTTAAACATTACCTTTATTTTTTATGAAATCGCAGTCTGAAACCTACTCCCAAATTAATTTTTTTTACTTATAAACTACACTAAAAACCCCTATAATTTAAAATTTCGTTGAACTTTTCTCAAAGTACCACTCTAACATTTACCCATTTTAATTTTTCTATTTGTGTGCTAAAAGAATAGTCCTACCGTACATCGAGATTTCTATAATTTGGCAGTGCTTCGAAGCAGCTTGATCCCGAAATTATGTTAAATGCCTGTTTAAAGTTGGTTGAACCGTTAATTTGGTAGAAATAGCAATGACTTGTAATGATACAGTAGCCAGGTAAGGGCTTGGATATATGTGTGTATCAAAAAACGAGACGAATTTTTGTCTACCACGGTTTACGCATATTCATGAGGATAAGCAAGCGGCCGCCGTGAGAATATTAAAAAATGCTTTTAGTCCGTATAACAAAGAAATAAATATAAAGTAATAGTGAATAAATTCTTAGCAAGGAAAGCGCAAAATCATTGTATGGTTTTTCATAGCGTTCAAACTATATTGAAGTTGCTGTTATTACTTTTGCTCCTTGTTCTGGTTACAGAAATTAATAAATTATTAAAATTTTCAAACTTCTATTTTTTTTCTCTCTATATGCTTTCTTTGAATATTCCTATTATTCATGTTGCTACTTTGTTATTTCTATATATTTGTTTTATTAGCTTGATTTTTGGTATTTATATTTTCCAATTTAACCAAAAATCTTCAGCGTGTCTTTTACCTTAACTAAATTTATTAACTTGTCACTAGATATTAGAAGCTATTACACTGATTTGTATATTTCCCTACTGTTGTAATTCCAGAAAATGTGTAATTTAATAGTAAGTTTTTTCCATAATTTCTATTTGATTGGGGTAATTACTTCTTCCACAACGATTCATCAAATTTATCGTTAACGGTTTTGATGCACTAACCAAGGCCACTGACTGTGAGAAGGCCAAAGATAAAAGAATAATATGGAATGTTCGAGAAGCTAAGAAGAGTTTATAAACAAGGGAAATTGACGTTGAAAATTAGTAGTGAAGTGTTAAGTTTGACGGAGAGAAATTGGAGTCGCTCAGATTTAAGGTTAATTTGTTACTCAACTTTTGTTGAAGGTGAGTTGTGAATTTTCTCGGGAATAAAATTAAAAATAAAAACTCGAACAACTCTCACAATTTCTTTATTGACATTGATGGAAAATTTATGATAACATACGACCATATTGATTTAAATATTTTACTTCAAATACGGATCTACATTTTTAGTTAATTGCTGAATATTTAAGAGAATAAAAGTTCAAATCCGCAAAAAACCTAATCCATATAGTAAAATTAATAAATTATGCTTAGTTTAAAGTTATTTTGAACTAGACCACTAAATCTCTTATGGGACAAAGTTTTACCCAGAAATCAAGGTTCCAGTTAATATTAGTTTTCATATTAATTAAAAAAATATTATACATTTTAAAATTTCAATAAATGAAAGTTACTGATTCTACAGCTAAATATTCTGAAATTAATAAGAAATAAAATTACTCCGTACTACTACAGAATAATAACTGGACCATGATTCTTAAATAGGCAACAGACAATAAATCTTCCTTCGTACGTCTAGAGTCTAGAATTTGTTGTATCAAGAAGGGTACATTTTCGCTCCCTCATACATATTGTTTATTAAATATTAACTACCCTTCGAAAAAATTTCAAAAGAGGGAATCTGTTATTCGGTATAGATTAGGCATAAAATCTAAAAGATCAATGAAGTTGGAGTAGATTCTGAACCGGTCCTTTTAATTAATAATTCATTTTTAGTATTGACTAAAATATAAGATATTTTACTATTGTTCCTCAAGATAAATGGAAAAAAAAATTTAATGGAGCACCCTGTATATTTTGTCGAAATTCATCTTCTTTTCAAAAAATAGATATTTGACATTTCAAGTAGCACTGCAGCGCAAGTCTAATTTTAACTTTACAAACGATATTACTAAGATCTCTGGCGGAATATTTTCGATAATTTTCTTAATGTTTTTAGTTGTTCTAAGTTGTTACGTTTAGGATTGTAGTATTTATCCTTTACATATTCCCAGAGAAAAAATCTGAGGTAGTTAACTCAGGAGATCGCGGTGACTACTAAATAGTCCAGTTCGACCTATTCACTTTTGATTAAAAAAAAATATTTAATGAATTGTATCATTGAATAATGAGATGGTGTGCTATCTTCTTGAAAGTAAACCATGTCTTTAATTTCATCTAGAACTAATTGTGGATAAAAAAAGTGTTCCAAAATATCAATGTAATTTGTTCTTATCACAGTTGGTTCCGTAAAGAAAAAAGATGTTTCTTTGGGACAACGCATACCGAACATTAACTTTTGGATTATCTCTTCAAATTCGCTAAAAGAACTGAGTTTTTCAGACCATCATATTCTGCGACTACGTTACATTAATGTGAAACGTTACTTCATCAGACATAATTAACAGTATATTGGATTAATTCCTGAATAAATTTAGCAAAGTTTCGCATACCATTAGTCGTTTTTATTCATTTTGTGGAATTTTATATGGAGATAGTTCTAAAATTTTTAGACATCTTTTAACTTCACTTTTGGAAATTTTTAAAATTCCAGCAAACTTTCTATTTGATTATCTGTGGCATTTCATTAATCGACACCGTTTTCTTCTGAATACCCCCTTATTTGATTGATAGATTTAATTTCAACATACAGATTTGAGCTGTTTCAGTTGCTGAGTAAATTATTAAATGGCTTCTGTTTAAAAAAACTTTTTGGTAAACGAAATCAATTAGTGAAACCCCCATCTCTTTATACACTAAAGTCTTCTATTTTTAAAACAACACGCCTTATTTAGTTTTTTCGAAGTTTTGCCATCAATAGTGCTAATAAAATAATCCATTATGGTTAAACCATCTTACAGCCTAATAAAGGGAGTGGGTCATTTCTATAACTTATCTATGGTAAACTGCTAATGCTATAGTGCCAACGTTATATCGCTAATAACTAGTTCATGTTTGGTGGATGACCTGTTTAGAAGGAACCCGCATTGGCATTCTTCCGATTTAGTTCTACTAACTCCATATTTCTGCTTTTCATTATTTTTATATTTATTAGCTACCAAATCACCGATATACTAATTACATTATAAATAAATTGTGCTCTATAATAAGGTGAGATTTGTAGCTTAATAAAAGTAGATTTTTTGTAGCTCCTTAACGAACAATTTATGAAAAAACGAATAACAATGCTTAAATTTTCAAAAATGCGTCACGATATCAGATTTGCTTTAAACTCTTGTGAATTCAGAGATATCCTATGAAAGTGATGAAATTATAACTCAATGTACTACCATTTTATTGAGATAACTTATAAAAATTAATTCAAAGTAATAAAGATTAAATTATAATTAGAGACCCCGCAGAGAAAAGTGGGCATCTACAAGAAAATGGAAATAATCATCTTGAGTTGTACGTTTATCGTTGTATATCGAGATAAGACACAATGTGTTGCATTAGCAGTATGTGAGTGTAATGCATATGCAATTTTTCTATTATATTTGAATTTATGATGTATGCATTAATATGAATTTAATATGTGAATTATAAGTAACTGTGTTTGCAAAAAGGTCTTTAAACTCTAAATTATTGCTATTCACGGAAAGGCAAACACGAGAAACTATTAATAACTATTCTAAATGGAACATAAAAAACAAAAGTTTCATACAACAAATATATATTTAGTACACCTACAATGTTTTAACTGTTGTTATAGCTATAACAGAATAGAGGGTGAATTTTTCTTTATTTTTAACGACCAGATTTAGTAACGAAAACTGGTATCTCTTTACCACAACGAGAAATTTTGCAAAACAACAACCATTTTCCAGAAATTGCTTTATGTATTTAATACATTCAGATAGATGACTGTTTTATAAACTTTTAATTTGTGTAATTTTTTTCAAATGACTTTTTCCGGAAACATAGATCTGCCTATCTAGATCACATGGTCAGTGTTATTATTTTTTATGGTCGATGCGATATTAAACATATTCATTTTTTTTCGCTAATAGGCATGAAAATTAGTTGTATAATGTTTTTTACGTGTAATTGTTGTATTATTATCCTAACAATTAAACATAAATACTTAATGAAATGTAGATATATGTGTAGTTTATCTAATACTAACAAACCGGTTGGTTGTCTTGGTAACTAGTTGTAGTTTTCTTAATTTTTAAAACATTTTAGAAAATTATAGACCCTAAAAATATAAATAGGTTTTCTAGATAACTGATACAAAAACTTAGGGTACAGTTTTCCTATTGAAATCAATATTTGAATGTGTTACTGGTAGTTGATCAAGATGCACTAGGTATTCAATGGTCAAAAAATGGTACATAAACCAGAAAAAAAATAGACTCAATTTTAACGTTTGCAAATTTCTCTTTTGGGTGCATATGATGAAAATTTTGTAAGAGTACTTTTTTTGTATATTCAAAAAAGTCATAGTTTGAAATTAGCTCCACTTATACAGTAAAAAAATATATGTATCAGAGTTATGCTTTTTTAAATGGAACACCCCATATGTTTTTACATTTTTATAAACCTCTTGCCGAGCTGATTTCAAAAATGTATTGTATGATGTCTATTATGTTTGATAATGGATCTACAGCCACCTGAAAATGACATTTTTTAGAATTTAGATGTCTGTAGCAACCAAATCATTGAAAATCAATCAAAAAACAACGGGGTGTTTCAATTAGAAAAACATAATACATATCTCTTTTTAGGGACAAACTGTATAAGTATTTTAAATGATGGATTTTATGAATAAACACAAAAAGTAATTTTACAATATTTTCATCAAATGCACCATTCTGGAGATACGGACCGTCGCGTCTACGGTGACTCACCCTGTATGTTACGTGTCATAATTTGTCTTTATATATTTGAGAGTTATTTTTTATAAAAACGATTTCAACAATGTTATCACAATTTAAATTAAAACATATAATCATTCTAAAGAGAAAATATGGGATGGAGATAATAATAGACCATTCGGAAATTGGAGAAACAAGAAATTAAAATAGATTCATTAACATAATCACGCCTTAGTAGAATGTGAATAGTAAATAAGATCGCGTTATAAGTATAAATAATATATTACTTTTGAAAAGGACGTGAAACTGTAATTTTCTTCTGATAAAAATTTATCAAGCGATATGTTTAAATTATTTTTTTTAAATAATATATATTTGATTAATAAATGTTTAAGTTTTTGCCTTAACGAAAAACTGTGAAAGGTTGAAAAAATGACAATTTTTGAAATATTTGTATTGTTTATTAATGAATTATTTTTGGGCTGAGGAGACCATATGTTATTAAATGTAGATAGAATTATGTTTATGCAAATTATATTAAAAAATATTGAAAAATTAAATAGTTTTAAATAAATTCTACACACTTTTTAAATGCTATCAAGTTCATGTTGATTTTGAAGATAAGACCAAAAAGTGTAGATTTCTGAAAAATTAATAGGCAGAAAAAAGTAATCTAACCAAAATATCCTTCTAATTTAATTCATTCAGTTAGCATTTGTTTCCAAGAAGTATCAAAACCGACTGAGGCACCTTTCATGTAAGATTGGTACTTTTTATTAACCAAAAATTCGGGAATATTTTATAATAAAAATGATAAAAATTAGAATATGCCACCTATAACGGCAAAATAACCTAAAGTACTTTTAATAATTTTTTACTGACCGTTTTTATTAAAAGAATATTTTTCCCAAATGGTTATTCAAATGATTCAAAAATGAATAAATAATGCAGGGAAATAATGAAGTTATAATTTAATTTCACTTTGACTGTCGACAGAACAGAAGTAATAAACTAATTTTCTTTTACAATTGCATTATTTGAAAAAAATTGATGCCCTTTTCTAGGTAATTTACAAAGAGTTTCTGGATTTTTTGCCTTTAAATATCATCGCACAACCATTATTAGATATCAAAGAAGAAATACGAAACGTCTAATGTGTTTTATATGACCAGTGTTTATAACGGTACACAAAAGTGATGATATGTGTTTTTTTCAAAAAGATCAAATAATTGCCACCTTGACTTCATCTAAAAACTAGTTAACGATGATAATTATGGTGACGGAGCTTGGGCTTTTTGTATTTTCTCCGACTTCGCGGCGTTCTACTTTTCAAATCTCTTTTCTTTCAACATTTTTGCTTCGCAATTAAATATTCAACAACTCGTTGAACTATAATGTTTAATAACATATGAATATATTCCTTACTAATCATAATCACGTTGCAGTCGATGTGTAATAAGCGTTTTTTTGCTCACAGGCATGTTAGTAATTTGAAAAATATATTCTGCATTATTAAAGGGAATATGTAGAGATTTGTTTTATTGTTAAAATAATGGCTTTAATTCCATAGTTATGTCTATTGTTCATTTAAACAAAATGTTTCTTCATCTAAGAACACAATTTTTTTGACAAAATTTGGGTCTATTCTACATATTTTCACAGAATGATATTCTATTGCCTGGCTCGTCTTCAGTTAACTCTTGATAGAAGTTAAATTTATAGGGCTTCATTTTTTCAGATTTCAGTATATTCATGATGGAAGTCTAGCATATGTCATAGTCAAGAGCTAACTGTGTAGTTGATGTTTGTGGAATCTCCTCAATTGATAACAGCACTTCCAACACAACGTATTCATTTTTTTAGGTGATTAGTTCTTACACAACTGGTTTTACAGTTTTCACATTGATTTGATTACCTGGATGAACTTTATTGAACAAATTCAACTACTTTACTACAAGAACGCTTTTTGTTTCTAGAACCTGAGATAACAAATACTACACAGAAATATTATTAACAACATTGTACGATTTCGAAATAAAATATCTTTAAAAAATGGACTATAGAATTTTTTATTTTAAATTCTAAATTCTAATGTCTAAAATAAAACGTTAAAATTTAATAAAAAATCGATTTTGTCTAAAAAAATTTCTATTTTTCAACAAATGGGACGAATTATATGTATAAAAGACATTCAATAATGCATAAAGTCGATATGTCTGATCTATATTAAATTTTATTTTAACCAACCACTATTCTCAGAATATTTTAGGGGATAAGTTTATTACTTCTACTACCTAAACAGTTTTTCTATTGTATGAAAAATTGTAAAGCTTGAGATTAAAATATAAGTCCGCTGTTTAAGAAATATGTTTTCTATATATTTATATTCTATATTTTTTTGAATAATAGAATGCATACATTCTCACTCTTGAGAGAGAATATTCATTCCGAAACGCTTGCCTCTAATGTGTTTTGCATCTATTTTCATTCTATAACAAGTTATGGAAAAATAACAAGTTATGGAATAACTTTCCGTAATTGTTCTAAACAATATCGATAGCCATAGATATGTCAAAACTGTCAATGTCAGATGTAAATGGCGGCTCCGTAAAAACAAATTTTAATACAAATAAAATAATGAGTGAAAATCGAGTGAATTTCTGGTCATGGAGAAAATATAGTGTGTTACTCGGTTAGAATAACAAAATTCGATACTCGTGATAGGTACTTCACGCTCGCTTTCGTAATGGTCCACTCGCGGATCGAATTTTTTTCATTCTAATCTTGTTACAGAATCTACTATTATAAGTTTTAAATCTGAGTTAACACTATTGTTTCAGGAAGGATTTTTAAAGTGTTTTAGATATCCAGATGCTCTGAAACTTTTAATAACTTGCAACAAATTATTTAAAATTATCATAGTTTTAAATTAACGGGACCAGACAAGTTCTTTTTCTTCTTGGAATGTACACTTCACAAGCTCTGCTTTTAATTTGTCCCTAAACCAACTCAAAAGGATTCGTCCCGCAAAATATTTATATACTTATTATAAAAGTATTTAGTTCACATTTGAAGAAATTTAAGAAAATACCTTGATGGCCATTCGATACTAAGGCTTTGATCAAAGTAAATCATGTTTTCCTGCTGCCTGTGAGGATATGCATGTTATTATACTGTTAATATTTCTTTTGTTTGTTGTTTCTCTTAGCCAGTTTGAATATCAATTGTAAAATGCATTGAAGTTGGAGAAGATCACTTTGAGCAACTGCTTTTATTTTAGGAACCAACCATAACTTGAGTTGAAATGTAACGCATAAAATTGGTTATTCTGAAATATTTTCGCGAACTTAAGAAGTACATGTATACATTACTTGATTTAACTCAAGCTATATCATTTTCGAATAATTTTAGTAATATTCCTGATTTACCGTAAATATACCCTACACATTTTGAAATGGCTCTTCTATGCTTTTGAAACAAATTGAATCCTTTCGTATACAATTTTCCGTTTCAAGTAGAAATATTTCCTTATCTACGTACTCATAACTACCAATTTGCACAAATAGATTTCTATTTAGCAAAATAATTTGCAATAAACTTATCAAATAACATAGTACGTGAAAAGTAATTATGCATATTATACTCTACAATTTATTTTAATGAAGTATATAACAATAATTATAATGCAGAGAAATAATTACGTCTATAAGTAATTACTGTTTTGGATCGGATTGAATGTGTATTTGATGACAGCACCTGCGACATCGACATTGCTTAATTAATTTAAAAAAAGTCGCGGTTACGGAAAAGCATTTTATTTAATTTAATATTTGTACTTGTACTTATTTTAAAACTAATGGTTTTATAATCACGAACACTTTAGAAACTTTTGAACCTGTTTACTAAAAATAAGTATGGTGTAGATTGTTATTTGTTATTAATTTGGTGGTAAATTTTTTAAAATTAGTGTTAGCTCTTTCCGAAATGTCAGTAGACCTTTCAAGAATGACATTAGCTTATTACTGTAATAAGTAACTATACTAAGAAGTACAACTGAATAGATAGAAACAACTACAACACTAATTAGGCGCCTTAACGTTGAGAAATAAATTCTCTAACTAACAAATCAGATTCGCCCGACGTGAGTGATGAAATTCAAATGGCGATGCTGTTATAAATTTAGTAGTACGCCGTCGTGAACGTATTTTTGCTGTTAGTGCATCTATGACATTAATTTTCTTTGCTTTTGTATCAAAGTACGAAAGTAAGTTTATAGTACATTACAGGGGAAGTTTAAAAAATAGAGAGTTTCATTGCAAGGTGATCATGAAAAACTTAACAACACGTTCATTTCTTTTTTGATTTTAAAAATACATAGCAAAGAATTTAAAGATTCCTATTGGCAATTTAATTATTTGAAAAAAAAATCAAACTAAATGTCATATTTCTGAAATTGACATTAATAAAAAAACCATAATAACTAGCTAAAATATATGTATATATATTGCTTAGCAACTATTGAAAATAATAATTTGATTAAAATTTAAATAAATTGAAACAATACACCGAGAATTAATTTAATAATTTTTTCGTAATATATATAATATACTAATATTATATAAGATAGTATATAATTTAACTTAAATTATAATATTAATAGTTACATTATATTAGTTAATAGTTTCATACAGTGTATTTCAGAGTCAATAATAGATACTCTAACTATAAAAGCGGGAAATTTGAATAGAATTGAGTTGTCAATCATTTTCGCTGTATTATATCTCGTTAGCGAATTATTAATCGGTTTACCTGAAGTTTGATTCAGCTAAAATAATGGCGAATGGCTTAGTATAAAATGTAATTCTACTATCAAATATATGGTCCTAATTTTTTTGCCTTAAATGAGTACGGTAAATCCAATCTGTAGTCAACCTAATAACCGAACTAAGAGTGGGAAATTCCTCGGTTCTCTGAAGATTCAAACATCCGAAACCGAAACTGAATCTCATGAAATATCGTCACTTGAGTTCCGATAGTCCGGAAGTGAGCGCTGTCCACTGCAGATAAACGGCCATGTTCCGGTGGTCCGGCTTTTACCGCCGCACATTACATTTCAGGACAATCGGCACTGCAGACAATACAAGAAAGGACTTCGAACCACATTCTCTGTTACAACCAATGTTCGGAAACAACGGTTTCCTGTCGATTAAATCGCGTTCTTTTTGCAATTTCAACTTTATGTATGTTCACCTAGTGCTGAGTGCCGTCAATGTTTCAAATTTAAATAAATTGCTAGTTAACAATGATCCACCAGTCGCGAATTAGGCCTGAAGCATCTCCCATTGTGAAGTTAACGTAACATAAAAACAAATTAGACTTATCTTGAATTTCCACAGTATTTCAAAACTATTTTTTCAATATCTTTCTCTAACCAGGTTTCGCTAAATTTCGACATTTCAACTAATCATTATCAAGCGATATGTACAGCATGATTTATTCCTATAAAATTTTAAAATATAGGTAATATTCTTTTATCCTGAAAAATTTTGTTAATATTATATAGGTATTTAGTCCAAAACGTAATGTAAAATAATTGGTCTTCCTGGGTTTAATTGTTCATTCAGTACTATATAATGAGGACATTTTAGATATTTCTTGATTTCAAATCCTTCCAAAAATGCAAATTTTTCTTTTTTCTCACTTATATGAAGTAGTTACCTCCAGTGTTGTTTTAATGGTTTTGTTACGTGTAGGTTTGTGTTTAGTGTTAATGAGATGTTTTGCGTAATGTGACTTATCTAATTGTTTTAATCTGTATGATCAGAAGTGTCCACTGTATCTTATTTCAAAATTTCTAAAAGTGTGGCCAAGATAGATGGTGATATAATCCGGACAATTTAATTTGTAAACACCTGATTTTTTTAAATTTATAAATTTTATGGTTTACATTTATTAAAAATGAACCTACATTTTTTCTTACTTTAAAAGATATTTTACAAGATGTTGCACGAGATATAATTTTTGATATTCTATTCGAAATATCTCCAAAATATGTATTAGTTCTGTAGGGCCTGTCTTTAGGTTGTTTCGGAGATATAAGGATAAGCAACCTTTTCTTCCATTTTATTAATCTCTATTTATTAAAATCAATGGATATATATTAGTGATTTGTTTTATTTCCCTTTTAAATCATATCCAATCATTTATATTGAAAAAGCTCTATTTATTATTAAATTATAAGCATATAATTGGATTTTAACTGAGTTATAAGGGATTTTAACTGAGTTATAAGGGATAGCCATATTTTTATGAGTTGGTTTACGATAAATTGAATATTGAAGATTACAGTTTACTCTTTTGAGATTTATTTCTAAGAAATTTATAGAACCGTTCTTTTCAATTTCAACGGATAATTTTATTTTTGGATGTAAATTGTTAATAAAATTAAAGAAAACATCCAATTGTCTATCACTACTTGTAAAACCAGCCAAAACAGCATCAATATGTCTAAACAATACATTTTTTAACATTTAACATTTTTTGTTCTAAATTATCTATAAAAAGAATATTATTACATTTTAAAAATTTTATAGCAAGAAATCATACTGTACATATTATTTGATAATGATTTATTAAGGATAAATTCCACAAAGTAACAATTAATTTAACTTAACATTTATATTTTTAATCTGCAAGTGTTTGTTAGTTTATACTGAACTTCTAACAAATTTTCATTGTCTAATGCAGTCGCTACATTTTTTTATATGCAAGAACGATGAGAACCGAAGTAGCCAAAAGGGAGCTAAAAATGTATTTTGGATCAATCCATTCATCTAAGGGATAAATCAAGGCTTGTTATCACCATCATACCAAACAAATGAAAATGCTTCAATTAATAAAGGAAAACCTTAACATATTTGTTATACAAATTTATCCCGAATTAACCCAATTATTAAAATAAAAGCACAATATGAAACTTAAAAGAGTAATAATAAACACAAGTTAAAAAACTATCTAGTATCTATATAACATAAGAAGAAAAATCAACGAAAAAAATTAGAGAGGATAAAGAAAGGAAGAGATTATTTAAAAACGTTAATAAGAAGTCAATAATTTTTAGGAAAAAAGAAATAAAGGGAGAACTAAAATAATACAAACGTTAAAAAGTAATGATTCTAACAGAAATATAAAAACCACAAAATAAAAGAAGAAGGAGACTACGAAAAAGGTGATCAGAAAAAATTAAACAGATATTAGGTAGAAGATGAAAGAAATAGGAAGACTCAAAATACCTACCACAAAGAAGAGAATGGAGAAATATATAAAATTCCTTTTTAAGAAAAGATGGACAACGTGAGAAAGTAAATGCCATAATTCAAAAAGTGCGTGAAGAACAAGATAAATTATAATAAATCACCGACAAAACGAGCCTTTTTGTATCGAACACGAAACAATTCCAGTAGCTCGTGTGTTATCAAAATTTAAAAGCGACTTTACTTATTTATATCTATATCACTTTTTTACGGTCTGGTACACCTGCCTGAGAACTTTCAAGAATAAAAGAGAACATTATTCAGAGAAGTTAACAGTTGCAAGTATTTTTAAAATACTAAAGTAACTATTTCATAAAGAAAATTAGGATGGACTTTGAGGCAAACTAATACCTACCCAGTGTTTCAGTAAAAAAAGATGAATGTTAAAAAAACTTTAATAAAGAGAATTATTTAATTTTCAACTTAAACTAAATTTTTTCATTTATTTACAGAAATATTTGTAGTAGTTGAGATGTTCCCAAGACATTAAAATATTGCTGTTGATAATTTAGTTGTGGGAGTTTCTTCAATTGATTTTAGCTGCTTTGTCGGTACGGAATAGACCAATAGGGCCGTTAATGAACATAAATATACCCGTAGCTTATTAAATATTTCACTTGAAGCAGAGTTCTTGGAAGTAGTTAGCGCCTACTGTTAGTCAATTTATAACGTCAAAACGCCTGACGCCACATATTAATGCACCAAATTGATCGTTTTACGAATAAAAACGCTTTGTTCGTTGGCCTGGTGGGGGTGTCCTAAATAAAATTATTCCAAATATAGGAAAAATGACTAATGTTTTTTTTGAATCATCAATGTTTCATTCCTAAGATTTATTCATATTATTACAGGCTTTTTAAATGAGGTAAAATCAAGTAGATCTATATTTCTTTAAAGGCTGTCCCAGAAGAATATCATTTACTGGGATTCCATTTTTTTTTCATTATGAAAATCTCCTGCAGTTAAAATATGTCAAATAGATTACTTTAAAATACCACTGTAATGATTTCATTTAAGAAGAACCAAGGGGGTGGAACATTTCAATTAATACATTATACCCCAGTATATAAAGCACAAAATTATGAAGATAGTGTTACTCTGCCTCTTAGAGAAAATATCATTTATATGGTAACTTTAATTAAGTACCCATGCGATTTATTGTAACTGTTAAACTTCCTTTATGCCTTTATTCTTCTGAACTATAATCTTCTGTCTACAATTTGGCATAATCGACTACTTTACCGCTTATGTAACTTTTTTAAAGTGCACACGGTCGTTTTCTTATTGACCTTCTAAGATTTCGATTATTTGATTTAATTTTAAGCATATTCTTACTAAAATAGTTCAAAATGTTGCTTCTAGTTTTTGTACCCTTACCCAAATGTTGGAAATGATCTTTTCCTAATATTGAACATCATGTTTTGTGGCAACTTTCTCCAATCTCACCTTTAATTTTAATTTTATTTTAATTTTTTTTTCATCACATCCAATATCTAACCTTTGATTGTTAGTATACCTCACATTGCTTAACTTCTTCTTTTAATGCCAATACTTTCTACTAAGAATTTATAATGGGTTATATATACGGGTAAATAATACCTATGCTTAATTAATAAACTAATTTTGGTGTTATAGGACTAAACGTTTCATTTTAATAGAAATTTTTTTAAAAACATAGCTGAAAATTGTGTCACGTTTCTCATTACAAAAATAGGAAATTAATTATATAATTTCATCAAATTTCAGTATAGTCTAATTTGTTAATATTATTAACAGCGTTGCGGATTCGGGCCATTAATAGTCAATAGAATTAATAGTCATATTAAATTAAGTGTTTTTATCCTTACTTTATATAATCTATCCATAATAAATAAAAAAGATAAAGTACATAGACTTATCTTGAATATTCATACTACTTTTTTTAAAATTAAATAACTCGAAGGAAGGGCGAAACTCGAGTCACAAAATAATTTTTAAAAAAGCTCTGAAATACTGTGGAAATTCACTATAATTATACTTAGTTTATCTTTTATATTTATTATTATATACATAACGTCATTGTTTGTTCTACTTTTCGGCAAAAACAATTTAGGATACTTATCTAAATATTATTAGTTGTTTACAATAAACAAATACATTAATAGATGTAAAGAGGACCTCATTTGCTTTTATTTAAATATATTGGGCAATTGAATATTGTAATTTGCATCCGGTTAAATACAGATTGTCTCATTTTATATATCGATTTGATGCATATATTACTTCATCCAAAAATGCTTCCAAACTATAAAAGATGGTGCCCTTATCCTTGATTTAATTGAAATATTTTCAAGACAATTTACTTTTAATTGATAACATTGTGTACATTTATTTCGTGGGACAAACTCAATCATGTGATCTTAAAAACTATTTGAAACCGTTTTAAAATTATTTACATTAAAACGAAAATAAGGCGCCTTTTTTAAAGAGTTCCGGCTTTCTCAGCAAAGATCAAGCTATAGAATTTGCAGTTTTCTTTCGTAAAGACAGTTTATGGATACTCTTGTACTTAGGGTTAAAAAATCGCGTCAAATATGCACAGATATTAATAAAAAACTCATAATTTTACCTTACCAACAATATTTGCTGAGAATACAAAATAACTAAAAAATTAAGTAGATGTAATCCATAGAAGAAGTTACGGAAACTTTTCTATGTTAAATGAGATTTTGTTTTCTTGTAATCAGTTGCCTTCGCTAAAAACTAGTTCCCATCTGATGGATGAAGAAAATAATTTCGGAAAATAGATGTGACAAATAGAAGTGTGTCCCCTTCCATTAAATTAAAAAGATCCATCAACAAAAAATAAAGATAATACAGAAAGACTAAAATAAAGATATATTAAAACTCAAAAAGATTATGGTTTCAGAAAATAAAAAAAAATATTCAGAAATGAGAAATAATATGAAATAGATGCTATGCGATCTTCCAAAAACATCTGATTGCATGTATATTACGAGATTCTGTTTAATAAATGAAATTATTATGAATCCAGAGGAATTCTTCTGAAACTTATTAGTTATTATTTATTACTCTTCCAATAAGAAACAATAAGAAACAAACTCTTATGCTGAATGGTAGAATATCAAAATATAGTAATGATGTAAAATATTTTATTATATATATTATAATTAGGGAAAATAGGAAAGTATTTCCAAATTTCTTCCAAAAAATCATCGGTTTTGGAAAATTTTAAAGAAATTAAGTTTCAACTTTATCAAATGCTACATCAAATCATAAAATTCTAAATTCTGATGAAAAGAAATGGAATATGAAAAAAAGTCAAGCATAGCTTTTCTTAGAAAAATAAAGAGCAAAGTCATTTTTATGAAAATTGGTTTAAAAAACTTGTGACTTACTATTTTTTTTCTAAAAGTATTTAATAACTACACCGTATCTACGCAAATTATTTAGAACTTCGTTTTTATCAATTTATTGCTCTTGACTAAAAAAGGGCGTTTACCAAATTTGATTAAAAAATGTTCATTAATTTAAAAACTTTTTTTTGATGAATTTTTAACACCCTGTATTTTACTTATCCGGGCTTAAATCAAAAAGTGGTACATATAAATTCGCCATAATTTCTCACAAAGAATAAGCATGTGCTCTGTGGTGCGCGAATTTGGAAACACTCTGTATATCATCCTTGATATTATTATTTTTTTAATTTATTAATATTGTCCTTCCAATTTGGACGTGCTACAAATAATTTATAAATATCTACCTAATTTTATTTAATCCTACCAGTTATCAATTAACATTTATAATGTAACAACATTGTATCTTCTGGACGGTGGGTAAAAAATTATAATTATGGTTTACCACTAATGGAAACAACTTTTTCGCCATTCATGTGGTACTTAGATAGTAGTGTTTCCTCAACAATAGGCCATTGACCCAAAAATGCCGACAAAGGACATTTAATTTCATTCATCCCTAAAAATTCGTTTAAATTGCCCACCCCGGCGGGCAACTTTAATTTTTAGTCAAGTTTCTGAGACCACTTAGTATATTCTAAGATTTTCCATGTATTTCCAAGAATTTGTTGATACGTGAAGATCTTCTGTATGGTGTTAAACACGCATTTGATGTGTACGCACGCAAATAAATTCAAATTCATGCTCCTTCCGAATAAATGTTCACGGCAATTAGGATCCAATTAGACAACAATGCGCTCATTTTGCAATAACTGGTGCATTGTTTTTTAGTTGGATAAGTGTAAATGAAGGTGTTTCTGCGATTGGTTATCCTGGTTATTAAACGTATGTATATTTGATGCTGACATGCGAGCTACAATTTGCACTTTGATTGCTCTTTTATACATTGTATTCGCTGATGTAAAGTGAAATGGCAGTCCCTAGTTTTTCATTGGCTTATCGATTATTAAATCCGGTTGATAGTTTTACACTTTCTCATTCCTGTAACATAATTTATTTAAAGAATATGTTATTCATTGTGATATGTAAAATTAGATACAAAAGGTTCACCATGTTGCTCCTATGTGGCAAAGTGGAATAATCCAATAAAATTGTACCCCCTTTAACATTCTTTTTGATGTCGGGTCCTTTTATCTGTTTGATTTTGAAGGGTTAGTCAATTGAACTTCACTTGCCTCCTCCTTTATTATCGGATGTTAGGCGAGTGGAACTCGTTGGTTTGTTGACATTATTGACCCTCTCCGATTTACCCTGTTTCCGCATTTATTCCTTTTCCAGTTCTTGGTGGGGCCATTTCCCGCATCCTCCCCTTTCATTGCCCTTAAGGTCAGTCTTTTATCTCCTTATATTAGTCTCCTATATCTCTAAACTTAAATGCATTAATAGTTTAATCACACATAGGTCAGTTGGTAATTTTTCTTTCTTAAAATGTTCAATGTTTTAAGTTCACTAGTTGGTACCTACGTCTATTATATTTCAATTTAATTTCAATTTTATGTCAAACATTTTCATTACCACTTAACTTTTTTATGTTAATTTAGTTAATAAATTTTATGTCACTTTTACTGTGCCTGCTTCTTTATTATTAGGTAAGTTTAATCTGTATGCCTACTTTTAACTGATTGTTTTTTTATCTATTGTAACGTTGTTATTATTTCTAACATTACAGACAGAGTTTTATTGAATTATATGTATAATATTGTTGAAAACAACATTGAATAAGAAGGAGGAGACAAACTGCGCAATGCAGAAGGCAATGGAGGAAAATATCCGAAAATGTTAGAGGACTAGAAAATCCACACGAAAGTTACTGATCGATGTTCCTTTTATAGATTTATCCCCTTTTTAAGTATTTCGTACTTTTCAAATAATTTCAAATTTATAGTAATTTCGCCACCAGGAGAGGTAATAAAATGGGTTTTGATCAGTAAACCATGGGGGTTCACATAAATGTAAAATATTATTGAATTAAGATGAGAGTTCCCATTTATAAAACCTACTTAATAATATAATATAAAAATAATTTGAAATTTATGAATTATGTCGCCAGAAGAATTTAATAGTTTCTTGCTGTCATAGACAGTTTTATTCTTAATATTTAAAATAACAATGTCTCTTGGTTTAATTGACTTTCTATGTATGTGGCTACCACCTATTTACATCATTTATTTTGTAATCATCTTCATTTCCTACATACCTTAAATAGTTAATGCACCCTTAATTACCAATCAACCAATTTTTGGAATTATTAAAATTAACTCTGCAATATTATAGGAAACGTCGAAAATCGGTTACTATTTGGTATATTTTACCTGCTTTGATAGAGGAATTGGGTTAAAAAGTGCCGGTAAAGAGAGTGAAAATGAAAAATAGTTCGGAATTTAGTTCTGTGAAAAGTATGAAAGATAGATAGCGATAATGATAAAATTGTTATAAAAAATGTGTGTGACTACGTAAGAAGAGAAAATGCTTATGAAACTGTGAAAAACGCGTTCCAAATGACATCAAATATGACAGATGTGGGAAAGTCAACTATATAAATATAAACTGCTTAGAGAGCAAACATTAGGAATTGTGAATCCACCAAAGAATAGTGGAGGTAAACAAAAATAAAAACTTCCAGAAGAAGAGAGATCAGAAGCAAGGTACTTGCATGTTATTTTAAAAAAGAAAGAGACCAACGTTAGCAAACCTTTGAATTCCATAAAAGATCCCTATTTACATGACATAAAACAAACCAAACTTTGGTAAACTCTTAAAGAATGAAATATTAAGTGGTCAAAAAAATATAGGAATTCTATGCTTATTAATAATGTTGGAGAATATTTTAGAAATATCATTGGGAAAAACGCAACCATGTTGTTAAGTAATCCCACAAGCACGATTATGTATACTGGTCCCTTAATTAGGAATTAGAAAAAGGTCTGGTATTGTTATTTGGCGAGTATACCAGCACTGTAAAACTAAAACAAATGTGATTAATGCTTTATAATAAAAGTTATTGAAATACAGTGACATTTTTTGAGCCACCAGTGCTGTAGTTTGTATATATAATTAGGTTTTATTACTCTCTCCTGATGCCGAAAATACTATAGTAAACCAGGAAAATCAAATTTTAACTCTTTCTTCGAACACTTTTATTTATACTTAGTCGTTTAGGATATGGATGGTTTTATTGAATTAATTTTTTTGGTTATTTATTTATAAAAAAAAAACTAGATATAAAAAATAAAAACTTACTTCCTTTATCGTTTGCATTTCATTTTAGTCGTCATTTACTAATTATTATTATTTTCTTATTCGTGTATGGCTCCTATTACACTCTTAATATTGCTGGCCTCTTTGATAAAGCTTCTACAGTTATACTTATATAGATATGTACTTACGTGTTATACAATATTCTCGAGTTCTTGGCTTTGCATGTGGAAATCAACTTAACGTCATTATTTTTATCTTAGTGCATGTAGAGACATGTTTGCAACTCCATCAAAAAAAATTAATTAAAAATTCCGCCTTATTTAGGGTTAAATATATATTGTAAAGGAATTAATATTAATTGAACATTGATAAGGTAATAGGGCACTAAATTATTAAATATGGGAAAGATTATAAATTAAAAAGTAGATTACATGTATAACTGCGTTTTTTAATAAAGAATATTAGAATATCAGAGAGAAATTTAGAAGCTTTTCGTAAAGTAAAGAAATTAAAACCAATCTGTCAGTAATTTATCTTTTGGAGACAAATTCAGATCACTAATGTTAAATTAAAGTAAGAATTTAGAAATTAATTTTAACCAAAACTGTAAGAGCACTGGCTCATATAAATAAAAAAAAACAGATAATTGTGTCAGATAAATAATTCAAATATAAAAAATGTAAAATTATGTAATTTATATGGTCAGATGAATAATTTAATAATAAATAATGGTAAAATTATATTAAAAATAGTTAAAAGACATAATAATATCATAAAAACATAAAAACAAGTTCCATTCATTAATAAAAATCCTTGTTAAAAGAGAATATAAGTATCTCTAAATTATATATTCTAGTTTAAAGAAATAACAATAGGGAATAATTTTATATAATTTTATTGAAGACAATAATTTTATGAGCTAATTCAGAATTAAAACATTTTATAAATATTAAAGTTTTAAATGTCAAATGAAAACAAAAATTTTTGTTGTAAGAATTAAACCTTATCAATAACATGGCAAAATTTTGATAAACGGTTGTTACTTCATAAATTTTGAATCGTTAAATATATAAACTAACCTCAAGTTTTTGTTAACATTAATTGAAAATTAAAAAAATACATCTTGTGTTTTTCGTGTGGCCCTTGGTACACCAACAGATTAGATTTTCCAAAGAAGAGAAAAGTTTCAGCTTCGGAATTCCAGATCTTAACCACAGCAGTTAAAGGCTATATTTTATTTTAAAATAAATAAAGGGTTTAAATGATTATTTTTTAATATAATCCTAATTATTATTTATTGAATCTTAATTATTATTTATAAATTTAAAAATTAACTTTGTACTTATTTTTTATTCATTATTTGGCGCTCAATTTATTTTTTTTACTTTTCTTAATAAATTAAAATGTTTCTACTTAAACCAAATTTCCTTCTCTAACAACCCTGATTACAAGAAATTATACCTAACTAATAAACACATAATATTTTGTTTGATAAATAAAACTTAATCAAGAATTCATAGGAATAAAAAACGACAAAAATAATATTTCAGAATATGTCAAATTTTTTACTACCAAGGGGAATTATTTGAAAACTGAAGATAAGGTCATAATTTTTTTTAATTTTTAATGGTTTTCACAAAACTAAACTACAGCCACTAACCACCAACATGTAGATATTTTCGTTATGCTCGAAACCCCTGATCATTCATTTAAGTTATTTATTTATTTATTAAAAATACCAAAAAGCATACCATAAAACCATCGAAGTGATGTTTTTCAGGAAAATTTGCATGAAAGGCTATTTTAATATTTTAATGTTACAGATTGATGGTTATGTAGGTATAAAGAACAATAAATTATTCACAAAAAGATATTTACATTTTTCATTCACAAACAAACAATTGTTTTTTTTACTATCCATAGATCATAATGGACTTTCTCTTAATAGAAACATTCTTCAATAAAGTACAAATCTGCAGATGAATAATAAAAGAGATTAATATGTACTTAGTAAAAAAAATTCGTCCTTGTCGAAACCCGATTAACATTTTTTTTAATAAATGTAGAACATAAAATATATTTATCTAAAAATTCTACAATATTCTTATGATTTATGACAATTTTTTCACCAATGATTATTTTATCTTTCACATTTATAATGGCTAGATCCCACAATGTAAGGGTAGAAACAATCATATATTTTTTTAAACTTAACACATCTTTTTTTGATGAAAAATAAACTTATCTGTAGTAAGCAATTTTTAATGATTCTATTTATGAACTAAAATGGTTACAGCAAATATTTTCATTTTCTTTAAATAATATTTTTGTACGATATTTAATTTTCATTATACTTATTTAATACAAAAGTTATTTGAAATATTAAATTATAGTCCAATCTTCAAATTAGATTTTGATATTAGAATGCCATTTATGTGTATACATTAACTGCTTTTATGGAATTAAATAGTTTATCGCTGTTTTTTACATTAAACGTGACCTTAGACTAACTCCTTGGATTTCGATTTTTTACAAATTAAAAAGTTATAAAAAATAATTTTTTCAACTACCACTACCCCTAAAATGATAAATTTTTACTTTCGATAATCTAACTGTTTTATTCACCCTTAAACCTCTCAAATAAATTGCACTCTAGGATAAAATCACGACTTTATATAGGATGCGGCTTGCATAGTTCTGCTTTTTTCAAATAAAGAAGTTTTTGTAGAAACTAAGAATTTATCCATAAAATTTACTACCTTTGAAAAAAATTTTAATGACTATAATTTATTACACTCGAATTTGACATTGCATGCACCATAATGAGAATATTTCAAAAATCTCTTAGCTATTATCGGCGTTATTTAAATTTCTACATTTGACGTTTCGTCTCTTTACGCCTACCATCAAGTTAATTTTTTTAAATTATTTTCACTTCTAATTCCAGTCATATGTCAGACATTATCATTTAACCATGATTTGGTATTAATATCGACCAACTACAAGTAAAATATTTTTATTAGGTGTCTGTTCTTACATTTAATTTTTGTTTCAAAATATGCGTGCGGTCCAGAATATTTTAGTTTATCTGTCTCTATTATACAGTATAGTCAAAATGAAAAGAATAAATTCATTATTTTATAAAACGGCGATTTTAGGGGGAAATATCTGAAACCCGTCGATTTTTGTTTTTAAATGAACGCTTCGTCAGATAATTTTTATATTTTTGACGTCATCTCTGTGAGCGTCATCAATCAGTAGAAAACAGAAAACTCTTTATGAAAAGATCATTGTAATATTTATATTTCCATTAGCATTCGAAGAAGAACTAATGTGTGTTCCATGACAATTGACACATAAATATACTACTAAATAAATTATAATTTCATTAATATAAGTTAAATTATTCAATTTATTGCACTCCACATTAACATTACAATCATTTTATATTTTTTCTGAATTCACCTTGACAGATGAAAAAAATAATAATCATAAGATATAAAAAAAATTAAAACTAATAAAAAAATGAATACTATTTACAATATATAATAATTTAATAAAGAAAAAAAAACACAATTATCAGTTTACCACTCATTTTTAATTTAAAATTGTAAAAAATAAAGAAATATATCTAAAACTTTATCACAAGTTAGAGCTTTTTAAACTTTAAATATATTAGATTATTATTATTAAATATAAATATATTATAATTATAACTTCACTATACTGTCTAATGTCGAAGTAATATTATTTGTTATCAATGTTTTTATAAAGTGTTTTGTTTTATAAAATGGATATATCATAGGATTGATATATATTAGCAAAAATATTTTTTTATAAAAATTTGTTTTAAACTGGTCACATTTTTATTTTGGCACTTGACAGTGATATTTTAATCAAATATTCAACAGTAATTCGACTCACAAGATTCATGGCTCATAAGAAAAAATTTTGAATGTTAGATATGACAGATGGGTTTTTAAGCGAATAATTACTATTGATTAATTCTCTCATCCGTTCAATATCTACGTTCGCCGAATCAAATGGTTATTATTTATTTTCCATAATAAATCAACGTCAGATATCAGCGACTTTTTATGTTGATAATTTAAATATATTAGCAACAATTCCATTCATATGTAAAAAACACCATTAACTAACAGTTTGTAATCGGACAAATATTAAAAATGAGAAAAGCAAACGGTAATTAATGTAATGCTGTTCTGTTTTAGTACGAAAAAATCAATTTATTGAAGTTAATATAATCATTACACTATTTTGTTTTACCTATCATTATTATTTTTATTATTGTTATTATCTTACTATTATTATTAGAGAAAACTCAAAATCTTTTCACAAAATTTTTAATAAACTTAACAACTAGTTTTAACCTAACACGGTCATCATCAGGTAGAAAATTAATACAAATAACAAAAAAGAATATAAAGAATAAAGTAACACACAAAATAAATTAAGAACATGACACATTTCAAATATAAAATGAAATTTACATCAGAGACTGCATGCAGTATGAAGTGATATTATAATTAAAACTTAAAATACATTTTTAAGTTAAAAATGCTCGAAAACGGTGCTATTTATGGAAACATATCAGAGTACTCTTTTGCGTAAAAAAGGCCAGAAATTGTTAATTACCAATTTTTTTTAATACTAACGTATATATGACGCAATCAATGGTATTTAACGCCAAAAACTACTCTTTAATCAGAAAGGATGAAATAACATAAAATAAATTATCTTTATGCAAAGCTTCTATGTCTAGAATTTGAAACTTTTTTGTCATTTTCAAAATATTAAAAAAAAACACTTTTTTAAACCAATTTTAGGTTTGTATCTCCCTCATTATTGAGCTTTCGAAAAAAGTGTAAATAAAAAAGTACCATTATTTTTAGGTGAACTCTTACCCCTAGAAGTATTGCTCGACAATTTTGGACCACCTTGTATAGTTATAGTTGCGCATTATATACAAATAAAAGTATCGTAGCTTCACAATTCATAGTAGTATTATGGTAATTTAAAAATCTTTTATTAATGAAAGATTTTAGGCTTTTTATTTTAATAAAATGAGAGAATTAAGCAATAATGTCATTGTTCGTAATTAAAAAAAGCTCTTTTTAGATGGCAGTGATGCTACAATAATGTAGTGCCTGCACTGCTATTTTGTTTCAAGGAAAAAAGTTATACATGGAAAGCAACAAAGCATTAAATTTACGATTAAATAATCCCAACGAGCATATTTTTACCTTACGAAAAGAAGTATAAAAGTAGATAAATAATAACTTTACAAAGCTAAAACGTTGCCAATTATGTTTCAAATTGGGAAGACATGCTTAAAATATCAGATATTGTGGTACATACTTGATGACATTAATATTAAATATTTAACTTAGACTATCCAAAATGAATACAAAATGTTTGGGAGTTGGATTGAAAGCAAATTTTACATGGATCACGCCATGTGACGAATTATCAGTTTAATTGAATGAATAAACGATTTAACTTAGTCTTATATTATATCATTTTTTACCTTTTTAGATAAATTTTCCAAATTTTAGTTTTTGTACTTTTGACAACAAATTATTTCTAAAAAGAACATAATTTTTTAAAAATTCTGTGCCAAAAATTCTTTTTTCAATTAAAATATTTATAATCTTTTGAGAAAACTCTTCAAGGATATATAATTGTATAGTATTTTATGAAGTTTTCATTTTAATATATTGTAATTATACTGACAAATGCTGCTTTTCAGATCTGTTTTATATCAACAAATATTCTAAAAAAATTAGGAATGGAGTTTTTACCAAATTCTGTTTAGATGGCAGAAAGCATGAAGCTAGTAATAAATAATTCTTCAAATGAGACATACAGGAAAAAAGTAATTGTCTCAATGTTTTTGGTCTTTAATTTTCAATCGATAACTTTTTATTTTATTTTATTTATCCATTCTTTCACAAGATCTTGTGCCTCTTTCCAGTTTAGTTCTCTTTCTTTCTAATAAATAGGTTGATTAATAAAAAGGAAGAAAGGGTTGCAATTAACCGTATATTTCCGAAACAACATAAAGACAAGAGATCTTACAGAACTATTACATATATTGGAGATATTTCAAAGCAAATATCACAAATCATATCTCGTACAACATTTTCTACAATATTTTTTAAAGTGAGAAATAATTGAAATAACAGGTACTTTATATAAGTGACAAAAAAGAAGAACTTTAGTTTTTGGAGGAATTTGAAATATTTAGTACGCGGAATGAACAATTGAACCTGGGAGGTTCAATTATTTTAGATTATTTTGGGATAAATACCTATATAATAATATTAACCAAATTTTTAAGAAAAGAAGAATATTGTATTTTAAAAATGTTATAGCAAGAAATAATAATTGTATACATTGTTTGATAATGATAGGTTGAAATATTTATGATGGGAAGTCAAGTACGCATATAACAAATTTGTCAATCTTTTGACTTTGAAATAGGATGGAAATTCAAAATAAGTACAATATATCACACAATATCACCGGCAAGTGATATTTTACAAGGTGAGCAGTTTGATAAAACCAAAAGTGGCTGGTTTTTCTTTTCTTATTATACTTTTCTAGAACCGCAGAGTTATAGATATTAACTTCGTATAATCATTGTTTGTTGTTCAAGTAAAAATAAGAGAGGTCTTTATATGACAACTTCGAGTGGGTACTACTAAAAGCTTAAAATGTTAGTAAAATCTTATGGTACACCCAGTTAAAAGCAAAAAGCACTGTTCTTTGGAAATTGATTTTTGGATTTCAAAACCGTAATAACATATTTAGGTTTTTACCTTCGGGGACGTGGTTTTTTAGTGAAAACTGACCTTTTCCCGTTGCGGCGTCGTCGCTTGGTGGCGTACACGGTGCCGAGCTGGTTCA
This sequence comes from Hermaeophaga mercurialis, assembly GCA_951812935.1. NCBI lineage: Eukaryota > Metazoa > Arthropoda > Insecta > Coleoptera > Chrysomelidae > Hermaeophaga > Hermaeophaga mercurialis. Next base: position 12,700,203 of record OX638362.1, read on the forward strand.
TGGCGACGGCGGGCGTCGAAACAACCACGGGGGCGGGCGCCAGCACTCCCGTGGTCTCACCGCCAAAAGTAACGATAGCACCCGGTGCACATTGGCCCTGCACTGTGCCACTTAAGAATTCCGTTTTGATCGGTGGTGGATTCGCGCTCGGAAGTTATACACTCGGGGCACACTGCCACTGCACTCAGATTGCACTGATTCCTGACCTGTCGAGGGGCTAACGACAACTGAGCAGCACCACCGAACGCGGCGCTCCCCCACCATTAACGAGGACACGCCCCGTCGGCGAATGGGATCGCGTGACGTCACAACATGGCCTCGGATAACGGGAGTGGGGGGAAGCGTACTCGCTTAATCCATAAGAGCGGAGCTTTTTTAGAGCCAGGGGCGGCGATGGAGCGTTTGGGGTACGACTTTTTTATTGTATTGATACTGGATACTGCAATGGGTATTTATTTATTAGGCCCGGGTGTTTAGTGGGTAGGTGCAAAAATGCGAATACCACTATGAAGAATTTACAAACACTCAAGTGCAGAAAATTCGACATTTAGGGTAAAGTCGGTAGAGACGGCTCAACTTTTTTAAAAAGTTTATAAAATAGAATTAATAGAATATATAAATAATTATTTAGTTACGAGTGCTCTTCTCTTTTCGCTGATCCTATCTAGTAGGCGATGATATATTTTGTCTGACATTTCAATCTAGTATTGACAAATTGAGTTAGTGACAGTTGTCAAATATACCCGATTGTAAGTTACATAAGTTCAAAACAATCCTTTCGCCAAAAAGTGCTGCAAATGATCAAGGAGCATTATCGGGCTGTAATTTTTTACAATTTCAAGCGTAGCTTAAACCGTAAAGTATATTTTGTATATTCTTATAAAAATGTAAGCTTCATTGATAAACATAATGACTATTTTTCTAAATTGGTTTTCTAGATCTAATCATTAATATCAAATTTTAGTGAAATAGTCCTATTCTTAAATTCACCCATAAAATACGGTACCAAACGTTTTTTATTTTAAAGTTGTTATTTATTATTTATTACGACAATTGAATTTAAAGAAGACCTATGAATAATTTTCAAGCAGCCATTGTAATTATATGTATTTTAGATGAACGACATTCCAGCTGAACTTTTTGTAAGCCTTAGTGTGGGTTCAAGAAGTTGGAATAGGTTTTTTTGGAGATTACGCACATTTTACAATCCCACATATAGACTTAGCCCCGAAATTAGGATGAGGATTTTATTTTTCAACAGGATTATGTCAGAGAACCTTTTTTAAAGAAAAGAAACTCCTAAATTTGTTAGGGGAGGTCGGATATACTTGACCAGCTTTTTGCTAAATAGTACCTATACATTTTTTGATCATTAATCATTTCCTAGGGATAAGTTGACGTATGTATCAATTAGATTCAAATCATAAGAAGGGAAAAATTATAAAACAATATTTTAAGAAAAAAAATGTTGTTCGTTTTTTCAGTACAAAAAAAAACCGTTTGCTTTTGCTACCATTTTTTCAATAATAAATACATAAGTAAATAAAACAAAAAATTTTAAACTTCCAAAATATTTTCGCATAAATAAGCATTATAGGCACACATTTTCCTAGTAGTTTGAGGAATGATGCTTTTTTTCGTAAATTGTAAAAAAACATTTTTTTTAAAAATTTCAATGATCGTCCCCCAAATTTAAAATATTTTCTGTATTTTTCATAAAAAAATTAAAATTGAGACTTTTACATTAAAGTACAAAATAATGCAACGATAAGTAGCGGGCTCACCAAATTTGCGGATGCACTCTAGGAACTAGTTCACTGCCGTACAATAGTGGTATAACCCTGTATAATATGTAATGTTAAATATGTAGCTAATCTATGTAGAAGTTATCATTCGTTTGAGACCAGAACTTTGCACCACCCCATATACCCTCCATACACCCGCCTTTGAAGAACCTCAACTTTTTAAAATAATGAAATTGAAACATTTAAAGCCGCAAAAATGGATTATTACTTGATATAATCATATTTTTAATTCTTTTCAATACACTATAGAGAGATAGCAATTAGGAGTTTTATCCCTTACTCACAGAGTGCATTACTGTAATTCGCTAGTAATTAAAATGAAATGCAATTAAAAGCGGACTCTGGGGAATAATCACCAAAATGAATTACCGTAGTTAATTTTATTTTTATCGAAATAGATAAGCCAGTATAGGAGTTGAAGTTATCATTAAAAAATGTTTAAAAAAGTTATTATATTTGCATTATCATTACATAATTTATTTCTTCGAAGACACACCCACAGCAAGATAATTTTCATTTCACTTCAGGTCGTTAATCTATAGGTTTTCCTATAGTTTCCTGGATTGATTGGGGAGCCACATTTGGTATATGAAAACTCATTTCTAATTTGGTAAGTTTCAAATCTAGAACTTTTTGGTTATGAGTCAAATGTTTTAAGTACCGGTTTACACTTCAAAACCGTCTAAGTTATTTTTACAAATCAGTAGATCCTAAAGAAAAACGATAGAATTTAAAATATTGCTTGTAGGAAGTACTATTTTAAAATGATATAGGGAAACCCATTTAAGAAATATTTTCCTATTTCAACCCTTCCTCTTTAGGTCCTCAGAAGTCTTTTAGGAAATTTCGTTCTGTTTTAGTTTAACAACACAATCGTAAGTTTTTATCTGATTTAAAATTTTGTTTGGGGGAGAAGCACAGAACATCCAAATACATCGACTTAGACCTTCAAATTGCCAAATCCTTAGAAATACTGGAATATAAAGAAAAATGTTTATTATAAATACTGCTATGCTTAGCTTATAATATTAAATTGAAATAATATCTAGAGATCTGAACCAGGAAGATGGAGTCGATATTGTAATCCCCTTAGAAAAACCACTTCACGGGCAGTCTGCTTCTGGAGAATGGCTCGTAATCCTTTTCGTATACGACCAGTTAAGAAAAACCGGAAAGTAGCATTAGAAGTATTCAGTCCACCTTCAATTATATGGAGAGTGAATTCTTTCCCCCATACAAATCAGCAGAAGAGGATGGCATATTTCCCGCCTTGTTGCAAAACGAGATAGAGGAACTGCTTTCTCTTCTCCTGAAACTAATTCGAGAAAGTTTGGTATGGAGATAGACCGCTAGATTGATCGATTGCAAGGGTCGTATATGTTCAAAAAACGGGATGTCTAATATTTTTCTGCCCAAATTCTTTAGACCGTTCAACCTTTTTAGTAAACAAACTAGAAAGAATTCTAGATGAGCTTATCAGAGAGGACAACTGTATACTTGTGAACTACCCCTGAATCTCAAATAATATTCCTAACAGATTGGTAAATCTTAAGCAACCTCGTAGGAAAGGTAAGCCGATCTACATCACAAGGAACTTGCGCTGATAACTTTTCTCTATATTGAAAGAGCGTTCAATCCTTTTACGTCACAATTTAGCGGAGAGGAATAAGTAGCATAATCTGCATTTGAATCAAAAACATGTTTGAAATCAACTATTGCGGGAAAAGACTGTTATATCCAGGCCGCTAAAGGGCATCCTCAAGGCGAGATTCTGTATCCGCTATGGTCGCATAATGGTTAAACGCTTATTTGAAAAAGTTATCTCTAACATCCTTCAGGAAGTCCCTAACATCGTCTGCAGTTGGTGTGAGGAGTAGCAGATTCATCTCGTACTGAGCCATGTAGGTGGGTAGTCAAAAGAATAGGGAGAAATCATAGAACCGTTCTTGTCTGCTGAGGGAAGTAAGTACTCTGAGAACCGTTTTTCTCCTGAACATACAGAAGTCTTTTAACGTCATTTTTCCTGGGAGAGATTAATGGGAAAATGAGAAGATCTAGTCGTACAGTCGAAAAAAACCGTGAGTTAGTATCTTAATAAATATTGGCAAGTATGCTACGATCTTCCAAGTGGAAGGTATACGCGATAGAAATTTGTGCAAGAGAGTTGGCAAACCAGCCTCCATACAAAAGTATTTCTTATTAGACAGCCAGGGATCAATAAAAGCACTGAGCACCAACCGGCTGAACTCGGGACTGGTGTCCATCTGTATTGATTTCTTAGGTGATATTGTAACGTAAGAAAAAATCAGAATATAGTTTATCGGACCGGAACCATTTTTTACATTGCTAAAAGTATGGTTAAAGACACTATCTTTAAATATACAGAAAGGAAAACTCTCCATTAAACAACTGATCTCGCCCGGAGATAGAACTACCATCGCTTTCTTGGCAGCCCATTCTCCCCTTTTAGTCCATTATTTGAAATCTCTTTTTTTCCCTTAAATGTGTACATGATTCATCCTTGTTTAAGAGTCGAAGCAAAAACTCTGCTTTATTGCTGTGACGTGGCACCCATCTTGTTACATCTTTCTCAAGTTCAAATTTTCTATGTACAATAATTTTTGACACGCTTACCATGTCTGTTAGCTTGGCCACATTTAATCGACGATCACCTAATAATATTTAATGGATTTTCTTCACCACTTCTGGCGTGATGACTTGAATTGGTTGACCACTGCAATGTTCGTCTGGACAACTCTAATGGTCTAGTTTAAACTCTGTTTTTCAATATTTTACTTTTGTATACGAAGGAGGAGACTCCAACAGAGTAGAATCTAGTTCCGTTTTAAGGTTGCTGGGACGAATGCCCTACAAATGATAGAATTAAGTCAGATAACGATGACTATTTTTTTTTTTGTTTAAAATCAGTCTGTTCACTATTTATGCCAATCAAATATTGCATAACTGAATCTTCAAACGTAAGTGTTGTAAGGTTGATACTTATTACCATATAGATTCTTTCAAACAACAACTGCCATCTATACTTCAGACCAGGCATTCTGTTACTGCCCTCGTAACCCACAGTAATTTAAGAAATTACTTTCGTATATTTTAACTAGCATATATAAATATTTTTACCCTACAAGGTTATTAATTTAGAAAATGCACGAGTATAGAATTGTCTATTGAAATATATTTTTTTGGAGAATAATAATAGTGTATCTATAATACTTAATAATTGTTTGGGCTGTGGGCAATAAACATCAAAGTAGAACAATCTTAACTATCGCATCGCACAACAAGGTTTCCAGCCTCATTAAATATTTTTTTGAGATAATTGCTGCAATGATTATACGTTACACGTTACGTTCGGTTATTTCTATTTGCTTGTAATATTTACAAAAAACACTTTACCCTCATTTTTGATGTATGTTTATACAATTAACTATTTTAAAGAAACGTCATTCGATGAACCTAGAGTCCACGATCCAGGGTTGGGCAATTTTTTCTTGTAATTTCGGTTATTATTTGCAATAGTGTTTTGTAATTATTTTAATGGCTTGAAATGGAGAAATTCGCTTTTGTTATCAATAATTTGTGTCTAAACAGTATAATTTAAGAGCGCATTCGTAGATAACATGAAATAATTAAAAAACATTTGATGATTACTTAAAATGCTTCTTATACAGTGAGGACCAAAAGACCGCCGTCCCCTTTAACTTTTGGATAGTTATTTTCCTGAGCAATTTGAGATGTTTATAATTAGGACTAAAATTACTATTTTTTAACAAGAAATTCTAAAAATGTTATAATTAATTGTTGTTGATGGCAGTTTCAGTTGTGGTAATTCGCATGCAAATAATCAAAAGGTTTTTGTGACATTTTCCCTTCAAGAGTAAGTTTAAAAAAATTGGAAATGAAAAATATATAATCTTTTTATCAAAAATAAATAAACGGTAACGTCACTTTATCGTAAAAATGTTATAATATTATAGATAAGTAGAAACATACATAATCCTTTTATGTTATTTGAATAAATAAGTTGGTAAGTAGAAATTTCGTGCAATATAACATTTAATTGACTTTCGCCCATTATTTTTGTTATGCTTTTATTGATTTTTTAATTGATTTTTCTTGGCACTTGTCTGCATGACCAACTGGCAAGTCAATGTGATATTAAATATTAAATATGGGACATTCACAAACATTCATAATACATCCATGCCTCCCCCAAGAACTTGGAATCTCGGGAGCGAATGTCGGTTCTCTCCGTACTCGAACACCGAGGCCGGCATGTTGTAATTTTACAAAAAAACTATGTAAAGTGATTCAGTTAACATTATCTTATAGTTAGATTTGTCAATTTTGCTCATATTTTTAATTGGTCATAAAAAAAAGAATCATATAGTATATGTTTTTTATATTTTGTATACATATTTTTATGTTCGTGATGACATATGATTTAGTCATTAAACTTATCTTTAAGTACCCTGTATATAAATATTATGACATTTTTATTATTTTATTGTTTTGTTATTGTTTAATATAAAAAAGTTCCAAAAAATATTTAAAAAACGCAAAAATATGTAGTCCAAAATGAAAGATAACTTATTGTGAACAATTGTACTTTATGTTTAATTGTTTCAAGGTAGCTAAGAAAATAAAACTATACTGATATGGAAGAGATTTGATTTTTTTTGCAATTATTTTTACTAATACATTAAACACTAACAATACCAATTTGAGAATATTTGCGTGACGGTGTTTGAAAAATTGCAAGTTCGGATCTGTAAATTTACAGAGGATTTATGAGAAGGTCTACAAACAGAAACAAATTAATTATTAACGATTTAGTAAGGAAATCATTTTCATAATTTGATGTTAAAATCCATAATATTTTATTTTAAGCACTCAAAACGCGCAAAAACTTTTATTCAAGCTTAAAATGTAAGTACTAATATTGCTGGCGAAAAAATAGAACATGTGAAGGAATTTTAAAAATTCTTATATATAAGGTGTTGATTTAAGAATACAACTTATTCGTTGCCAAATGATCATTTCAATTTGCTTATGTTGTAATTTTTCTCTGATGTCACTGGTAACTTTTATACATACACTTAATTAAAATTAAAAATGTCCGTACTATGGGGTTAAAATAATGTTTGTACTTCATATAAACTTTTCTCGGCGAGCCTGTATTGTAGAATATCGAGCCGCTGAAGTTAAGATTTAATAATTTTTCTTGTTTATAATTATAGAAAAATCTAGTTTCAAATTTAAAATATTTTGGGCGATTTATTAATGTATCTAATAAATCTATCCAATAAATATTTCCACACTCTTTTAGAATATCCTCAGGACGATTAATATATATTTTTTAAATAACTTATTAAGCTTTTAAAAATATCTATTTTTGACATTGCAGCAAACCTAGAATTTTACTATGTAAAAAAATGTTTATACCGTAAGGTTTTTTTGATACAAAAATAGCAACAAAGTAAAAAGTGAAATTGTGAATTTTTTTGTTTTGGGGTCATTTTATAGTATATGAAATGCATCAAAACTGTGTGGTTGAAAAATAATTAATTATAATCATATAAAATGTGATTGGATGACAAATATATAGGGTACACGCAAAAAATGGTATACCTGGTGAAATAAGCTCAATGAGCAGATTCAATAATAAAATACAGGGTGTTTTGTCACAGTTTTGCAAATTATAATTAATCTTATGAAGGCAAACTATTTTTTTAATTAGACAGTAATAAAAATTAAATATGCCTAATTATTTTTTCGATATCCTCAAAAAAATAAGCTACTAGAGTATTTAAAATGCAAGAAATACAATTTTATTTTATTATTGGTTAGGTAGATTTTTCTTTCACTTTACATTAACCAATAAAATTGGATATTATTCCTAAACTTTTAATTTTATCGAAATTCATTAAGTATTTTTTTTTCTAAATTATATTTTTGATATGCAAAGCTCGAAATTACCAAAAGTTCGTTCCTGGTTTTCTAGAAGGTTTATAGAAAATATATATAAATTATTAAGAAAAATAGTACTTACAGACATTAGTTCGATTTTATTACATATACAGTGTGTCTCTGGTAGCTTGGATTATTTTCTTGTAGACTGTAATTGATATAGGTACATAAGATTGATTATATGAAAAAGAAACTTGCATAACTAAATCAAACTTCCTATGTTTGTTTATTGTCTGTAAAAAGTTTATTTTAGAAATTATCAAAACATGAAAAAGAAACTATTTGCTTGAAATTATTATAACAGTACAACGTTTCCAAAACTTTCCTTCAATGTTTCGCATATTCATAAAGAACCTTTATCAATTTAAAGCCACACTGAATTTTTTATTAAATTTTGGTTGCACTTAAAAATATATTGATATTCAAAATTCGACCTACTCTCAATATTTCATATGTATGAATAATGGTAGAGAGTGCATGGCCATATTATTAGAAACACACCGTATTTTTTTTTCACTTTTATAGAAAATCCCGATAAAATTTAGATAATTAAATAATTATAATAAATAAATAATTAGGTGTAATAAATTTTTAATAAAAAAGCTAAAATATAATTCGGAATAACTCTTTTTTTAATATTTTGTCCTATCATCATTTAATCCTATGTGGTTTGCTTTTTATACACTTTTATTTTTTAGTTATTATATCATCCACACATTGGTAAGTTTGTCAACTAATTACTGCTTATTTGTAATAATTTCTTTGGACCTTTTCTGTTTCGATAGCTTCCAAAAATTCTCAATTGGGTTGAGATCGGGAGAGTTTCCAGTCTTTAGCAAAACTCTTCTGGCTTTATGACATGGGATGAAATCATTTGTAAACGTAAAGTTTTAACATTTAGAAACAATTTTATCGCTTGGCACATAGTATTCCTTTAACAATATTTAAGACTCAAACCTGAAACAGTCAAGTAATATTATTTTTTCATTTTTTTCCTCACGGCTCCATTAATCGGAGATTTTTCACTGGTCGGTACCATTTGAAACCTTGTTCCACCAAACTTCTTCCAATCGTGCATTTTAATAAATTTATACTATCAGTTTTGTTAACATTTTTCTCCTTTTCTTTCAATTTTCTATATAAATCTCTCTCATTTTTCTATCTCCAAGAGGTATTTATTAACAGGATTTGCTCCATCATCATATTTTCTTTTGTTTTTGCCTTAAAAAAAAAAAGATTGAATAAAGCAGCAGCTTTTTTGAGGAATAAATAGTCTGTGTTCTTTAACAGAACAGAAAATTTTGCAAATTTCGTTAAGAGAATGACTTTTGTTTTGATCACCTGAATAATAAGATATTGGATTAAATTCTTTTTTTCTTAGAAACGAAATTATTTTCGATTAAAAATACTACTGAAATGTCTAACAAAATCACATAAACCCTCCAATAATCATTATTACATAAAAGTGACAATTAATTTCGCCGAGTAGGCCTCACACAAATAACGCCAGTTTAACAATTATTTGCAGATATGAGTATATCCATTCTAATTTGCATTTAATCAATATTTGTCATCGATTATACAACAGCTTGTAAAGTCAGTTACCGATACAAGCGTCCCAAATTCTAGTAATCGAAGTGTTCTAATAATTCGGACACTCACTGTATACCATCGGTTTGAAACACTGATTCAGATTCGTTGTTTACAAAAAATAAGTTGATGAAGTTTTGATAGCTTTGAAAATACACTTTGTAAAGACAAAAATCTCAATTTGATTTTCCTTGAATAATATAAAAGAGAGATTTTGGGTTTTATTTTGACATTTGATTAGAATTTAAAAGATATACACTGTGACACACCCTGTAGATTCTCTTTCGTTGTGCTGTTGCACTCTGTATGGTTAATTGCTTGTCCAAAATAAAAAAGACGTACCTATACCTCATTTCAAAAAATGATACTTTTTTAAATTAACGATGATCACCTGCAGATAAACGCAATGTCCGTTCGTATATAATTGCTTTAGTTTCCGATATCGTCGCCAATTAATATCGGACTTCTATAAAAGAGCATTCGCGGAATATTAACCAGGCACGCGGTGACATTAACCGACCTAATGTCCCATCAATTTCAAATATGTGTCATTTACATATATCCCATCAATTTTTTTATACAGTTTTAACACGACAGTTGTAGCTAATGACATGCAGATTGGCGAAAACTTATAAGTTGTTATTATTCGTATACTACTAGAAAGCACACGGGCGTAGGTATACCAAACACATAATTTGGGGTTTTACAAACGCTATAAATGAAACATTCAATAATTAGGTTTTAATCACGATATATTTCTTGGGCGTAACAAAAAACTTGCTAAATGTTTTTTAAATTAACAAAAAATATAAAATTTACAAGTACTTAAACAAAATTACAGAAATAGTAGATTTGCAGTAGCAAACGGCTCGACTGGACATTGCATTCACAACATCTTTTCAGTGGTTCAAATTCCCAAGGTAAGATTTTATTTCCGAGTTTACCTTAAGTTTAGTTTATTTTCAATTTCTTTACTATTAACTTGAACATTAGCCTTTACTTCCTTCATACTGACTATTTCTGATTTTACATGCATTGCAAATTACTTGATCTTAAACCTTATGTGCCTCTACTGTTAGAAATTTTAGCCTAAAGTCACGGTACAACCTCAGAAAGAACGTATTCCAAATCCGCTGACCAAAAAAAATCAAATCCGAATACCCCTGCAACCAAATAAATTTAGGTGGTATATTTCGCACGAATCTAGAACAATTGTGAAATTTATGATCAATTTCCTTTTATTACGTGTGGAAATTATGAAATAACATTTAGATGGATGTTTGTTTTTTTTTACCTTTTAATTCCAATTTTGATTTAAATAATCTCAGATTACTATATTACCTTCTTTATTTATTGTATAATATTTTTTTTAAGTTTACAATGTCAAAAAAGAGCTGGAAACGATAAATAAAGCCTGAGAATATCAGTTGAAAATTAATGAAGAGAAAACAAAATATCTAGTAATGAATGATCGTAATACGTAGACACAATATATGAAATTTAAAACTGAAGAGGATAATAAGTACAGCTTTGGAAAGTGCAACTAATTCGAATACCTGAACTAACAGTAACAAAAAACGAAAATGAAAGAGATGAAATAGAACAAGAATAGTAGCAGATGTAATGTAAAAAATTCTAAAAGCAAAAACAGTGTCAAGAGCTGCAAAGTTAAGAGTATACCATACAGAACCTTAGTTCGACCTATTATTACGTATCCTTCAGAAACTTTGAAATTGAATAAAAGAAAGTAAACTGGCATATTGGAAAAAAAATCTGCGAAAGATCTATGGGGAGAAGAACAAGATGTTTGAAGGACACGAATAAATGAAGAGTTAAAAACACTGTAAAACCCAACAATAGTCGATGAAATTAAATAGCAAAGATTATAAGATGGACCAGGTAAATAATAAGAATAAGGGAAAGTAGGTGGGTAAAAATAGTTATGGAACGAATGGAAGATAGAAAGAGAAAAAGAGGCCAACCAAGTAGACGATGATTAGATGAGGTTAAAGAAGATCTTTACCATAAGAAGTAGTATACTGGAGAGAAGTAGTCACAAACAAGAAAAGATGAAGAGAGATAATAAATAACCAGAATTTAGAAATCATTATAAAAGTATCATCTACCATGCATTTTAAAAATAGTACAACTTCCAAGCCGGATCCCTAAATGTCATTAGTGTTTAAATTGAATTTTTCTTTTCATAAATAGATCTTACTGACAAAGTCAAATCCCTGCTGCATCAGTATTGCAAGAATATACTAATATTTACAAATATTTTTGTTTTAAATTTTCATATCTATTTCATCTACATTTCACGAAAGATACATTTACCTATAAAAACGTTCCTCTAATATTTCGATGCCTTGTTTGTAGAACGTTTTAACTCAAAATAAGAAAAAGGTAATAGTCGCTAGGAATCAGTTCAGGAAAATACGGTTGATGTAGAGCCAATTCAAATTTCAGTTCGTGTATTGTGACCTCGTAACCTACCACTTGTACTTGTACTTGTACATTGTCTTGCTGAAAAAGCACTAATAATGGCATGTAATATTTGCTGTTGATTGTCTTTCCTTTCTTAAGATAATCAATGAATAAAATATCTTGCGGTCCTAAAATACAGAGACCAAAACCTTATAGGCAAATTTTTCTATTTTGATCGATTCGAACGATTTTCACGAGCTTCTGTCCATCAGCTGACTAACGATGTAAATCCGGAGTATAATGGTGAATCCATGTTTCATCCATTGTCAGATATCGATGACTAAAATCCTGCTGCAACTAGTACTTTGGATCTTCGACGCATTGCTTTGTGTGGTCCACTATATGAGTAGCAGATTTCTCATGGACACATGTTCATCCCAAATAGTGTATATACTGCTTTTTGTTATATTTATGGTATCAACTTTATCACGCAATTTCACTTTACGATATTCCTAAACGATTTCGTGCAATTTTTCAACGTCCAGCATCGTCAGTGTTTGTATGGACATGTTTGAACTGTTTTAACGATTGCTTCCAATGGAACACAGTCCTCATAACCATTGCTTTGATTCACGGTATTTTTTCTCATCACAGTGTTTAATCAACTCACGAAATTCCTTTTTCTCTAATTTGAAAATAACCACAGAAGGGTCACTATATTAAACTATTGAAGCTTGTAAACTAATACTCTGATTATCATAAAATTATGACATATTTCGGTTGAAGGTTGCTACTTTCCAAATATCATAGAATTTGTTTATTAGAGGTAGTAACATATATGTGTCAGCTTTGGAATATATTGGATGATGTACAATATTAGAATTTTTGAAATGATGCTTTAGATGATTCTGTATTTTCAAACCAATAATACCTTAGTATGTTATCATTATTACTATACAGATACCTCTAGATATCTCTAGGTTATCTGGTTATATATTATTATTCGTATTCTTTTACTCCTTAAGGTTTCGCCTATTACCTTTTAAATTCTCGCCAAACTTGTATACATTAATGACAGGATTTTTGTGGTACCTTTTTTAACTTTATACTGCAATGTTTATAGTATCATCAGGGCGTTTCATTTTAATTGTTCTAGGGAACTAAAAATAAGTAAGAGCCTTACTTAAATCAATAAAAATGTATTAGCATTTCTTTCTTTGGGTAGTAACATGTATATACCCGCTCCTGACATTTAACTATTATCGATAATTCTCTATTCGATATTATATACGTTGTACGCCGTGAAGTTTTCACTACATTAATAGGTATTAAATATAATTTGGTTAACGTACGTACGTATGTATATCAGTTTTATCTTAACTTGTGACGATCAAATTGGAATTGTCAATTACAGGAAACGCATGCTGATTATTACCAATAGTTTTTAAACTGAAATGTCATTAATTCTTTATCGATCGCCAAACGTGGTACTTATATAAATTGCATTGACTTATTTTTATGCAAAACTGTCATGTCAGTAATTATTTTTTTCAGTAGTACTTTTATTTTCTCACTGCTCAGTTCAAAAAATAAATGAATTGATAATTTTTGCAGGGCAATTCCTTACACGTCTCGTCTAGTATAATTTAAAATAATAGAATTTCCCAGGTTTAATTGTTGATTCGATACTATATACTAAGGACATTTTAGATATTTATTGAATTCATATTCCTCCAAAAAATGAAGTTCTTCTTTTTGTCACTTATATGAAGGATTTCCTCTGTTGTTTTTTTAAGTGTAATTTTGTGTTTAGTGTTAATGAGGTGTTTTGCATAATGTGACTTAGCTGATTATTTTAACCTCTAAGATCGGAAGTATTCACTGTACCTTATGATCAAATTTCTAAGGGTCTTGCCAAAATAGATGTCGTTTTTATAATTGATTAATTTTAGATTTTATATTTAATAAGCACAGAGGGTGTAGAGGGTTAACTGTCAATAAGGGGAATATCGGAATTACAGGTATTAGGTTAAAAGGGTATTGTTGATGAGAAAGGAAAACTTGTCATTTTGGACAGAAATATTCTAAGGAAAACTTATATAGAGGAGTGAGGGTAAATTAAAACGAATATATGAGAAGAAGAAAAAAATTATTGGGAATATTATGCAGATATTCAGCAATTCTCAGAGACCAAGAAACAGAGTCTTTTTAAAATGGTAGCAATATGAAATATAATGGTACCTACAAGAGAATTTAATTGAGAAGTAAAGAAAAGCAGGGGCGAATTCAATAAGTTAAGATCTGACGAGAGAAAGCCGCATGGGTATTGTAAGGATTGTATGGATCTTAATATAAAATAATAAAGTTTTTCGACCAGCTTCTATAATAATGGGCATAGTTGGAGAAACTAAGTTGCATCTGGAAAAGTTAATCGGGATTTTTTCCTTCCATATAAAAAAAGGTGTCGTTCAGATTGTTATCCCATAATAAAATCCACCGAACTGAGGAATTGACTAGTTTTGTAAAAGCCGAGTTACTAATAAAACGAAACTCATAAAATATCTGTAAGAACAAAAAGTATCGCTAAAATAGCTGAACCAATACTTCAAGGATTTCTGTTGACCTTCATGTTAAAAATCTTTGTTTCATAATGCTCCAAAGATGCTCAATTGGGTTAAAGATCAGAACTGTTTCTTGGCCACTCCATAACTTTATCCTTCACAAAAATTTTGAAAGATTCTGGCGGTAGAAGATCTGGCTTTATCTTGCTGCAGAATAAAATTTTGTACCGATTTGATAAAAAACATTTGATTCAAGGATCTCTACAAAGCTATAATTATTCCATTTTCAAAAACATGCGAAGCGATGCGTCCGAACAAAGAGATCCCACTTCAAATTATGATAGATCCAGACTCTAAATATATGTATTTCTAGTTGATGTTTATATACTAGTGGATGAGCATCATTTGTATAAAATCTACTTTTAACTATAAACAGCACGTGACTCCATATTTATATGTTCCTGTTGGGATGCTGAAGCTGAAAATTTCTCCAAGCTACTCGATGCGCTTACGTCAAATAAGGAGCTACAGCTGCTCTTAGTGACTTTAACTGTAGTTCATGGGGCCTATTCGGAACTGTTTGTGTTAATATTCGCCTGGCATTAGCTTCAAAATATTCGATATTAGCTGAGAAGCTGTCCACGTTTTCAGTGCCAGGGACAAGCATAAAAAGAAATGTGAAGTGGATGAATTTGTACCAATTTAATATTAGAAAGCTGAAGAGAGGTTCTACCTAAAAAGAAAGTTTGGGGATATTTGATTTAGATAAATATATACTTTGAATTTTTCTCTGTTAAACTTATTTCGAAAAATCGAGAAGGTTAATGTGGTTAATTTTGAATTTTAAACGACCGTTGTGTCAAAACCACTAAAATACAGTTACGTACGTCGCTACCTTATCTTCAAAAAGTTTGTCTGGGACGAGTTTTCTTTAGGAGACTCTACCTGTCAAAAATGTAGTATACTCGAGTTGCTACCAATTATATTAATATGTGATTCGATGGGTGGATGTTTTTAAATATATGTATGACACCATACGTGATATTGTAATGGTTTTCGCCGAGCGGAACCAAAAACATGGTTCTTACAATAGATTTGTTTTAATGAAACAAGCTGGATTCATTAGTCCATAGCCATACTATATTAATAAGGAAAATTGGCACTTAACCAGATTCTTGTGTTTTCAAACCTGGAGCTCTGGTTCTGGAAAACACCCAGTATGCAGGTATATAAATGATAGGTCACTTAAATAAAAAAAAACTAACCGAACTCTTTCTAACTTATTTATTGGGCGAGGAATATGTGAAAATTACAGTAAAAATTAAATGAAGATAAGAACGAGTGAAATTAACAATGTAATGAATTAAATTAATGATTTAAGTAATTTTTAACCCTCGTGGAGGTTTTTAATAAACCGTTTGCGTTTTATTAACTAATTCAGAAAGGTACCGGCAAATAGTAATTTACAAAATTTAACAAGGCTAAAAACACTTAATCACGAAGTACTGTTCGGGCGGTTAAACTACAACTGATTTCCAAATTTGTCGAGTTTTCTGAGCTGAACTTTTAGCGCTACTTTTGCTTTCACAGATATTTTTATCACTTTCGGTTTATTAAAGAGTTTCGACTTTTACAGAACTAGTTAATTCCTCAGTTCGGAGAATTATACGACGATATAATAATCTAAATGACCACTTTTTTTAAGGAGGGGAAAAATCCCAAAAATCCCCCAGATACAGTCTCCAACTAAGCCCATTATTTTTACACAATTACAATCGTAAAATTCATCTGTCACTTGAACTTATATTGCAGTAAAATGCCTTTAAAAATGAAGTTGTTAGTTGATTTTTAAAATTCTTTGTATATTTTCCCGAAAGAAACCTTTATATTTAAAAAATTCATAATTCTCAGACCAGCTTGTTTTTGGACTATTGAATTTGTAAATTCGGAAATAACTCTAAGTGCCTTTTTTTTAAATATTCCTAGAGAAATAAAAATTACTAACTTTCAGATAAACTTGCTTTAATTACAGAGGCGGCTCTGTTACACAGGTATTATTGTCCGCTCTGTAAATTCAGTGGACAATTATTAAACTGTAGTAAGAACCAATTTGCTCTACCTTCCAAAAATCACCTGGTTATCTTCCCAATAGAAAAACTAGTTCTAATCATTTACAAATCTAAAATCTGTCCAATAGAACTAATACAAGTCCAACGTCACATATTAATGACAAAAAGTGCAGAATTGAGGCGTGTCTTGACCGTGCGGCCGCCAATGGACAAAAGAGGCGTCGCAGGAGGCAGGAACAACTCCTCCTACTTTTTGATAACAGTACAATTAAATAAATAAGTCAGGGGATGACCAATTCCATTACAAAACAATAAACAAATTACTAAGTTGAATATGTCATTTGTGGAAATTATTTGTGTTTGTATGGAGTAATACACAAAATTAGTATGAAAAGTAAAATAGAGATCTGGGAGAAAGATACTTTTTTAAATAGTGGCTGTAGATATATTGTTACGTATTGGGGTTGTTTTCTTTCAATAAATATAAATACTATTTTTAACCAACTACGTAACTTGGTTAATGGAAATTAAAGAGGTTGAGTGAAAATAGAACAATTTATTTATCTGTGAGTAAAAACAACTCTTACAAAGTATTATTAGGGCAACTTACATCTTTAGATAAGTAATATATTTAATCTCAGGGGTAGGCACTATCAACGTCGCGATAATCCGAGAACACAAATATAACTCGCAATCTTATTTTATTTTCCCAATTAAAAAGACCCTAATTTTTATTAATTTTGATGACTAATAAAAATGTTTATTTATTATCCGATCGCGACCTTCCCCAAAACTTTCGCTCACGTAGTTTTAAATAAATAGTAAATATTTAGAAAATATTGAATAAACAATAAATTCTATGTACAGGGCGATATGTACCTAAATCCCTGTACGTACTATCGTAACAATATTTATGAGACAAACAAAAAGAAATTTTAAGGATTCTTATGGTGAAAGGACCAGTCCTATTTTGGGATTGTTAATTTGTTCCCTTTCAAGTAAAATATGTAAATTATTCTCTGGAAATTCTATATAAACTTTTCACCATTTATTGGTTCCTCTTAGAAAGAATTTACAACACACTTACTTATGATACCTCCACAAATGTCTAGAGATCGTCAAGGGCGTAAGCAAAGAATTTTTCGAGAGGGACAAGCCGCACTATACTACGATTACCATTTCCATTAAGCATAAATATCTCTATAATAATTTCCATTAGGCTATCTAGCGCTTTTACGCATTTTCTATTCTTATTTCTGTACAAGTCTTAACATTTTTCTAATTTTTGTGTCTGATGACATTTCCAACTGATTCTTGAAATAGATTTTTAAAATCAGTCATTTTAAAAGTGTCTACTGTGTTTCCTTACCAGATCATTTTTTATTTGCGCCCATATCAATTGAAATCGTAATTATAAAGAGGCAACCTTAAAACTGAGCTCTTATAATTATTAAAGCCAGGTCATCTTATTTATCAGTTGATTTATTTATTGTTAATAATTAGGCCTTCACCATATTAAACATTAGCTATTCTTTAATCTCTTCTTTCCTAGTTGCTGTAGTTGTAGCGTCATTAAATCGTCGATTCTCATATGAATTATTATCAAGAGCATTTACCGCATTTTCCTCTGATGTGGTAAGATTTTTAAAAACAATACCTCAAAAACTTCATATCAAAGTCATAATTTCTGTTGTATTCAATTCAACACAAATCCACATATTTATCTTCACAACCAATGTGAAGCACTATAAGTGGGGAGCCCTTATAAGAAGGGTTCTTTAATCTTGTCGATAAACCTTCAAGAACTATTTATCTTGAAATGATGAGGTTCTTATCGGTCAAGTTTTTTTAAGGTATGATCTGCATTTATGCACCCAGAAAATAAATTTTTCGACCTTCTTCTGGAATTTGGTCCTGAAGAACCAATGATACCGCACGGAATCGTAAATTGTAAATATTTCATAAACGGGTTAAAATAATATGATCATTCAAAAACTGAGAGATACAGATTTGTACACCAAAGAAGGAATTTCCGTATCCCGAAATAAGCTTATCCCAAATTTTGTAGAATTCGGACTAACAATTTACGAGATAATTGGCCGTTTTCAAACTTTTGGTCCTCTCTGTATATGTACATTTTTGCCATGAATAGATCTTCTAAATAGGATCATTTTATTTTTGTAGCTTAAAAGTAACCGTATTAAAACAAAAGGAGGGAAAAATTTTTTACTTTTGTTGAATTAAGGTGTATTTGTTTTCAAAATTTTTTTTACATCACCATTGTAAATAATAAAACAGGTAAATACGAGTATAGATTATTAAATAAAAAAAATAAAATAAAATTATATTATTCTTAAAACAGAATATTTTAAACCGTTAAATTTATCTTGTTATAAGAGGACATTTTTCTTTTAAAAATATTTGAGGAATTTAGGTGCCATATTTAGAAGTGAAAAAAATCATACATTAAAAATTTTGCCTTATTAACCATTGATCTTAGTCCGCGTACCTCAGTTCACAAGGGCAGTGTAGAGTTGTTTATAACGTCAGCAAGTGGGAGTTTATTATGTTTTTGAATGGTTAATTGTTTATTCATTTCATGTAAATAGTTTAATAATTATAAATAAAGAACCATTTTTAATTTCCAACTTTAGAACTCTTTAGTTCGTTAACAAAGAGTGCATGGGACAAATTTTATAAGTGCTATCATTATTTTTAGCTTCTCTATCATCTTCCAAGTTTTGGGTACGAATTCCTGGGAGACCCTGTATAATCAGTGCCGTTAAGAGGCATCGGGGAGGCTAGGATTGCAGGCCTCTAACAAAAAATAATCAAAACTATGAAACAGAAAAAAGTAATACAAGAACCAAGAATTGAAAAGTAGGATGTATAAAGAGCAAAATGTATGTGCTAATGATGATAGAACTTAACTTGACAAATTTGATTTTATAGGCTCTTATATGCTATCTCATTAGCAACTTAGACTACAGATGGTGTTACAGCTCTTTAAGGTTGTAGAAATTAGCATTCTTCAAGTCATACCACATGATTTGTTTTTTATTAAAAAGGATTGCATAGCAGGATTTATAAATAAAGGCTACTAGTTTCGGGTTAAACCCATCATCAGGTCCTTTTAAATTATTTCCGCATTTAAAAACTTTTATTTATTACACGTATATACATTTTGAAAAAATAGCAATCTATTTGGGTATTACGTAGCTATAATAAACAGGTTGTATTTCGGCTAGTGAGGTTCTCTAATGCAATATTCTGTTCGTATATAAAATAAACTTATATATACGACAAGCATGTTAAACGTGAATAAAAGCACGATAACAATTAATTCATAACTCTTGTAACGGAAGATATGGTCTAAAACAAAGAACAAACTAACATTTAATATTTGTAATCGAAAGATCCACCACAATGATAAAAGCAAACGCTCAATGAAACCTCAACTAAAAAAATATAGTATCGTTCACATGCACCCAGTCTATTACTAAGCGATGGCGATGTTAAAAAGAACTTTATTGTTAACTTATCTTTAACAGAGATCGTCATTTCTCTCGTTATTTTGTTTATTCTACCATAAACACAGAGTCGCAGGTTCCAGGAAAGCACAGGGATTTTTTAAGCAAAATAAATTTTAAAATATTAGTCGGTATATACCAGGAGGAATAAGGGTTTAGCTTAAGTTTTGTCTATATCTGTATTTCTTCGTTTCAAAATGCTTGGTGTATCGCCAAAGAAAACTATTTTGAAAAACAAATCAACTTATAAATTTGGCTCCATCTCCTCAGTGGCCATGAGTCCCCTGAGTCGCACGTCATAGTAAATCTTGCTTCGCTTCCTTACATCTTTTCGGGTGTTGAACTTACTTGGGCTAATTTCTTGATTTTTCATATGCCCATTTTCTTTCTCAGTTCTATGTGAAGTAATTGGTTTGAGCTCGTCAACTTTTTTCAAACGTAGAAGAGGTTTCTGTTTATTCTCACATCTATATTAAGTCATCCGTGATTTTCTTGGAATAAATTTTTCCTTTTTATACGCTTTCTTTATATACCATTTTGTTATCAGTCATTCTATTTGGACATATTAACTTTCCTCTAATGGCTTTAATATTCTTACATCTTTCTTCTTAATATGCTCCTATCATCTTATCATTTGTACCCTAATTACTTCTGTGTTTATTTTTCCCAGTTGGTAACTTTTTATTAATTGGCCGGCGCCATTCCACAGTTGTTTTAGTTGTTTTCATGTTTTTTTTATTTCCTCTAATTTCACTGAACATAGATCTCAAGGATTTGAACATTTAACTCTCATTATCTCTAGATTTGCTAATGTTTCCTTAGTCAGTTTTACTATTTTATCCATTCTTCCTCTTCTATATAAGGCACTATTTCTGTTGTAGTTGCTTTTATTTTCAGATCCTCTATTTGTGACCTTTTTCCTTTTGTAATGACACCTACATCATTCTTGATTCTTGGTATAAATCCATCTGGTTGTTTTTACTTGATTTTATCTTATCACTTAATCCAGCATAAAGTTAAATAAATAGAGAGAAGATTTTCTCGTTTCTTCTTCAATCTATTTGACTGGTTAGTTTTCTTCTATTTGTTCTACACGCTTATTGTTTGATATTGTGCTTAGTTTTATTATTGTAATTCTATTTTAACTTCCTTCTTATTTTCTAGTCATTGGTCTCAAGTGTCTTACCTCCATTGTATTTATTTTACTAAATTGTTATAATGGCGAATTTTCAATTGCTTATGTTAATGTTATCAAGGTTATTACATTATATACTCCAACGATTTTTTGTATATATTTGGAGATAACTGTTTGCAAGTAAATAAACAGTATTGTGGTCTCAAATAAGGAACTACTTATAAATTTTCACACAGAAATATATCCAGGGACATTTGTTAAAGAATAAAAAAGTCATATAATATATACATTATTCTACTATCAATATGGTTTGGTTATTATTATTGATAAATAGTGCATACTGGCCTAATTAGATATTAACCAAGCATTCATTTTCAAAAATATAGACCTAGTAACAAAGGCGTTTAGTAAAAATTTTTGTTTTTGTCAAAAAGGTTGAAAATGATTGAGGTGGTCGGTGCGATATAAAGACTGTAGCAGCAGACACTTGTGAAATGTGATTTTATATGCACGACAAGCCAAAAGTATGCAACGAGATATCCATAATATTTTGCGCTAATGTTGCTCATAACTCTGATCAAACGGACAAATTATGGCCTTGTTGTAACACGTTCTGTGTGGCTCCGAGAATTTCTGTTCGCTGCCGCTTTCAATAACCCATTCGGAGTCTTTCCATTTCATAAAAACATCAACTGTAAGGTCTAACTTTATTAGTTTCAAATATAAATTTGATGTACGAAAGTCTTGTTCATTATTTTCTTCGTGATTAAAGATGCAATTGAAAATGAAATAGTAGCTGTTATGTTATTAAAAAACGGGATTCAGAATATCAGATATCTAGGGTCGTTAACATTATTTTTTTATTTTTTTTTATTTAGGCATTACGTGAAAAATTAATTATTGTAATAGTGGTCAAAAATGAACTAAGTTCCAGTTATATGTACAAATAAAATATATTTCAATTCACTCCTCATTGGCACTCCTGTTCTAGTTTTTTAATAAGAGGTCTTGTATTAATGTTTGTATGAATTATGTACGGATTTGGGATTTTTTCTAGATCAAATCAATATTACCAATATATTTATAATAAAAAACTTACCTTGTTTCTGAAATAAATCTAAATGTGTAACCGCTCATAAGAAAAGTTACAGGTCTTAAAAAATACAGATTTTAAAATTATTGTATCTTCAAAACTATTAATTACCGACTACAAGTATGATATATTTATCTTGAAATTTTCAATCTAAAAAAAATAAATTATACAGGGTGTGCTATTTAAAAAAATTGTCGATGATATCGTTACTCACAAATGGATTACCTTGTATATTTCATTGTTATGTAAAAATACATTAAATTAAAATAGAAAACAGACTTGACAAAATTGTTTGTTTAGCTTAAAATGAAATTACTTCATACTTTATGAAGTATACAGTGTTACTATTACAACATCGCTGTTTTGCTTCAAATAAAAGTAACTTTTTAATTTTTATCTGCAATTTGGATTTTTTTATTTATTTTTATTTGCACCTGTAGACCAACCACTGTACGTATCCTCCTGATTAAAATTGTTTTTCGTTGTAAAAAACGCAATAAATATTCTTATAACAATCAAGTAGTAATTGCACGGCTGCCGGTGAATATTGTAGATGTTAATCTTTTTGTCACAAATCCAACTTAATGCCGGTTCGATTAGAAATTCAGTCGCTTATTAAACTTAAATCGCGCATGAAATCCTTCATTTAAATTCTGATCAGAATGAACGATATCCCGCGGTTTTTTATTAACATTCGCCACTCGATTTCGAGAAACTTCCCTTTTTATGTTCGATATTACGCCTGCAATTCGAGAAATTGGCTGTTGAAATATTTGAAATTATAGTTTTGCGACGAAAATTATACCAAAGAATCAGATTAAAAGAGTACTTGTTACTTTATAATAATTTTACGTATTTATACACCAGTGATACTTATTTGAGAAAATATACTTACAGGGTGAGGCACCGCATATAAGCTACGGAATTTTTATGTTAAAAAATAATGTAAAATTTTCAATGGTCTGTGCACATTATTCGATTTAGACAACAAGTCATAACTTTTTTGAATTTAGCTATTTAACTAGAATTAGAGAGTGACAATTAAAAAAAAATGTCACAAGTTTTTAGAACACGCTGTAGTATTCTTATATACATTTTTTAAGACATTCAAAATTATGTGACCTGAAGTGCATTATTTTAGACCAATACATTAATATACCTTAGTATTCGAAGCCGTTAACACAGAATTAAAAACAACAACCAAATTTTTATATGTATGAAATTAGGAGGTCAAAAGAGCCAATTGTCACAATTGTGTAAAATCTCTAAAATATTATATTTGTATACTACCATTTATTCTATTTTACGGGCCCTAATTTTTAATGGAAACTTTTTTAGACGTTTATAATCATTTAGAACAAACAGACGAAACAGTGACAGGAAACAAAACAAAAACTTTTTAGAAATTTTCAAAGTAACAATAAAATTTTGAGGCAAGAGACCTGACTCACGATTGTTGCAAAATTCGGGGCAAAACAGAGCCGAGACAAAAAGTCGCTGAAATGTTTCAGTTTTGTTAAAAAAGTCAAGGTTTTTGTTTCGTCTATTTATTCGGGACACAGCATAAGAATGAAATTTCGAACTAACAGAGACTTAAGAGATAAATTAAAACCTGAATGAAAACAGTGAATCAGGGATGAAATTGTACATAAACAAGTACTCTATCTGAAATTGTAAAATATATATATATATATAATCTCAGAATTGTTACCGCGAAAATGGGTTTGCTAAGATTACCTATTTGGTAACAGTTCCTAAATTGTAACTCTTCAATTTCTCTTATTTTGGAATATTTTTCTTCATTTTCCTATTCAAAACATAACTGCAGTCTCTTAGAAATTGAATCGGTATTTTAATCCACATTTTTTTGTGCACACTATGTAATTTTAAATTTTTTTGTTATATAGCTGTAAACTGCCAAATTATACTTGGTACGATTTTAGACCCTAGTTGTAGTTATTAATTTTTTCTAACAGAAATAGGGCAGAGTGATCAAAAGATGAATTAAACAGAGTTTTAGAGGCGGTCAGGAATGGAAAATATCGTTTAAATGTATGAAAAACATAGTATAAAAAAATTATATTCGTAATCGCTCCTAGTAGGTAAATTAAATTTATATTTATTCTTTGTTTAGGCTGTGATCATTTAGATACTAGAAGAGCATTCTAATTTAAATGTAATCTTAGATTAAGACGTCGGTGCAAATGGCTCTTTTTGGTGGCAAAATTCTAATATATAAAAGTATAATATACCATAAATAATTCTACCTAAATATTATTTAAATTAATAGAAATATTAAATCAAATATCATAAGCAGTACGAGTGATACAACTGCCCCTACATACATAAATGTATGTTCAGCAATTGATTGATCGTCAAAATCAATGTAGTAATACTTGAAACAATTTTTTTTTGGTTAGTTACCTATTTAAATGTCACTTTTATTACAATTTATTGAAGACATACTTAAGTGGCACATTTTCCTCCTTTTTTTTCTAAATTGGAACGCTTTAAAAATTACCCGTGCAAAAACCGTTGGAGGGTTCTTTTATTAAAACACTCAATTCCAGTCGTGTAAAAAATAAATGGTAAACTTAGTGATCTTAGTAATTTTATTTAGGACTAGAAAAATACTTTACAAAAAATATTGAGTGATTAAACTAATTGTGGTGAGAGTGTGAGATAAATTGAGCAATGTTATTAATTAATTACAGTACACGTTTACCGGCTTATTACTCGACCGGCAGAGAGAACTTTATTGTGGAGTTGGTGAAGGGGCAACTGCTACTTTTCGAGTTGGAGCTTGAATAAACAGTGATGAGATTAGTAAATGTTGATGAGTTATTGATATGGCTTAATTTCAGTTGATGTTTTTGATTGGGGTCCACTGAAACACACTACAAAATTAATCATATGAGTGCATAAAATTGTTTGAAAATACACAGAGTGAACAAAAATGTGTTGAGTAGTATATGATAGTATGTGCCTAGAACCCCTGGGTGTCGAGTGAAGTGGAATACAAACACTTTACTAATGAGTTAGTCTTAGTACTATGTACTAGAGAAAATTAAGAAAAAAGAAACTAGGCAATCATAGGGATTCTTTAAAGATATCCAAGCATTAAGGCAAGCTGAGATTCCATTGGGAAACTGCAACTAAAAAAGTTCGAACTAATTTTCGGTTTGGACCTAGTACTTTAAAATTCTTTAGGGAAATAGGATGAGACCAATTCTTATAAGCACTGAGATACACTCGTCTCTGGACATAGCAAAACAAGGAGATGCAATAAATCTTCTAAACCTTTTTCTTTTCTATTCTTGTTCTTCAGTATAAGTCGAATTTTCATTGGCTGCCTGAACCTATATGAATCCAAACTGGATCCGTATTCTAAATACATAAATATGTCATTGCTTCTTACTTTAGTAAATAGAATGTTTTTTTACATTATTGATGCTCTTACTCTTTGTGGAATAACGTTTCATTTATGGAGGGTTAAAATAATTTAAATTTGGTAAAATTATTGATTTTCAATCAAAGAGAATAAAAATATCGTGCCTACCTGTATAGCACACCACTGGAGAAAATGACCAAAGTATCTTTTACAATAAATTTTTTTCTTAGAGGAAATTATCTAGGTATAAGTTGCAAGAAAAAACTGTCTTCGTTTGTAGACTTACCCATAGTAAAATAGTTTTAATTGTGGATTTTAACGCCCGGTAGACCAAAAAGGCGATTCTTAACTCATTTGTCATAATTTTTCCATAAGAATAAGAATATTCTATATGCTGTTGGACGTCGTGTTTTGAAACACTTTGTATAACTATAATAGAGGTCCGTTTTTTTCGTTTAACCTTGGCAAACTGGCGTCACAACAAATTCTATGAAATAATTGTAGCAAATCTGTAGTGACGTCAATCGGGCAAAGCCAAGACCGTGGTTAAAGAAACTAGAGTGACTTGTTAAATAGAGGTTCCCTTTCATTTTTTCGGCTGCCGCCTTATCATCTCATGACCCATCTAATCAACAATTAATCCTCTTCTATTTTACTATTTCTCACGCTTATTATTGCACGAAAATATTTTGTTTACCAATGTATCAACCATGATCAAGGTTGATGATATTAGAAAAAATGTAAAATACACAAATAAAGAAAATAATAAAAAAGAAGAAAAGGGTGCCATTAACCTTGTATTTCCGAAACAACCTAAAGACGACAGGTCATCACATAGTTTGGAGATATTTCAAACAAAATATCAAAAATTATGTCTCGTACACCTTCTACAATATCATTTAAAGTACGAAATAATGTAGGTTCACTTTTATTAAACGTAAAACCAAAAATTACTACATTGTGTCGCCATCTATCTTGGCCAGACCCTTAGAAATTTTAACATAAGGTACAGTGAACACTTACTATCTTATAGTACAAACAACCAGATAAGCCATATTACCCAAAATATCTCATTGACACTAAACACAAACCTACCCTTAACAACACAATTGAAGCAACAGTACTTCATATAAATGACAAAAAAGAAGAACTTGATTTTTTGAGGAATTTGGAATCAAGAAATATCTAAAATCTACTCACTATATAGTACAGAATAAACAATTAAACCTGAGAAGTTCATTGAAGAAAGTAAATGATTAAATGGGTTAGATATTTTCCCATGGATGATGGGTTTAAATTTGCGATACCAGCTCTTGAAGCCTCATGCATATTTAGAGAGCCGCGAGGAGCACCATTCAAATGGATTTCACTTCAAATTTATTATGATATTTATGGGTTTCCAGTCAATTGTTTATTGGTCTGTGGCGGAGAAGTTGGGAGCCGTAAAAGGTGTGCGAGCGGCTGTTGCGGCCCCCCTGGGCCCCCTAATCAACAGGAGGGCCGGCCACTTCCACGTCTTTACACTGAGAAACGCTTGTCATCATCGAGAAGACGACTAAACCAAACCAATAACTGGTTTTAAGTAAATTAATATAAATCTTCTCTAGGCCAAGCGAAAATATTGTCAAAAAGTACTTACTCTAGATGAATTAGAATTGACAAATTGGTATTAAATTAGCTATAAATAAAAAACAATTCGAGAAACTTGGTTTATAAAATTTTACATTTCAGAAAGGCTTATGATTCGACTGATAGAAATATGTTTTATCAAATATTATTCAAGACAGCTCATAGTACGTAAACAAACATTATTGATAAAAGCTCCATCAGTATTAATTATCACTTATAAGTTATATCACTCTTGGTTTATTGCAGAATTTTATGCATAGCATAATTGATTGTTACTCAAAATAAATTATAAACTGATTTATTTTTTACTAACTTTAATGGAGATGAACTTAAAACTTTAAACTTAACAAAAACTTTAAAAAGAATTCTTTGAGTGTTTTGTATAATATTTGGCACAAATTTTCACTGATTCAGATATCACAACTATCAATTTTATATATGGGGTCTGAATATTCATTAAATATTTAAATTTAAACTTTTCGGTGACAATTTATAATTTAAATTATGTGAAGGAAGATGAACAACTTGAGAGAATATATTTTTGAGCGGATGGTGAGTGTATGCATTACTCAGTGACTTAATGCTGAGCTCAGAGGGGGCAGTTTTTAATTAGTATTTGTATATAATAATAATAATAATGGGATTTGCCTTGTTTCCATTATTTTCTTGAGTTTTAATTTCTCATTTTAATTTTTCTCAATTATTTGTTCCGGAAAATTACCAAATTATATTATTTCTACTTTTATTTGTCATTAATTTATTGTGTATTGTATTTTTGTTGCCCGCTTTCTTTTGGCTTAGTCAGGATATTCCCTTAAGTATTTGTTGGTCTATTTTGACCGACAAGATAATTTTCTTTAGAAGTTTCTTGATTTTTTTAAATTATTTACTTTAGAACTTAATTTTGGTTATATAATTCCTCATTGTTAAAATTACTGTTGCCTTTTGCATGAAATTTTGAGCTTTGTTTAATTTTTCTTTCATTAACTTCAATAATTTGATCATCTTGACCAAATTAAGTAATTGATTTATTTGTGTTGTTAGGTCCTGCACTTCCTTAATTTTCTTTTCAAATTTTTGATTAATAGTTTGGTTTTGTAAATTAGTATTATTAGTATTAGTATTAGTATTTGATATAAATATAATTATAAACAATAATAATGCAGTATTTGGCTTTACTAATTCTCTGTCTTGATTAAATTACAATTTTTTGTACTGTGGTTTTCATCACACTTCACGCACTTGGGACTCATGCAACAATTAACCTGAGAATGCCCATATCTCTCGCAATTGTAGCATTGAGTTGCCTTATTATTCCTTCTATACTGTTCTCATTTTATTTTCACGTTGCCCAACTCTCTAATTTTATATAATAGTTTTAAATCTACATGTTTCTTAACTGTGACCAGAAGATATTTATAGCTTTCTTCTTTTGTGTCTTTTCCCTTCATCGGTGTTATTGCTTCTATTTTTGTACCCTTTCATTTCTCTATTGTATCTTTTATCGAGTCTGCATTTGCAACTGCCTTTAGTACTATTCTTTTCAGTTTATCTGAATTTTCCGTATAAGTATGGAAGTTCATTCCTTTTTCATTCATATACTTTACAACCAAGTCTCTTTGCTCTTTACTTTCCAGAATATTTTTGTTTTATTTCTATTTAATTGTACTGAGAAACTGTTAGATTTAATGGCATTGCTTACCTTTTTTATAAATTTCCAAGGGTCTTCCGGACTGCTCTCCATGACCACTGGTGGTGCTTTCTTGGTCTTAACTTTCTCCATTTCCACTATTTTGTCAGCTTTTTCCTTGAACTGGTCTAGAGCTTCGTATTGATTCTTAGTTTTAATCTCCATCTCTTGCCATTAAGTTTTTTAGACCTTTTACATCTTTTTTTGGTCCCTGACCACAACTTTCTCTTAGTCTTCTATGGCTTTCCTCCATTTTTCCATTTCCTCCTTCCTTATTCTACTCCTGGATCTTTCCTCTCCTTCACTACTTACATCCATTGCCTCTTTGTTTGTCTTCAATTTGGAAACTTTCTCTTTCTACATTTTGCTTATTCAAAGTAGTCCTTGTTTTCCCCGAAAATGGATTTTTTCGGGTTCCACACAGAAGTATTTTTTTGTACCAAAATGTTGCATAATTATAAAAAATCTGTGGCATAATTATAGAACATGCTTTACTTAAATTGATAATATTTAAAAAAATATAAATTATTTATGAAATTTAGTACATTTAGATTTGAAAGGAAGGTCTATTACTGAATTTCAAATCATTAAAGTTTGGTATTATAAAAAAATGTTCGTAAAATTATAAAAATTATTAATAAGTTGGCAATGAAATGAAAAATTTATAATCGACATGGAAAAATTTGACAGCGCTTTTTCTGAAATTTGACTGTTAATAGTCAACTTTATAAAAATAGTTTATACGATTTACTTTGATTTATAAGTAATTTATTCACATAGCTGTCCACAAAGGTAACCCAATTTCTGATAGATAACATAAACAAGAGTGGTTTGTATATAAAATATAAAATGAAATCTTTTATCATACAAACAATCATCATTGTCTTCTCCCTGAACATCAACATCCACCTGCTTTGAACTTCCTAGTTTGGGAAATCGCGGCTACATAAACTCTTGAAATCTAATTATAAAGGGTAATTGACCACAGAACGAAATTAATTGTTTAAAAAGATATAGCTTTATCAATATTCAAGTTGCTAGATTAGAAAATCGTATTGAATTTACCGTTTAAATAGTGGCAGTATTTGCCACATACTTGCATTACAGCCAACCTAACGGAACTCCTAAACTAACGCAAAAATAATTCCAAGTACCTGGAGATTAAAAATTAATTTCCTGATGGAACAACAACGACTAAGAGAATCTTCTTCGTTTTGGCCCTCTGTATACTTAAGAGCGTAAAATAATAAGTCGGTTTTTCAGTGTGTGCTTTTAGGTACTTGTAAGAAGATTAATTAATATAGTCGACATGAGGCACAATACGGAGAATCGGACGAGAGTTATGGAGGCACTTGCGCATTATCATAAATTAAACAAATCAACTTCGTATGTTATTATTAAGATATTACCGGTGTTTCGTTTCGTTGGGAAACGAGAGGACGAACTCGAATTATTATATTGTCGGGGAATTTGTTTTATCACCTTTTTATGATGGCCTGATATATGCAAAAAGGATGTACAGTCACGGGTCTTTAAACCTTCGTAGATTTTTTTTATAATGAACTCAAAGTAAACTCCTTTGCAAACAGAAGACATAAAGAAATGCTTGGCGAAAATATCATCACTCGTTTCCATCACTCATCAAAAATGATTGGGACCGAGAATAGACGGATAAAACAAAAAAAGCACAAAAACTGAAAAGGTAAATAAAAAAAACCAAAGAAGAAGTACTTTTCATTAATGATTATTAGTTCTAAATATATTGTTATGATATAGAATTTGTTATTTATAAATATGTAATGACAGTTTTTAAATGTTCAATCACATGTAGTAACAATTCTCTCAAGGTGGGTTCTAATATATCTAATTAAATAAATTGTTACAATTAACGGTGGCTAATTGACAATTACTAACTATAATAATAACATAACCAATCTTTCATTGACACTAGTTATATCAACAAATAAATTAATTTACAACTAACCCGTACAGCTATTCTCTATAATTCCACATCCATTAGTCTATTGTTCTGATGATTGTACCATATCGCAGGAATTCTTTTGGTCCACATTATTTTCAAATCCTTGAACAGTCTGCAGTTAATTTATTCTTTTAACTAACTTTCTCTACGTTCCTTTTCTAAGTAAATTCTTAACAGAAAATATTCTGTTTCCTAATTCTGGTGTTCGAATTTAATACTTATCACTGAAATTTCTCCAGAAAATTTCACCACTTCTTTATATATTTCCTTATCTTTACTAACGTTATTTGCTACCCTCAATATTTCAATTACTCTATTTTAAAACTATTTTTAATTATTTATATTTTTTAATCTTTCAAAAACTTTTTTAAGATACCGTCTTAAATCTTAATATATCAATTAAAATCCTATTCTAATCTGTCAATCAACAATCTTCTTGGTTACATAAACAATTTTATTTTCCTTCATTATGAGTTTTAATTATCCACTTTCTTGATCTTAATAAATTGTTCGATTTTCCTCTCCATTAGTCTTTTGAGGACAAAATAATATTTGTTGTTTATTTTCTGAACACCACATGTTCCTATTCTAATTTGTGTTCTATTTCTTTTCTTATTTTTTCCTCATTTTGTCTGCTGTGTAATTTTTCTACAGTCGATAATAAACATATCACCCATGGAACATTCAAAAATAGATTATATCCTTCGAATCACTGACGTTGTGAGAACTGGAAGAAGAAAATCTTTCGATATGTAACACAATCACTGGATTCTCTCCAAAATAAAGAAAACTCGTTCTATTTTTTCTCCTATGTGGTTAGAGAATGTTTGATTCAATAAAACGCCTAGACTTACCATATTCAAGTTTAAATTTAATGTTATTATTAGTATAGAGTATAAATCCCTCGTAAGACCATCAGATTGAAGATTTTAGAGAAAATCTGGGAATAAAAACAACGATGCTGGATATTGGAAACTAAGAGCCAGGAGAATTGGAAGTCAACGGAAAGAAAAACCCCCGAACTGAAAGAGATCAGGTGAGAGGGACAAAATAAAGATAAGGAATTGTGGATCTTCTAAGCACCAGGGTTGTACAAATGTCATTTGTTGTGGTTCCTTTCTCCTTGTGGAGGTTATTACCATCTAACCCTGTTAGATAAAATTATTTGTTTGAATGTTTCCAAAGATGAACAACACTTTATTTGAGCCCGCCATTTTTTTGTAATACCAAATTTTAATAAAAAGTTTATGCTATTAACAATATACATATAATATTTATGTTTGTCGGATTGTTTTCCACAATATTCTAAATTATGAAAAAGCTTGGTTTTAAGATTTAAAACAAACAGTATGCGGGTACACTTTACAAATAGTGTACACAATTAATCAAAATGTAGGTGCAATTAATTGTCGCCTGTCATTGCCAAGATTGCAATGTTTGGAATGGTGTAATAAATTAATTGCGATTAAAATTGCAATGTGCCAATATGAAGTTGTTGAGATTGACAACCACCATAAAGTGATTACTACGATTAGCTATCCGATGTTTTTGATTTAAACATGCGTGTTTATTGCCATATTAATTTTGTCGTAAGTAAAGATTAATGAAGGAAAAAACTTGGAGAATTGTAAACAACACAATTCCATATGCGGAAACGCAGGTAACACTCATTTTTCATTAAAAAATGATAAGCATTCTGCCATTTTTTTCCTACTTACATGTATATACTAAACGTGT
Organism: Hermaeophaga mercurialis; assembly: GCA_951812935.1. Classification (NCBI taxonomy): domain Eukaryota; kingdom Metazoa; phylum Arthropoda; class Insecta; order Coleoptera; family Chrysomelidae; genus Hermaeophaga; species Hermaeophaga mercurialis. Next base: position 12,732,826 of record OX638362.1, read on the forward strand.
TAGATGTAGAAGATATTTCAGCTATGTCTACGCATTTTTAAAACATAACTCAATGGTTATTATTTATGTATATTCTAAATTGTAATCCCAAAAGGCCACCATGTAGATGATAGTGGATGGTTTCGAGATTTTCTCACATGAAAAAAAAAAGTTCGATTTGTTGTAATTTTAGTTTATTTCTATATTTTATATCATTAGATATAGTAGTTGTTTTTGTTTTTTCGGATCGGCGAACTTGTAGAAGTTGTTGAAGTAGAACTATCAAAAAATGTGTAATGTTGAAAAATTATATTTAATTAAAATATTTTAAAGTAAAAAAAAACTAAGAGAAATGGGTGAAAATACAATATTTCCAGTGGAAACAATAAAGCCGATGATGATGATGTTGATGAAGACTCATGAAGGCAGAAATTGTGAGAGTAGAAGAGAAAATTGATAATAACACAAAAGCAAATCGAAGGGTTGGACAAGAAATGAGACAAAGTTCAAAAACTAACGTGGTCATAAATGAAGAAGACAGAAAACATTCACAAAGAATAAATCTTGTGGAAAGCAAATAGATATACATGATTGGTGGATATAAAAAGGAAAAATAAAATTAGAGAACGGAGCAAGAATGAATCAAGAAAGAACTAGAACAAATGAAAAAAATAGATGATGCTAAAATGAGTGAACCCATAATAATATTACAAATATCAACATGCAGGAAAGATATGTTAAATAATTAATTATTTAAAATTTTTGGTCAACAAAGCAATGGAAAAATAATTTAAAATAAGGGAAATTGTATTGATATTTAGTATATATCATAATTTGTTCAATGTGTTGTAATTTTAAGAAACAGAAGGGTATCCATACACTCAAATGTGGTATAAAGGTTCAAATCTAATAAAATTCAATATCAAACCACATACAATACAATAATATTGTAGGTATGTGGCTTGATTTTAAATTTTATTTGATTTGTTGTAATTTTAGTTTCATTTTATATATTATGTCATAAAATAAAAAGTTCCAGGATTTTCAAAGTTGAATAATATATTTCATTATATATTTAATTAGAATATTTTCAAGTAAAAAAAAGAAAGAGAAATGGGTGAAAATGTAATATTTCAAGTGGAAAAAATAAAAATAAGCGCAAGGTTGAAAGACTCATGAAGGGAGAAATTGCCAGAGTAGAAGAAATGAGACAAGGTATAAAAACTAATGTGGACATAAATTGATAAGACAAAGAAAATTCACAACGAATCAGTTTGTGGAAACAAAATTAATACACACAATTAAGAAATATAAAAACGAAAAATAAAAATAGATAAAGCAGCAAGAATAAATCAAGAAAATACTAGAATAAATTAAAAATAAAGATGATGCTGAAATAAGTGATGCCAGAATAATAACACAAATATCAACATGCAGGAAAGAAATAATTAAATATTTAAAAATTTTTGGTGAACACAAACCGTGGGGAAATAATTTAGAATTTGGGAAACTATGATGATATTTGATATGTGTCATAATTTGTTCGATTTGATGTAGTTTTACTTTCATTTTATGTTTTCTCATAAAATAAGTTTCAAAATTTTCAAAGTTTCAAAATTTAGCTATTTCATTATATAAAATATTTTAAAATAATATAATTTCATTACAATACATTTACATACATATTTCGGCATACACAACGTATATATTTTTACTTTTTTATGAAGATAGAAAAAAAGTATTTTTTCTTTTTCAACTGATTTATTATAAAATCTCTTATGTAGGAAAGAAGGACATATTTCCCTCCAAAACTTGTTTTTGACGTTTAATCCGATTTTTGAGCAAATCAAAAATGGGGGCTGTACTCTTTACTAACATTTTATTGTCAAACTTGATCATTTAATTAATTCTTACTTGAAAAATGACATAATACCTCAAAAATGAATACCACATATTTGACCATGTACTATAACCTGTTTTTTTAATATGTGAGGTACAGATAGCATGTTATGCAATGTTTTTTACGTCCGTTGTTATTTTTGTACCTACTACACCAAATCCAACATTGATTTTCGATGTACATCGACTGGACGTGGCTGGAATTTATAGTAGTTAGTTGAAAAACAGGGCTACTTAACATAAAAACACGAGTAAAATAATTCGCGCTCCTGGACGCCGATTTCCGAACAAGCGGTTTTGTTTACGAGTGCGGCTTAAAATTATTGAGGTAGTCTCCCAGGATCATAGAGGGGCCCCCCATCGACAACATTTACATTATACATCCAAGAGATGGATGAGCTCAGCAATTTCGTTATACGAGTTTCTAAAATGAAGAGAAATTAAAAGTTAGACTTTTGGTTTTTTTAAAATAGTTTTTTCAAAAACTGTTTTATTTACTACTGCGCATAGTTTACGACAAGTTAGTTTTAGTTTTCGTTTACAGCTCATGCGGGGAAAATATATTCCAAGATTGTTACATTTGGTATCAATTATTTTTATGAATAATCACGTAGTGTTTCATTAGAAGATCGAAATTTGCAGTTTTTTTAAGAATTAACATACAAAATATTTTAAGCCTTCATATTATTGACGTCATTGGTTGAACGTTAATAATATTCCTGCATCTTATTTGTTATTTAATAATATTTATTGTAATATGATTTTTCTTTTAAAAGAAAGTGAAAATTGATATGCCGGATTGATTTCATATGTATTCTGATTCAAAATAAAGAAATTCTGGTTTGGCAGAAGTTAAAAAAATAAGAATATGGGAAACAAAATTATCATATCAAATTATAGTAAATTGAAATCAACAATAAGAATAATTTTAATTTAAACATACCAAATCCAAAGAAACCATAATCAAAATAATGATTTTTAAAATTTTTCTGAATGAGAACAGAGAAAAACAAATATTGGAAACTTGTAATATAATCATTTAATATTAAGCATGAAACAACGTTTTAACTAGAAATCAAAAATAAAAAAATGTACACAATGAAGTATAACATGATGTTATTTGGTTAGTTCACATCAAAGTATATTAATAAAAATAAAATAATAAAAAATATTATTTACGCACGCTCTTGCGCTTTGTGATTTAACTTGAATAAAGTTCATTTTTAGAGAGATAAAGTACACTTTGTTGCAAAAATTTTTTTAAATTTAACACCCTGCTCGAAAATAAAGCACTTTAGGGGCTTATAATTCAACCTTATTTTTCATGAATTTACGAGTGCTTCAAGATTTGTTGGTTCAATATTCGCAAACCTTGTATTAATAATCAAATTTTGAAAAACAAGTTCTGATCAATCGTGAATAATAGATTGTATCGTTTTATGAAGGTCTAAAAGTAAGAATTTATGTAAAGAAAAAGTGTATTTACCGAGACGTCGCATATCATGCTATTTGATAATTTAATGATGTTTGAACACGTCTCATGTTTCTTACACCAGTCAGTTAACACTCGTTTTACTTCAATATCCATTTCGAGTTCGTAAATTACGTTTATTCTCTGAGACTTAAAACATGTTCAGAAAAAATAAGCTGCTTGTTATGAAATAATAATACTAGTCTAAAAAACTGCTCAAAATTCAGTGAATTTAAACAGAAAAATTATTGAAAATACTGAAGATAGAAACGATAAATCTATTTTAAAATGGGCATGTGAGAATTATTCAAATTTTATCGTTGAAATCAGCTCGGCAGAAGGTTTATAAAAATGTAAAAACCTACGGGGTGTTCCAATTAAAAAAACATAACTTTGGTCTGGCACTAATTTTAAAATGTGAATCTCAAGAATGCCTACACTTTGAGTAAACATTTTTTTTTCCTAACTTCAATAATAGCGGACTAATCGAGTTTTGCCACACTAATGCCTTACGCTGTATATATAATACATTTTTGTTGAACTGCTTTATTTTTCGTTATTTGAATAAGGTCACTATCACTAGATTTAATACATAATATTTAAAAGTAAATTTATTAATTTCAATAATAGCGGACTAATCGTGCTTTGCTTCACTAATGCGACACTCTGTATATACTTTTTGATTCTTGTGGTCATTAGCTGTATTTAAGTAAAACACATTATTGATTGAATCCTCAATTTACTTTTTCTACTAAAAAACATAGTGATTAATTTTGCAGTCGAATGTAATAAAATACGAGGTATTCTACTAAAAAACCATTAAATTGAGTACCCGCTTATTTTTTAAATACCATTTCAATAATATTTTTTAAATTTAGTCCTTGCTGAGTACACAAACCTATAGAAAAACACTTTGAAAATTGTTATCAATTTAGCATTAAATTAATGTTTAAATTCACTATCATAATAAATACAGGGTGGATCACGCTTCCCTACTGCTTAAAATATTAAAGCTGGAAATATATTTTTTAATATGCTATTTTTTTAAAATACCAAAGCGATTTTTTGCGAATCCACAACGTGCTAATTAAGCCTGCAATAATTTGAGAAAATGCAGGTGTATACGTCTGACCGAAATAATGTCACTGAACCCGTTCGTCATATTTTTTGCTTTTTCTGATCTAGAGCAAATGTCGTAACGTCTTCATTACTTCCAGCGTTATCGCTTTGAATATCTCAACAAAACTAATTAATATGAAATAGTTGTGAATCGCATAAAAAAATTTTTAATTGGAACCAATTACCGAAATTAAAATATCTAAGTAGAAGGTTTTAATGACGACGTTGATTATATGCAACCTGTATTTTTTGGCTTTCTTTATAAAATAAATAATTCCGGATTTTATTGGTGTTGGCATACGTGATTTTTAAAATGTGCACTTGGTACTTTATAGGCCAAAATGTGTTATTTTATCGGTTTCTCTTCAGTACTATTTTTAACGTAAAAAATAATGTGCACTCATTTTTAAGTATTTAAAAACCAAAAAATCAGGTATTCATAAGTTAAATTGTTGGGATTGTAATGCTATCTTTAGTGGCCAAACCCTTAGAAATATTGAAATCAGATATGGATTAAAAGAACCAGATATGTCACAATATGTAAAAGATCCCATGGACATTAAACACAAACTTAAACTTGAAAAAACAAAACAAACAATATTGGAATTCCTTCTAATACGTGATTAGTAAAAATAACTTGTTTTTTTTTGGAAAAATTTGGAATAAGGATATTTTCAGTATAAAGTAGTAAACAAACGAATAAGTCTGGGAAGTACTGATCTTTTAATGTTTTGAATTACCTTATGGATTAAATATATAGTACAAACCAAAGGTCTGAGAAAATGAAGAATATTATTGATTTGAACATTTGTGATTAAAAATCAAATGCGTATTACAAATATCTGTCAATTTGTCAATGTCAATGACGATGCCAAAGAATATTGGTGAAGAAATTGTCATAAGAATATTTAAAGAATTTTAGGATTTTGTGAACTTTTAAAATAAATACATTTTAGCTTTTAAATTTTTACTATTATTATCAGCATTATCAGTATTTTATTATTATCGAATCAAATGCTGCTTTTCGGTTAAAAAAAAAAATTTTTTCCTTTTTATATTGTATTTTCCTTCTAAATTATCTGTGAACATTGTGAAGCATTTGATAACAAATATCTGTTGTTTTCACATTATGGATAGGTATTGAGATTATATTTTTTTACTAAATTGTAGATTTTTGCCAAAAATTTGAAAATTTTGTTACGTATTGCGTTATTTTTCTAAATAAAACAAGAACAATTTAATTATTTATGAACAAAAACAACTCTTACAAAATATTAGGGCAACCTACATCTTTATATAAATGATACATTCAATCGCAGGGGTAGGCACTAACTACTTTTCGATGATCCGAGAAGCCAAACTTAACTTCCATCTTTCTTTTTCCCAACCAAGAAGACCCCAATGTTTATTAATTTTTATTATTATAATAAAAATGTTTATTTATTATGCGATCAAAACTATTAAATAAACAGTAAATGTTTTAATTTGGAAAATATTAAATAAAAAATAAGTTCTATGTACAGGGCGATATTTAACTAAATCCCTGTACATACAAATCTAACGATATCAAAAATTATTTATACACGAACCTAGTGAAAGTAAAGTTGATAATGAAGGGATACTTTTATTTCTAAGAAAGCATTTAGATACTTTCTTTTCATTTTTGTTGTGAATATTGCAATGAGCGAACTGCAACCAATAATCGCATGCTTTCAATCTAATTAATATAATGAGCGCCCTAAGATATAGATCAACGCAAACACATGGCCTATCATTTTCAAGTTATTGCGCCTGATGTGTATAATTTGTTATTTTTGTACACGTACTCTCTAATATCGTATATTATCAGATAGTTGTCATATAAATTATCAGATAACCATTTAGACACTACCCTGACAATATATGCGACTAATTGCTGGGGGTCACTTTTAATACATTACAAATTAGCCATTACATACATCTAGTTACAGTATGCAAATTGATAATTGAATATACCTTGTCATACATACATACTACCGTTACGTACATAATAAATGTATAAAAATTACTTCGCTAATCCTTTTAGGCCATCATCCAGTTCTTGAACTAAAAACAATTGTAGAGAGATAAATATCTAATCATTATTTTTTTTTAAGTTGAAAAAATGCATATTTTTAAATGGTAACATTTGTAACAAAATATTCTAATCATTTTTTTTCATTAGTTTACATAAAAATTTTAAATTCTACTGTATTGTTTTCTACCATTACACTTATTGGTAGATCGATTATTGTTTCTAATAATTTTAGATTTTGGTAAACAAATATTGGATTTACGATATAATTATTAATTATCCAATATTCCTGTTCAAACATATTTTTGATGAAGTGAGATATAATTTTCACGTATTGTTCGCGGATTTTTATCAAACGAAAATGCAGATTTACAACTATTCCGTTAAATAGAATATTAGAAATTCTTTCAAAGGAGCTATCACTCGACTCCTTTTACTATTTAAAATTTACCTTGCGCAGGGTTGACATTTAGATGCTATTTTAATAATCATCATGTGCCCAATAAGAAATAAAAATCGACCTGTCGAGGCATTTTCTCAAATATTTGTTCGTACTTAATTATTTATTTTGTCAAATTAATATTTGATATTTATCCGAACCGAATTTAAAATATTATTTCAGCAAAAAAATGTATACCTTTTGTGCAGTTATTTTTATTGTATCTTTGTAATATAAGTAGTTTCTATTTATTATGAGACATGCTATCTGGCAGAAAGGAAATAAATATCCAGAGTTCACGATAACTGAAACAATTAGAGAAATATATTTTATTATAAATGATCCAACATTAATTAACACCTCAAGGACCCTAATCGGATCCATAACTTTAACGCAAACATAATGTAACCGTAAACGCGAGGTTCGTGCCTCTCGTTTGAGGTTGAGGTGAGTGAAAACGGTCTGGCCTTAGTCTGCTTATCAAAAACCTCATAAATTATTCCTCGCCGCTCAACTCTTGACACTTTGAAGAAATTTACAAAATTATGGTTTTTATTTCCAGTGCAAGTCGATACCTGGTATTTAATATGCATAGAATGGAGAAAACTGCTGTGCGATGATAAGGATTGTAAACAGGCACGGCCCAGGGACAATTTAACAGCATAAATTAATTCAATTCCTCCGTTCAAATACGAAATATTCCTTACTGACAACTTAAATATGACATAACATTTAATCTACTTTTTAAATTAATCGTATTTGGTGTGCCACTTAACTTCTCGGAAAATACTCGATAATTGTATAATTCATTTTCAAAAATGTTTGCTTTATTTGAACAAGAATAATTCATAATCATTTGGTCACTTATGGCAAAGAATGAAACTTTAACACCCATTAAGTTGTTATTTGCTACTTCGTATGCATTGCATCTGATTATCCAATATTGTTACTCCCATTGAGAAAATTAAAAAGTGGGTATAATAATATAATTTGCCTAAATTTATTGACCTAATCAGAAGACGAAAACATAATGAAAATATGTAACAATTACTACAAATAATTTTATTATATTATATACATGGTATTTCCAGATTCATGCGAGAAAATTAGGGAGGAAATTCCTCATTCCTCGTTGTCTTTCTTCTAAAAATCCCAAAGACGGAATTAAAATAAATGTTTTGATTTATTATAAATCTGAGTTAATGAAGAAACTTCGTGATTACAAAAACTCCTAAAGAGTAATTATGAGATTTTTTTAGTATTATCAATATATTAAACATTTAAATCTTAAATTCTAACATCTCGATTTTATTGCATTTTTAATTTTGTTATATTACTTACGGGAACAGGTAAATTGCACACCAATAATCCTTTAATGAGCTTTGTAAATTGAAGGGACCGTAATCCCATAAGTAAAATTCACACCAAGCTTTGAGAAGTAGAAGGGGTTTTTCCCAAATTAAAATCTTCAGGTACCCACAGTCGATATAATAAAAATAAAGTATAGATAGATAACTAATTTAAATTGTTATACATATTTCATGTACCGAAAAAAGTTATTAAAAACAGTTTGAAATATTTTAGACCTATAACCCGAGTTTCAGTTCATTTTTCACAATTTCACAATTAAACCCCGTAAAAATAATGTAAGGATTATTAATTTCACCCTCACCTAATTGTAATTCTGAAAAAAAATCATTATCTAACAATATGTACAGTATCCTATAAAATTCCTATAAAATTTTTAAATTATAATAATATTCATCTTTTCCTAAAAAATTTGGTTAATAGTATGTAGGTATTTAGTTCAAAAGGTAATCTAAAATAAATGAAATTTTCAGGTTTAATTGTTCATTCAGTACTAGAGTACTGGAGATATTTTAGATATATATATATATATATATATATACAATCGTAAATGTTCACTGTAAATTATTTCAAAATTTCTAAGGGTACGTAGATGGCGTTAAAATCCTGACAATTTAGTTTATAAACACCAATTTTTTTAAAATTTATTTACATTAAATTTTAGATCCTCATAAAGGCATTTTTCTGTTTAAATCCTACTAGTTTCAGATGTTTAGTAAATTTTGTACTATTTCAGTCCTTCAACAAATCCAAAGATTTTACCTGTTTTAAACTGCTGATACAGTCCTCGCCCCTTTTTTTTTGCTTTCTCTTAATCCTATTCCTAGTTAAGGATTATAATTTCTTTTATTAATAGAAATGTAATCCGTTTAGGTTAGGTTCGCAATTTTAATTAAGCTTCACTTTAATCCGTGTAGATATCTCTAAAAAATCAAAAGCAACCACTTTCTTATACCTACCGGAGGAACAAAGAGGAAGAAATGCTTTGGAAGGATTAAACCAGACCTAAATCTCCCAAAAATGGTGTACATTGTCTTCTTTATGTAATTTCTTTGTGGATAAGAAGAGTATCGCTAATTGACAGAAATTATAAAAAAAGGTTGAATGGTGGAAAAGTTGTAGGTATATTTACAAAATAAATAAACGATATACTGAATTCTTTTAAAAACGAAAATTTTCTAACATAAAACAAAAATATAAGTCACTTTGAATTATAATACGACATTGGAATAATTTTTGAAGTTACAATGCATTTCAAGAAAAACTTTGTTAATTTTAAACCGCTTTCGGTTTGCATAGTTTGAAAAAAAAAGAAACACCAACGTTAATTATTTAGGATATCTGTGATGATGATCAAACATTTTGAATTTTCATTTTATTAGTTTCTCAATTCAACCGATTAAAATTTCTACCATTTACAAGACAACAATAATGAAGTAAAACGTAACCACCCTACATAGAAAAAATTATGTGTGGGTTTCAAATGTCTTTCGTAATAATTCGATATAAAGGAAATAATACGTAGTAGCTATACAGAGTGTCCGCGAAAATAATACACATTTTTATGAATGTCGTATAAATAGGTACTCAGAATAAATATGTTTTTTTTCCAAAGTCAGCCTTTTTCAAATAAATATTGGTATTTTAGATCTATCTAAATATTATTTACCGAAAAGCAAAAAAAAAACCAGCACCGATAATAGTGTTTTTTTAAACGTTCTAAAACTAACTCTAAAGTTTTTATTTTGGTACACTTAGATTTTTAGAATGGTCGATTACAGGGGATGTAGAAGAGTGAAAAATGTATTTTCGGCAATTTTTATACGACCCGAATAATTTCTACCATCACTTTTTTTAGGTAATACAGTACACGTTTCCAACAATCTTTGGGTCATGATACAAAACATCGCGGATTAGATTAATTAACATGTGATATTCTTGATTAGAAAAAAATGCCATTTTTCACTGAATTCTTGAAACTACTTTACCAAACAATACACTTAAATCGATTAAACGATCTGAATCGTCTGCAAACAAACACAATTTTATGATTCACCAAGTATATATTCGTTGGTTACATGACACACATTTTTATTAAAAGTGTGAAAAGCGTTGCCACGTATAAATTTTCGAGTAAATGTTTAAAGTGAATTTTTGTGTAAACTAATGATGTTAGAATAAAAAATATTAGAATATTTAGTTGCAAATGCAAAAGTTCTACATACTATTTAAAAATGTGGTTTATTTTAGCAGACACCCTGTATAGGTATTTAAGTTCTTTTAACAGCAAAAAATATTCTACATATTTCATACGAAAAATGACTTTTTTCATGTGAATCGTGGCGCACTTATTGCATAAATAACTATTTTTTTGCAGTTACAACGTATAGGGTAGCGACGGACCTGAGGTATAAAAAAATTGCCACGATAAGGATAATATCATGTGCTAGTTTCACATAAAGTAAAGCGATGACTTTTTCTGGTTGGTAGTGAAATATGCATATTGTGTGAACATTTGACCTGTAATTCCTAATCAATTCCTCCACGTGTGACTAACACACGAAACCGCCACGTTACCGCACCAAAAATTATCATCTTTTACAAATCTTAAATGCTCCAACCACTGAAAAATTGATACCAGCAGAAATTTTGACACAAAAATCGAAATGTAATATTACTAGGAATAGAAATTTTAAAATATAGAGATCAATCTACCTAACTGTTTATATTACCTATAATAACTTTTATTTTATGTATGTTTAATTGTGCTTCATAAAATCCTTTAATATATTGGAAAACCATTCTTCATACGTAATTAAAAAATATTCTCCTAAATATCCACGGAAAAATGATCAAAATAAACACAATATACAATATTTTTCATTTTTAATGTCCACGTAAATTGTATCTAGTCATTGCGGATATTTTCTAATCCTATTTTCTAACCGATGTTGTGGTGTCATTTACTTTTCGGGAAATCTTGAACTTGAAAGGATTATTATTAAAATCTTGATGGGAGGTAGAGGATGGGCGGGGCAGACTTAAAAGCAGATGGATTTGAATGAGAAAAGTGACTGACCTCTTAAATACTTCTATTAGTTATACCAGACAAGAGTTTTGGTGAAATGGATTTGGCCTTATCAAAAATAATCACCTGCTATTTCAACAATATTTAAAGTTTCTAGAAAAATTTGCTGATTCACGCCTTTCTTTATCTGGTACTTCTCGAAGCACCACCTTAGAACCATAAACTAATTTCTTTTTTTATTAATAATGTTTTTCATGAACTAATTAAAACTAAAGCCTCTATACATCATTTATTTTAAAAAATGATTTTTTTAATCTTACAGATACATATTCATACAATTTTTTTTTAGCTAAATAGTGTTACGTATTTGGTGATAGTATTAATTCGCATTTAATTATTAATCTTCTATTAAAATTCATTTTTGTTGTGAAGCCGTATTTAAATATTTATTTGCATATATTTTATTGGTTTAGACATCCTGTAACAAATGTTAGATGTTATCATAATCACGAATATCTACCTCAAACACTATCATTTAGATTAAAATAATTACTCGACTATCTTCGATAATCATAATTATTAATTTATATAAAAATAGTACAGTAAATGGTCTTTCTATTTTATGAATAAATATGAAAATATATTTTCAAATAGATTGTAGAACGCATCATTTGCAAAAAAATATTCTGATAAAAAATGTTTTCTAACACCATTAGTTTACACAAAAATTCACTTTAAACCTTTACTGAGAAAAGGAATTTTTATTCAAATTCAAATTCAAATTAATTAATCTAATCCGCGATGTTTTGTATCAGTGTCCCAAAGATTGTTGGAAACGTGTAGTATGTTACGAAAAAAAGGAGTGGTAGAAATTGTTCGAATGTATAATAATTGCCGAGAATACATTTTTAAATCTTCTACATTCCCTGTAATCGGCCAATAAAAACTTATTTTTAGAAAGTTTAAAAAACCATTGTTTATAACTGAGTTGTCGGTGTTGTCAACTTCAGTTATTTTTCGGTAAATAAAAATTGAATAGATCTAATCTTTATATCTTTGTAAACGGTTGACTTTAGAAAAAACATTTATAAGAAATGTTTATTCTGCATACGTTTTTATACCTCATCTGTAAATTAAATTAATTGATTCAACTCTTACTTTGTGGAAACTATCCGTAATAAATAAGAAGAGATAAATTATACTTATCTGAATTTTCACAGTAAATATGTGCATTATTTTGCATTTGGTTCTCAAAGAAATGGGAAACGAACCAAAATTATAATGATGTAAATTATTTGACCTCTAATAGCTCTTCTCACTTCACTAACCTTTTTCCAAAATGAGTTTATTTTTTTCAAAATTATAATATTAATTATCCTAAATAATTTGTTGAGGAACGGAAAATTTATAATACTTTTAAATAATAGGGCTGATATCCATTTAATATTCAATTAAGGTTAGATCAAATAAAAATATTCTTCTGGATTTTCATTGGACATATGATTGTCCAATTGAATGAAATTAAGAAAAGAATATAGAATTATATCTGGAAGTAAATACTTAATAATGTACAGAAAAGTAATATGCTGAAATAAGTTATACATATTATTTATGGGTTCGTAAAATTTCTTCTCGCATGAACTCAGGTGGGAAGTGGCACCCTTACCATTTGGGAAATTAGGTTAATAAACATTGAATTTCGACCTTTTTATAGGATCAGAAATGATCGTATTATTTTTTGAATAAAAGCTAAAATTGCCCTTCGCATCACGCAAATGGCACTCTACTACCCCAGTAACTTTTTCATAGGAATTTTATTCATTATTATTTGACAGGAGAATTCTACCATAGAAAGTTAAATACTGTAACATATTTTATGTTTTTCTCAAAAAAACCAAATGCACTCGAAATTTATTTTTAGAGTGATACCTGGAATTCACTAAGGATCTACTCATGGGGTAAAATTTTATAGTTGCCGTGGTTGTTAATGGAGCCCTTGTTGAAATAATTGTTGCGCTTGACCAGTCTATGTAAATAATAATTTGCTCACATTAGAGCCCTTATGATATATAACAAAAGCGCGCACCCTCGGAGGCAGGGGTGCCAATATCGTGATGTGGGAGGCGCTTGGAGTATTGTAATTAAAGCTACCAATGGAAAGACCGTGAGACCCTAATAATACCTCTACCATATTTGAAAATTATTCTTATTATAATGAAAATTACTGCAGCGGCCATTTTGAGGTAGCTGGAATCTGGCTAATTTCAGACCAATTATGTTTATTAAAAATGCTGTGGTTCTAACATCCTGTGAATACGGCCGCAAATAATAAATACACAGGCTCTGTATACGATGCCGAAGATTATTTCTCGCTCCCTTTTGAATTCTAAGAACTGATTATTACAATAAGTATTGTAGTGTTTTCTCAGATATATTATTTTTGGGATATAAGCAAGAATGTTCATGTATTATGTTATTATGTTAATAACTATTACACAATGACATCGACTATACGTTGTATTACGTATTTTGTTGATATTTTTTACATGCAGCATGAAGTTTTACTTAAAAGAGTTTATAATTATCTGCAAATATACTTCTTATTAATAAACTGGTTGTTTTATTGGTTTAATATGTTGATACACAACTTACGCTGTATTATAATAAACACTTTATGATTCATTTATCATAAAGTTTTGAAAAAAGAGTTTTGGTGTTGAAGTTAAGATTTTTGTTTTTTAGCAGCATTGCAAAAATTACATCCTACGAGATGTAGCAATACTAAAATACGAAGTGGTTTTTAGGTATCAAATTAGACATATTCGATTTTTTATAAAATTGTTCAGTTTAGTAACGTGTTCTTATGAAAAATTTCTAAAAAACAAATTTATTCATTTTAAACTTACAAGATAAATAAATAATTTGAATTAAGATCATATTAACGAAGCACTTTATGGAATTTATTTTTAACGCACAATTTAACTGAATTTTTTCCAAAATAATAAGAGAACCATTGATCATTATCCTCAGTACACAAACCCGGCCAAAATCTATCTTTTACCTAAGATACAAAAATTAATCGAAAAAGAGTACGTAAAAAACAATATAGCCAGAAAATAGCATCTTTCTTAAATAACAACTCGAGTTTTAGAAATAGATTTGGAATGAGTGTTTATTTATATTGTAAATAATAATTTAGAAACTCTAATATACTAACAACAATTTTTTAACAATATTGCAATAAAAAATTCCACTGGGGAAATACGAAAAGATCTCAAAATAATTAGCATTATTTTTAATAATCACTTTTTAGACACTCCTATAGTACAAAAAATAAAATCAAATATAACTCACGTTGCTTCAATACAATGTATATAAAATTGATAACAATTTCTTACTTGTATCCTACAGCGAAAGAGAATTTTTAGAACTATTAATAAATAAATGAAAAAAATGTATAAACATGCTTTTTAAAAAAACTATACATTCTATTATTAAACCACAAACATTTTTCGTAAACTTATCTTTTCGCAGTTGTATTTTTCCCGTCAGTCCAAAAATAGGAAAAACATCTCTCATCCTTAAAAAAGGGGACCTACAAGATATCGACAATTATAGCTCAATAACTAAAATTCTCAAAGATTTTCGAGTATGCTTTTTTAATAGATTCACAAATTACTTAGATGAAAATCCTATCATTAGCAAAAACCAACATGGTTTCAAAGAAGCAAAAACACATCAACGGCAGAAGATTGATGCTGGCGAGTGCTCTGTTGGGATCTTTGGTGATCTCAGTAGGGCGTTCGAATGCGTGGACCACTCAATATTACTTAATCAAATTAATTCCATGCAATGAAATAACTGATGCACTATTTTTCAACAACTTTAATGAAGATAACTAAATTCAAAATTTATACTTTAACAATAACTTTGATGTGAAGAGAATCATAAAATAATATATAAATAGATAATATTACTTACCCTAGTTATCCTCCCCATACATAACCACTTACACTGACTTCGGGCCATCTGTTTATCTCAATAAGTCCCGGCTGGTGCATGGAAAACTGAACAAACAGATAAATTACACTGAAATATGGTCTTTTCACTCTTTTTTAAATAAAAAAAACACAAAAATCAAAGTTCCTCTATCCCCGATAAATCGTTGTCGTCTTCAGTATCTTCATTATTCGTGTCATCTACTTCCGAGTCTCTATCACTATCTTCGTTTAAATTTATTACAATTTTGTCTCCTACACTATCATAATATACTTCTCTATTAAATTTTTTTTCCCAGTCTAAATCATTCTTACAACGTGACTGCCATTCTTCTTCGGAAAAATTATTGAAAAGGGCAACATACAATTGCTTAACATTCTCCACTTTGAACATTGTATTCTTATTTGCCACATATTTTTCAATGAAGCCCACACCAATTCAAGAGGGTTCAAATCTGAATGATAAGGTGGCAATCGTAAAACACTAAAACCTTTGTCTTTTATAATTTCATCTACAACGTATCTCTTAAACCTTGATTTGTGCAGCCATATAAGTTCAACAACTGGGGTTTTAGCAAATCATTTGCATACGTAATATTGTGATACCTCAACCAATCTTGCATATCACTCTTCTTAGAATTGGAAGTCGGTGCCCTATCAATATGAAAATTATGGTATATGGTGCTATCGATAACAATTACACTTTTTGGCGGAAGATTTGGAAGAAGTTTTTCTTTAAACCATTTGCAATCATTAGAAAAATTTAATTTAATCGTGAAAGTCTCCATTTTTTGTACCAGATTTAAAAATCAAAGATGCGTTTGGAATGAATCCCATATCACCTCCTGCATGTACAATTATCAGTCTGTTGATTGATTCTTTAAACTCGGATAAGATAAGGATAAGGTTTTAACTGTTGGAATTATATTTTGCGTCGTTAACATAAACAAAATGATCCTTTTTAATATCCCCTTATCACATTCATCTACCGCTTTGACAATTTTAGGTTTCCTTATATGCTTTCTTGGTGAAGAAAACTGAGTGACATGTTTCTTGTCAACAGTTTTCTTCTCCGCAACTATTCTGGAAATAGTTCTTTTGGAAACGCCAGTGGCTGCTGTAACAGGTCCTCCAACATCTGAAAGTGGTATTACTGGTACACCAATTTCCTTTTCTTTCTTCCTAAACTATAGAACATTGGCCATAATTTTCCTCGATTGACTGTTTTTTGTACCGCCTTTGAATTTACTTTTAAATTCTATTTTTGAATACTGATTTTTTTTAAATTATTAAAATAACAATTAATTACAAAATAAACCTGAAATCTTGTTGCACTGAATGTACTTCAACGTCGCATTTTCTAACTGTGTTGTTGAGATGTTTAGGATTTGCCACTGCGCATACAAGCGTCAAATGCAACGAGAAGATCGGTCGACTCTACCTGTAGCGAAAAGCAATGTACTGTATAAATGTCCAAGTGTTTTTGGCTTGTCACAATTTAATAAATTTCTCAATTATATCAAAGTAATATCTACTGATGAAACAATATTTAAAAAACACTGAAAAAGTTACTAATAAAATATGTTTTTACTCCATTCAGGAGCTTCTCAAAAGTAATCATGTTATCATAATTATCTAATATCTACTATTGTAAGGTACTGTACACTTATTTAAACTATATTAACATGGTTTTTTCTATTTTACTTTTGATAAGAATTTCTTTTTAAATTGTAAACTGTATCGTAGAGGACTACAATGCAGTTTTTTTAATTGTTCTATGAATAATAAAATTTTGCATTTGAATTGAATTTGAATCTGACTGCTCTGCTACATTATTGGATATGGAGACTTAGTTAAAATTATTCATACACCAATAAAATTTACTGTATAAGTGATTCCCAATGAACCTATTTTTTTTTTAATTTCATTACAACTGCAATAAATTATTAGCAGGAGGATAAGAACAATTTGATTATAGATGAGATTTTATGTTAATTGCATTAATGTCTTTAGCAAACTAGAAATCAACATAGACAAGACATATACATATACACCAAGATATATTTAAATGTGAAATGGAAAGTCCAGTTGGTACAGATGGTAGAAAGCCCTAATGTAAAATTCTTGATAAGTTAAGAATATGTGCCCTATCAGAAGTTGATTTATGATGACTTGGTCTCTTCTTTCCTTAGGCATAACTTCTTATTGAGTGGTTCTTTAATTTCTTTGACATTGTTTTTTTCAGTCCAAGTTAATTGTCAGATGCTTATTACTAATTTTCGAATTGATGATTTGTGGTCCGAAGAAAGGAGTGTAATTTTAAAAAATGTGTCCTTATCAGAAACTGCGGTATTGCTAAGGTGTCAACTTCTTCATTTTCCCATATCCCAAAGTGAGAGTGTTCCCATAAAAATACAGTTTTTTTCTTCATTCTGTAGTTGGTAATAGTACTTCGTTAATATTTAGGAGATTTCGAAGTAATGGGCATAATAGTTTCAGACCATAAACAGCATTTAGGAAGTTTATGATGCTAATTAAGTCTTCTGTACACATTTTAAGTGATACTAGTAGGGCTGTCGTTTCGCCTATGATAATGCTGTATTCTTGTGGTAAACGGATGGAGAAATTATTGTTGATGCAATAGTAGATTGCCGAATGTCTTTGTAAGATCTTAAATAAGTCAATGTAAACTTGAGAAATAAACATGTTTGGAGATTCTTGGAAAGCACCTTGAATAAGGTGAGGAATTTTTTGGGTAAATGTTTAAGGATGTATTGATTATAGGTGTTGAAAGTGGCTCAAGAATTGGCACAGAAGGCCAATAAAACCAAAATGAATATATCATCTTAATAATCTATCAAGCAATATTCAGACCTTAAAATCAATCTGACTTTAATAAGCTAATACTATGAAATTTAAGTACTCTAGGTATATGTCATCTTTATCGAAAGAAAACAATTAGGCATTAAACTACATCAAATATATTTGGTGGGTTACTGAACGTAGATCACAGTTATCTTTCAAAATCAAATTATGTACAAAGATTTATAGGGTGTCAGCGAAAATTATGCACATATTTATGGATGAGGCATGAAAACGTATGCAGAATAAAGTCTGCAATTTTCAAAGAAATAAATATTATATTTTAGATTTATCCAAATATTATTTATCGGGAGGCAACTAAACCTGACAACTCCGATAACTCGGTCAAGTATAATTAATGCTTTTTTAAATATTCTTTTATTTTAGTACAACTAGATATTTAGAATGCTCGATTACAGGGAATGTAAAAGAATGAAAAATGTATTCTTGGCAATTAAAATCCGAATGATTTCTACCATTTCTCTTGTTAGGTAATATACCACGCTTTCCAACAAACTTTGCTACGTATAAATTTTCGAGTAAAGTGAATTTTTGGGTAAAATAATGATGTCAGAAAAAAAAATTATTAGAATATTTTGTTGCACGTTCTAGATACCATTTGAAAAGTATGCATTATATTAGCGGATATATTGTATAGTCTTTCCTAAACATCAATGTAGTAGGAATAATATTCAGTTTTGGGAAATTATATCATTGCGTTTGGGAATATAATCCAGCAATATAACTCAACGAAAGAACGAGATGTCAATATTACCTTAATTAAACAAATAATTGCCCAGTATTTCTAAAATTACCATGATTAGCCAATAAAATAAAAATAATAAAATGGTAATATTATTTATTTAATCTAGAATGTTTTAACAATATTATTGTTTACAACTAATTTACAATTAATAACTTATTGCTGATTGCTTTAAAATATGTGTTGTGTTGCTTTATATATCATGGTACTTTTCAATTTGGTGTCAATAGAACTGTTTAATAAGCATACATTTTCTGTAAACGTGGGGGCGTCTGGCAAATTCTCAACAATACGACAATATAGACAATAAAACATCAAGTATAAGGTATAAAGCTATTACGGCATTATCTCGATACGTAATTCATGCAAATGAGGTGTTCGATAGTTGCGTGCTGTCTTGTTTCGACTTACCCAATACTTAACCGGACACTTCATAAACTAAAACTTTTATTGATCATTTCCACATGCCAATAAAGATATATTCTGTAATGGGAAGCTGTCACATCTACGAACAATACGCTTAGAGAAAATTATTATTATAATAATGTCGACATTTATTTATTACTATCAATATTAGCGAACTTCAGAGTACCATCGTCGATTTTAAAATTGTTATTATATGTATGGGAAAGGAAAAATCATCCCAAGAAATAATACTGGAATATTATTCCAAGTGCAAATATCTAAGCTTACAAAACTTAGAAAATGTGTGGAATGAAGGGAAGCCCATATTTAACATTTATTGTAATTTTATTTTACTTTTTTGCATTTTTTTATTATCGTTCATTCTTTCGGTACTTTGATCTGTTGAAACAGAATTCCGTAATTTAGTTATAATATATTATATCCTTATCCTTATATATAACTATAAGAAAAATGGAAAATGTTAAATTTTAATCATACATCGAATATCTTTGTTAAGGTTTTTATTGTTGTTTTCTTATTTTTACGGTTGTTAAATTACGGTGTATTCGTTTTCATTAAATTTTTCTTACATTACCATTGTTAATAAAACAATAAGTACAGATTATTAAATAAAAAAAAATTAAAATGGTATTTTTTTTAAGAGAGAATGTTTAGATTTAATAATCCTTTAATAGTAATACCAGAGGTTTTCCTTTAATCGTATATTTTAAAAAATGGTGAATCCGCCATTGATGTGCAGTGCGATAATAAAATTGCACATATCTTTTAAACCGTTAATTTTATCAAGATGTCACAACAGGATTTTTATTTTATAAATGTTTGAGGAATTCGGTGTAATATTTAGAAATGAAAAAAATAGATGAAAAAAATTTGCTTCATAAAGTATCATTATTTTTAGCCTCTCTATCTTCTCCCAAGTTTTGGGTACAAACTATCATACAGTATGGTCCAAATGAAAGGAATAAATTAATTATTTCGTAAATCGGCGATTTTAGGGGAAAATCCGACGAAGCGCCCATTTAAAAATAAAAATCGACTGGGTTCAGGATTTTCCCCTAAAATTTATGAAATAATGAAAGTATTCCTTTCATTTGTACCATACTGTATATCATAATAAGGCATATAGTTTGCTGAACCTATTATTTAAAAGATTTAAAAGTTAAATCATTTGTGTTTTGATAGTTTGCTTACAGGAGAATCAGCATAAATTTGTGAAAACTGTCAATTGCTTAAATTAATCAATTGGTGACTTGAGTTTAAAATTATCAAAATGGCGTATTAAACAAGAGAAGTGAAAAATTATTTTAAATCATAAAAGAGAAATTAAAGTGAAAAACTGAGTGATTTGTATGAGCGGCTCTAGTTGCTTTATGGTAAATATTTGGATAGATCTAAAATACTAATATTTATTTCTTTGATAACGGTTGACATTTTTATTCTGCATACATTTTATATCTGATCTATAAATAAGTGCATTATTTTCGCGGACACTATGTATTTTAACTATTATTAAAAAAATAAACTATTACTAATTACTGCAAAAAAAATTTAATTTTTCTAATCATTTAAATTTTCCTTTCTCACAAGTGAGTTCCTATTTTACTATAGTTTCTTTATATTATAAATAAAGTATATGTGTATATAACATTCACAATAAACCAAAATAAACAGGACATAAACACTATATAGAAAAATTGTACAAAATTTACCTGCCTGTAGGTAGGTAGTTAGTTTAGATAAAAAAAATTAACCTCGGTAATTTCATTTTAGATTTTTAACACCCATCTATTTGTTCCAGACTTTCGTTCCTATAACTATTTTTGCTCCTTCGACTACCTTTAAAATTTTTCACTAAGAATTTCATAATGTAAAATTTCTAGGTTACTTTATATTTTCTTCCAAATTTTCATAAAATAACTTAGGGAATGAACAAAACATAATCTCCGGAAGATGAGGAAGTTAAGATTTGAAAAAAATCTACTAAAAACCCATCCCATCGAATTAACAGACCCTTTATTTTTCTTTATAATTTATTAAATAATATTCAATTATTCACACACCGAAAGCATCAAGAAAAGAAGTACTTGTATATAAATTACATATCTTCCAAATTAATGAAAAAATTACCTTGATTATTTGTCTTATGTCAGTAACTATCTCTAGTTTGTCCAGACACAACAATCTAACTTTTTAACTAGAACTTCCACATTTTCTTGTCCGTCGGAATTCTGTAATCCACATCAGAAATTCACTAAATTTCAAAAACACCAATTTTTATCTTTATTACCGAAGGTTCTTTATAATATTAGCACAGAACACAATTTTTAGTACCACCAAATTTCCAAAAATTCGGGTTCTATAACATTTTCGCACAACACAAGAATTTTGATAAAATAACATTCATGCTTTTTATGGAGTTATTATAAATTTTCAGTACTAAATGCGTTCGGAATACATAAATTTCGGTGGAAAGTATGAATGTCGAGTTAAAGCATAAAGGCAGTATTGGAGTCCCCATCAGCTGAAACATTTACAAAGATCGTGGTCTGAGCCCCCGAATGTTCCGTGATGGACCTGGGACTTCCTGCACGCCCTGTTGCGTGCTGCACGGAGGATTCTGCAAACTGTTGCATCCTTCACTTGATTTGCCATTTCAGCCACGACATATCACACCTAAATACCAAATATTTGCATTTATTTTCGACTAAATGTCCCCCAAAAATCGTTATCATTGAGAACATAAACAATGCTTTTTTGTCTTAAAGATAAAGAGGGAGTTCGCACGCATTTTCGAAACTCTATAAATCTTATTAATCTTATTAATGCAGTTTCATACAAAGATTAATATGTACGTAAGTTTATGAAGGTAGGAATTCAAGAAAAAAATGGCAACGGTGAAATTTCAACTTATAAATTAAATCATTGGTCTTCACACCAGAAATGACTGTACAAAGTGGATATCATCATAATTCTTCTTCATTTAAAAAATTATAAATTGATTTTGGATTCAGGTTGTTTCGTGTTAGACAAATTCGATATGAATATAAAAGATAAATTATACTTATCTTGAATTTCCACAGTATTTCAAAGCTATTTTTAAATATCTTTTCTCTAAGCAAATTTCGCTAAATTGCATTTTTAAAGAGTGATAAGATTGGCATATTTCTTTTACGCGTACTTGACTTCATACCATAAACACACCAACTAATTATTATCAAGCAATATGTACAGTATGATTTCTTGTTATAAAATTTTAAATATAATATTCTTCTTTTCCTAAAAAACTTTGGGTAATATTATATAGGTATTTAATCCATAAACTAATCTAAAATAATTGTTTTACTTTCTTGTCACTTATAGAAATTACCTCCACTGTTGTGTCAATTTTGTTGTTGAGTTTGAGTTGAGTTTGTGTTTTGTGTCAATGAAGAGTTTTACTTTAAAAGATATTGTAGAACATGTTACACTACATATAAATTTTGATATTTTGTTTGAAATATCTCCAAAATATGTAGTAATTCTGTATAACTTGTCATCTTTAGACTGTTTCGGAAATATAAGGTTAATGGCAACCTTTTCTTCCTTTTTATTAATTTTATTATTATTATTAATTGAATAAGCTGCTAATTTATGTTACATAAGGTGATTCCAGTTATAAGGGATAGTCATATTTGTATGAGTTGGTTTACGATAAATTGAATATTGGAGGTTACAGTTTACTCTTTTTATAGTTATATCTAAGAAATTTATAGAACTGTTCTCTTCAATTTCAGTGGTAGATTTTATTTTTCGATGTAATATGTTAATAAAATTAAAGAAAACAACCAATTGTCTATCATTACCTGTAACATTACCAACACAATACATTTTTGGAGATATTTGAATAAAAAAATTTTCCTTCCAAATTATCCATAAAAATAATTGCCAAAATTGATGATATTGGACTACCCACTTATAATTCTTCATTTTGAATATAAAATTATTATTAAAAACAAAGTAGTTTTGATTGATACGTAAATTAAACAGGTTTATAATTTCATTAATTAAAATTTGGTTAAGGTTTTTTCTTTCTAAGAATTAATGGTGTACCATCACATGGAGGAATTCCACGAAGGGTTGAAACAATTCATTTATGTCATTGGTATTCACACCAGAAATGCCTATACAGAGTAGATATCATCAGAATATCTTCTTTCTTTAAAAAACTATAAATTGATTTTGGAGTAAGACGGTTTCATAATAGATAAATTCGATATGGCCCAGTTTTACCGGAAAAGCATTATTTTCACGGACACCCTGTATGTTCCAGATAATTAAACTTGGTCTTGAATAGCACTTCTTAAAGTTCAATGTCATTCAAATGTAGCTGGAGCATCACAAAGGGCATTGCAGGGAAAAAAATTAGCGAAGCTAAAATAGAAAATTTTAAGAAAACATTATCGAATAAATTAAATTTGATAATTTTAGGAAATCATTTTAAAAATTTTATAATATATTCCTACACCATTTCGAATTTTGCATCAAACATAGTGGTGAAGATTGGATTGAAGCGGATGTTATCGAATCCAATAAAAAAAAAGACTTATTTTATCTAAGATCCATTAGTTTTAATTTTAATGAAATTTATAAAAATTCTAAAAAAGCTCATTCGAGATTGTTGACTGAAAAGAAGAAATTGTATTATCAGAATCGTATAATTAATTCATGTAATACAATTACGGCTTCTTGGAATTTAGTGTCCGAATTGATTAATAAAGTTGAAGAGTATGATAATATCAGCAATTCTAAATTTAAGAATATAAATATGGATGTCCCTTAAGAATCTATATGGGGACCTATTTTATTTATATTATTTACCAATAACAAATGCGTGTATCCAACATCTGTAGTACATTATGTATGCAGATATTTCTGTTATAGTTTCAGCTAAAAACTCCGAGGATTTGACTGTGGAGAGTGTTGCACTAAAAAAAGATATTTCTAATTATTTTTTTAATCTTGATATATTTTTTATTGTTGATAAAACCAATTTGATCAGATTTTCCACTACGGGGACAGTTCAAGGCTTTCCGTGAATGAAGATACTATAAATATTGAACTACTATTGAAATTGAACTCCTGAGTTAATTTTTTTTTCCTTATCTGTTCCGGAAACCACCAGATTATTATTATTATTATTATTATTATTATTATTTCGTTTTGTTTATTGTATGTTAATTTCTGTTTATTTTAGTTTATTTCCCGCTATTTTTACAACATTAGACGGGGTTTTTCCTTAATTTTGATTTTTTTAATTTGATCCATAGATCAATCTTTTTAATTTTTGTATTTTAAGATTATTTTCTTTACATTTAATACTTAATTTTCATTGTAAATCTCTTCGTATTTTAAAAATAACGTAGCTTTTTCCATAAAGCTTTTAGCTTGGTTTAATTCTTCCTTCATTGATCTTAACATAGTAATCATTTTATTTAAATCCATAAGTTACAAGTTGGTTTATTTTTTATTTAATTCCTGTACTTCTTTTATTTGTCTTTCATAATTGGTTTAAAGATTGATTTTGTGTGTTTATATTTAAGTTATTCTGCGTAATTTGGCTATACGAGAGACCTAGTCTCACCGTATTTCTATAGAATTTTCTTTGATCTTTGATTTATATTCTTCCTTGTCTTCTCTTCTTATTCCTCGCCATTTCTATATTTTCAAAGTATTTTGTGTAAACTGGGCATATTTTATAGTTCACGGTGTGGTTACTCTGTGGTTGCTCCCATTTAATTTTTACGTTATCTATTTCTCTTATTGTGTACAGTGTCCACATTTCGTACAGCCTTCTGTAGAATTCTTTTTAATCTATCAGATTTTTTCTGTAAGTATAATAATTTAATCCTACTTTTTCTCTCTATTCCTTGTTTTCAGAGAAAATTTTTGTGTTGTTTCTGATAAATTGGATTGGAAATTTATGAGATTTAATAGCCTTTCTTACTCGTTTTACGAATCTCCAATGATCCACTGGACTGCCTTCGATTACTATTGATGGTGCCTTCTTAATCAGTATTTCCTGTTTCTTCATTCCAGTTATTTTTTTTTATGAAATTGGTTTTTGGTTTTTATCTCATCATTTTCTTTAGCCATTTTACTTGGGCCTGGTTTTTTCCACTCGTCTTCACTCTCAACATTCTTTAGTTCCATTAATTTCTTCTTCAACTTCTTGACTCCATAGTTTACATCTTACTGTTTCTCACAGTTTTTTGTCTGTGCTACTAAATTTCTCCATTCTGCAAGTCTTTTATATTGCTTCATCTATTGCCACTTGTGATAACTCTCTTCTTCTTCTGTACGTTTGGTCTTTTTGATGAACTGGCATCTAACAATATCTCTTCCAAAACACTTTAGCCAAATATTGAGTTTTTCTCCCCTAAAATTGGGGTTTTGGACTTTGAGTGAGTGATTTTCACCAAATAACGCGGTCTTATATTTTATTTCGTTCTATGGTCCCCATGGTGAAAAATAACTACATAAAGGCACTATCTCCTTGAGATATCTAGAAAGAGGTTTTAGGCATCGAAATAAGTGAAATATAGTATGCATTTATGTAATTTATACAGAAAACATATTTAGTTCGTTTTTCTAGATATAAAATATCGATAAAACATTTAAAGTCAAACAAGGATAGTAAACATTTCTATCAGGTATTTCGATCGTATTTTTGAATCGTATAATTTTGGATTGTGGTGTACGGCGCCGATGTGTGCGATGGCGCGATCGCATCGGGCTCATTTAGCTGTCACGGGTGCATCAAACTGCCCTATAATTTCACTCCAAACAACTCGGGACAATTTACCCAAACAGATTACAAACACAAAGAACGGAACGGAACATACCGCTCGCTCGGTCAATACCATTTTCTATACCAGCTCTTTTTTCTAACGTTTCTTCAAAAAAATACCAATACGACTAAATTGATTCCAGGGTCGGCCGAGAAGTACAACTTTATTTTGTTGATATTATAACTCAGAAAATCAAAATCAATATCATATCTTTGAGATGTGTACTCATGGTGCCATCTAAAAGGTTACTCAAGAGAAAAAAAGGTTGTACCATGTTAAATGGTACATAGAACATGTCATCTGCAACAAAATATTTTTGTGTAACATCATTAGTTTGCTCAAAAATTCGTTTTAAACATTTACTCGAAAATTTATACGTGGCAACACCTAACACTTTTAATAAAAATATGTGTCATGTAACCAATGAATATATACCTAATGAATCATAAAATTGTGTTAGTTTGCAGATGACTTGGATCGTTTGATCATATAAGTTTATCGTTTAGTAAAGTAGTTTCAATCAGAGAAAAATGGCATTTTATTCACAGTTAGTTTTATTTATTATTTGGCAGTCAGTAATAGAGGAATTTACACTTACCGAAGAACATTGCTGAAGTACATGTTATCTGGCTTTGGAACTCGTGAAAAAACGTCAAAAACAACATTTGAAGAAAATGATTGCATTGTGGTAAATAAACAAAAAAATTCTATGGAAATAATAATATTATTATTATTGGCTGTATAATCACTCTCTGAAATATTTCTTCTTGCACCTGCACAACAAAAATGTACATGTCATACCATATACAACCACAACTTAAATAATGAGTTTGTGTTATTTTTGTTTGTCAAATCCGAATACCGAGGGCTGCTAATGGAATATCGTGAGAGGCGCAAACAAGAAAATATTTAGAATTCAAAAAATGGCATCATTGCTTTTTAAAATGTTCCCTTTCACAATCTATGCACTTTTTTATGCGAATAAATCGGTTGTTTGTCATAACATTTTTTCCAATCTTTCTCATCACAGTATTTTTAAACTCTTCAACGCTTCTTGGCTTAAAAAAGGTTGACCACGAAATTGATTTTTAATTTTTGAAAATGTGACTTTTATACACTTGGACTTAGATCAGGGCTGTATGAAGGATGGGTCATTAATTCTACCTTTTGTGTGGTTAACTAATCAGTTATCAATTTTTTGTTGTGCTGTAGGGGGAGGGGGCTTGTATTCTTTTAGTGTAGAATAATGCGACGTTTTTTATTAATTTTACTCATTTTAGAGAAAACTTCTGGTAAACAAATAGTTGTGTGCCACTTACGACGATGGGTTAATTAATTCGGGGCCTAACAAATAAAACAATAACAACTGTTTGTCGCTTCAATCGCTTCCAACTTTGAAGAATATTTCTTTCCCGGATGAAATTTCTTCAAGTTGAGGAATAGGCTGAAGTCCGACGGGGCCAAATCAGGGGGGTAGGGTGCGTGAGGTACCAGTATATTAATTTTAGTCATCGCGATAACCAACTTGTGGCATGGTAGATTGTCCTGAGGAAAGAAGATTTTCTTTTTGGCCAACCCGGGTCTTTTTTCTTGAATTTTTTAGTCTAGCTGTTTTAAAAGATTAGCGTAGTGTTCGCTGTTTATTGTTTTTCCTTTTCCAAGGTAGTCAACCAAAATAATTTCTTTTGCTTCCCAAAAAACCGTCGCCATCACCTTTCCGGATGGAAGAACTGTTTTGGCCTTTTTCGGAGCCGGTTCCCCCTTTGTGGCGACACATTTAGTTTTTGACACAAAACAAGCAATCATTTGGTTCATAACGTTCCGACTTCGAGTAACTTTTGTTGGTTTTGCTTCATTTTGAAACTCCAAACAGTGGATTGTTATTTTATTTCCGGTTCATAAGAATATATCCAACTTTCATCATCACTAACTAAAATTGTTCTGTTAAATAATGCGGTATCCATTAAGAACACATTTTTTACACAGAAGTGACCATGCAAAATTTGATTAACCTGTTTTTGATTAAATTCTTAAAAATAGGACTAAATTTCCTGATACAGCACATGACGATTTAGGATTATCATTTCTTTTACAGCATTAATGTTTTCTACTGCTCTCTATTCATGATAATTCAGGATTTACTTAAATCGACTCCTTGAGTTCCCAGTTGACTAAAGGCATTAGGATAATGGGATAAAGGCATCCTTTAAGAAACTTTTGTTGAACCAGTTCTCTTCTTTATTATTGATGTTTGTTTCTGATCATATCAGATTGTTCCATATCAAATGTTTGTCCATACATACTGTTTCATATGATTCCAATGTTTCTCATAGTTCTGAGTTAGTTTGATGATTTCTGTGTGCCTTTTGGTCTTTAATATTTTTGTTTTCTGCATTTTTTAAAAGCAGACTTTCGGATAGTTCTTTCGTATTTTTGGTCCGGATTTTATAAGTTGCCTATTTAAAATTGTCTTTGAAGGGAAGAACGAATAATTTGGGTTGCTTTTGTCCAGTATTGGTAACTTTCCTGTAAACTGTGGTGATTATATTTTTCTGTCCTCTTTCTTCATCATTATCTCCAATTTATAGTTTTATAATTGTTGCCATTAGTTTAATATGATACGAATTCTTGTAAATGTTGTTGTACATATGACAAAAACATAAATAACGTATCGTTTTCAGTATTTCATCAAACTATTTCAATATACATTAACAACAACTGGTGGTATTGAGGATAACATTCAAAAACCTGTTTTTTTGGGCGTATAAATTTTTACCCTGCATGAGTATAATGTTGTAGAATTACCTAGACAAAAAAATTAATGATTCGGTAGCTCGAGGAGTTGTAGTTGTAGATCTAGATGTAGATGAATTTAAGAGTTTTTCGGATTCTTAAATTAAAAATTAATCGATTGGTTTTTATTTACTTTAAAATACCTTCTGGTGATACAATTAAGGGTTAAGAATTTTCGTGAGATGCCAACATACTGACTTAACATCGCGGGCTTAATCTCTCCTTCACTTTTTAAATAACATTTCTAGAGACTCGAAAATTTAGAAAAATCTAAAATTTAGTCAAATATTTAAAATAATTATTAAAAATTATAGATTTAATGAACATAAACAAGGATTTTTTTTAAATTATTGATTTTATTTCTTTTAAAATGATTTTTTTCACTGCTCCCAAAATATCTGATTTTTAATAAAACCTATCTTAATCTTTCTTAGACAACCTCAGACAGAATCATAAAATTTTACATAGTTTTTTAATATAAACTTCCAGTTTCAAAGAAAAAAGTGAATAATTTTTGTATTTTTAATAACATAATAATTAATTGCTCTAGAAATATATTTTTATAAGGTATCCCTTCTTCTTACTGCTAAATATTTAGAAATAATCCTTTTTATTTTTTCAGTGAAAGTTGAACCTACGTCTCTTTTGAAAAATATTTTAAGTCAATTGTGGTCGGTCCGGTGCTGATTTTCCTCGCCGCCTATGTTTTTCAAACAATTGGACAAAAAATCCTTCGCGATACGAAAGAAAATTGCCCCACAAGAATAATTATAGAACTATTATCGAATTAAATATTTTGGAAAATACTTTTGCTTACTTGATACCACATAATGAGTATAATGGGCCGCATTGCCTTCTATCGACATTTTTTGATACAGAATTATAGAATAGGCCGATTTGATTGACAGCCGGATTTTACAAAGATTTTTTTATCTTCACCAGCTGTTATTATTTTATTATATTTTATTATATTGCCGCCGGCATATTGATGCATATAATTATTTCCAGGAAATTAAATTTATATACATAAGTGCCCTTAATAAACAAATAATTTTTATAAACAAATATAAAAATATAGAAGTCATCAGTTAAAAAAATGAAATCGTACAACAATCCAAATTGCAAATAAATCTAACTAAATAAATAAATAATTATAAATAATTATTATTATTATCTTCTTTATATTTTTGAAAAATGCTATTGTTTTTTGATATCCTTGGTCCCTTCTTTTTTTACCCTAAATTTTATTTTTAAATGATTTTGTATAAGTATATAAAAATATGATATGAGAAGCAATTAAGTAAAATTCCACCTTATGCGAAAATGTGTTTAAAATCATTTTTGATAATCCAAATAGTAATTTTCCTTACACTACTTCACAAAAAAACTGTACGAAAAACTTCTCAACCTTTTATTTTCAAGGTAGTCTAATAGAATATAATTTTTTTTGTAATCTTTGAAAATGGAACTACTGCCAATTTATTCTACCAGAAATATAAAAATTTACAAAGTGTACAAAAATGTCAATATACTGTCACATGTTTTTAGTTCTAATTTCAAGGCCATTAAAAATAAATATTTTATCTTTATTCAAAATAATAAATAGTAATTGTAAACTATAATGCTTAAAACAATAAATATTTAGTTACATACCACACCATTAATATCAGTACATCAGATAACTTTATGTAAATCTAAATATTTTTGAATATTATCTATGTTTTCAAATATGGTGTATTAAGGGATTATAGAAATTCTAATAAAAATCCAAAATCTTTACCACAATTATTTAATTCAAACTGTTATTTTTAAGTTTGAATTAAATAGTTGTGGTAAAGATTTTGGATTTTTATTAGAAGTAGTAAATATTTTTTTTTAATTTAGTGTTTTATAATTTATAAATTAGGGAAATAGAAACGTCCCTTCAGAACCAGAGAAAATAACTTCAACCAAAAACAAGGAAAGAGAAACGTCCCTCTAGAACTAGAAAAATTAATTTCAACCAAAAACAAGGAGACAGAAACGTCCTTTCAAAACCAGAGAAAATAACTTCAACCAAAAACAAGAAGATAGAAACGTCCCTTCAGAATCAGAGAAAATAACTTCAACCAAAAACAAGAAAGAGAAACGTCCCTCTAGTACAAGAAAAACTAATTTCGACCAAAAACAAGGAGATAGAAACATCCCTTCCAAACCAGAGAAAATAATTTCAACCAAAAACAAAGAAATAGAAATGTCCCTTCAGAATCAGAGAATATAAACAAAAACAAGAAAGATAAACGTCCCTCTAGAACTAGAAAAACTAATTTCAACCAAAAACAAGGAGATAGAAACGTCCTTTCAGAACCAGAGAAAATGACTTCAACCAAAAACAGAGAAATAGGAAATTTCCTCCAGAAAATGAGAAAATGTTTTCAACTCAAAACAGGGAAAAAGACATAAACAGACTTTAACGAAAACAAAAAAATAAGAAGGTCCCTCCATAAGCAGACGAAATAATTTCAATTAAAAACAAGGAAATACAAGAAAATTCCCTCCATAAACAGAGAAAATAACACAACAAAACAAAAATAAAATAAATCACGTAATACAGAGATAAACCGGGAAATTGGCAAAAACTTAAACGTCAAAACAGCAGGCCAAAAAAGAGATCTTAATGACAAACAAAAATGGGAAATCTATTCAGAGCTCTAAATAATAAACGAACCCAGTAATAATAATAATAATAATAATGATGATGATCAAACTCTAGTTTTCGAGTTTCCGAAACAAATCCGACTGCCTTCCCCTTTATTGCATCTGATTGCTGAAAGAAAAGTTATTTACAGGGTATCAGGGTATAACATTGTATAATCACCTATCAAGTCATCTCCATCGCTTGGACAAAATCAATTTCAAAAAGGACAGACATGCAAGTCCTACAGTGTTGATGAATATTTTCTAGATAACTTATTTTAACTGTAATTTTATCTGTTCTATCACCTAACTTTTTCTTATGTTACTTTTAATAAATTTTTTTAAATGTTACTTTTTTGTACCTTTAATATTTATTCTCTTTTAACTCACATGTCCAATACATTCATGTAATGCCTATATGAATCAATAAATATTATTATCATTATTATTATTATTAATTTTAACTTTTTAAATAAAAAAACCAGTTCACATTTCTAAATTAAAAATATTAGTTTATATTTTCAAAATTGAAATTAAATCAGTTTAAATACGGCATGAAACAAATAATATTTAATAATAATAATCTTTATTAATCCCTTGGACATTACAATAACGTATGGGATAGGTCAAACACAAATACAAATAAGTCTATTAGAAAAAATGCAAACGCTAATTACAAATACGAGTATTAATAAAAGTAAACATACAGAATTAAGAAAAAAATGGGTAATTTACATTTCTATAAAGTCATCTTGGAAATATTCCTGTATAGAGTAATAAATCAAAAATGTTGTGAGTTGCCATGTATATCTTACTTATTTTTGTTGAAGAACTAAAAGAAAATGAAAACCCAAAGGAAATAATAATTAAGGGAGGTAGGAATGCAAGAATAAGAAATGACAGAGATACAGAAAAATAAGAATGGAAGAAAAATAAGTCCTGCCAAAGAAATAGTTCATTTATAGGAAATATATTTTGGAAACAACCACAGAGCAAAAAATAAATAGAAATTAAGGCTGAACAACACAACACAGGGCTGATAATCACACCAATAAAAAACGAGAACATGATAAAAGAAGAAAAATATGAGAAAATTAATATCACAAATTAAACGATTACAAAATTTAAAAAAATACAATGGGAAAACAGATAAAAAATTATTAAAGCTCCAGGATAGCAAACAAAACTGGACTTTAGAGAAACTACAGATAAATTTTAGTAATAATTAAATACTAGTATAGAGGCAATACATAGAGAAATCAGAAAAATAAAGATATATATTTAAAGCAAAAAAGAAAGTGGAACACGAAGTGATAAAGCAAAAGAGAATAACTGGAGAGAACTTGAAAAGGACTTAAAAAAACATACGGAACGGACAATAGGAATTTCTGCAACATGGAAAGATTGCCAAAAAGGAAAAAGAAAACAGACCATAAGAAGAATGTCAAGTTGAAAAAAAGGATAGGCAGAAAATTATCCGAATAAAGATTATAGTACATTTGACAATCACAAATGAAGAGATTTTTTAAATTTTCCCATAGATAATGCCAGATCACAATAGAATATTGATTCTTCATCCTAATTACTTTTTTATCATAAAATATTTCAATTGTTTATCATAAAATATTTCAATTGTAACTGGTAATGGAGATTACAAATAGATATGGATTAAAAAATGAATTCCATTGTTAGGGAAGGATAGCGGTATGAAAAGTTTGTGGAAATATGTTTCCCTGTCCTTTATCTCATATCTAAAAAATCAAATTTCTAATTTAAAAATCACCGGAAATAAGGACTAATCAATTTTTCCTTTTTTTTTTACGGAAAATATCATGGTGCTGCCACCTTCTTTAAAATAGCCGTACCAGGGACCTCATAAGAATAACCAATGGAAATGTATGAAGGAATCAATGGAAGAAAGTCAGTTGAATTTTCAAAGTTTAACAGGTAAATAATTTTAATTCTGACTTCTTAGTTTTACAGAATTCTTCAACTAGACCGTGGGATCCTTTTCTTTCTGTTTTTTAGAACAAAATTACGATTATACACAGATTTTTATGTTTCATTTTGTCCTCTTCCTCAAGGATAGGCATCCACTCAGCAATTTACAAATCAATACTAATTGTGCCCTTTGGGAAAAACTTCCATCCCAATAATACGGTTGTAATCAGAAATAATAGATGGCCCAATAAGACTATGGGGTGGAATAATTTAGAACATTCACAGCCAAAAAAACAAATTACATTAATGCTAATATTAAGTTCATAATAAATTTATTTTATTATAATAATATACCATTAAGTGTTACTTAATTTAAACACAAAATGATTCAATAGAATCATGTGGTTAACAATGAAAAATATATTTGTTAATAAGAGAAACAAGGAAAGAATTCAGTGTAACTTTTCATAATTTTTTTCATTTGACAGAAAAGTTTTGTAGATATTAGAAATATGTTTAGAATAATAGAAAACGTACTTCAAACCATTATTAATTATTTAATTATTTTGCTGGCACATGTTTTTTTACATATACCTAATTTCGTTTTAATTGTATTAATATAAATGACAACATTAACATTTAGATTACATTTTTATAAATTAATTTTTTATAAAAATTTTACATTTTTTAAATAATAAAGTGATTTGTTAAAAATGCGAAACTCACGTAGTTATCTTTATATTTTTTTATAAAATACATGACAAGAGTTTAAATGGATGCACCTTAATAAACTACAAATGAAAAACAAAGAAAATTCATAAAACTTAGTTTAAAAAAAAATTTTTAAATAGATTAAAAACTTACGTTTGAAGAGCCTAAAAAAATTACTTTTAAAAACTATATAGGGAGACAATTAGAACGATTAATACTAGGATTAAAGAACACCTAAATCAACCAGAAAATTTTTCATTTGGATATAATATTCAACAACCATCATTTTTCACCCACAGTCAACACAAAAATACCACATTTAATACTCAAGAATTTCACCAAAATGGAATTATTAGAAGATCTTGAAATTTTAAGAGAAATGAAGCGCAACCCTGGTTGATTTATATTAGTACATATTTAACAACAATATATTTTGTATATACTACTAAAATTATATAAAATATGTGCCACTATATAAAAGTTAAGCGTTAAAGAGACAAAAAATAAAAAAATATTGGTTTTGTAATTTTTATAGATAGTTTTTTAAATTTTTTTAAAATTTTTTTTATTTTTATAACTTATAACCTGTAATATTAATAATTTTTAACTACGTTAACTATTTTTAGAAATGTCCTGATGATGGCTTTGTAAGCCGAAAGCTCTCGACATAATTGCAAAAAAGTGCAAATAATTTATTTCTTACTTTAAATACCTTTTTCTAAATCATTACGATACCCACTTTTCGTTGATACTATAATTCAAATATTATACGGAGTGATGATAAAGTTTGGAACCAAGCTTTTAACTCAAATATGCAACGTCTTTAGTTTTTGCGGCGTGACTTCATAGTTAATTTTTTTCAATGGCACCTCCAATGTTTTCTCTAAGAAATTAACATAGCAATTTTGTTGAGAAAAAGTCATTTTTTTCAAGAAAACTCAAATTTTAATTTTGACGAAACCACCGTATAAAAATCAACAAAAACAGAAATAATCCACAATTTAGTACAAACGTTCAGCTTTTGTTTTGAACACAAGCCCAAGGCTTTTTTTGTGAATAATAAAACCAGAAATAAACTTTATCACTACTTGGTTTTTCATTGCTTTTTTCACCGCGTTCTCCTGATTTAACACCTCTAGATTTTTTTTAGACTATTTGAAATCATGGGTTTATTTCGATAGACCTGCCAATTTGGAAGATTTGTAGCAGAGAATATGCGAGGAAATGGCAAGATATTATTATTTTTACATGTTCATTCAAGTGGTAATAACAAAAACTAGAGAAAAAATTGGGGGTAGCCATTGAAAAA
The DNA here is from genome assembly GCA_951812935.1 of Hermaeophaga mercurialis. Lineage (NCBI taxonomy): Eukaryota > Metazoa > Arthropoda > Insecta > Coleoptera > Chrysomelidae > Hermaeophaga > Hermaeophaga mercurialis. The sequence continues at coordinate 12,768,488 of OX638362.1, forward strand.
AAAAATAACTACGATGTAACTCCGCTAAAACTAAAGAAGTTAGAACCTAAATTTTGCTTAACAATATTTAAAAAAATAAAATTGTCAGAGGATTTTTTAAAACATTGCATAAGTTAAAAGCTTGGTTTCACACTTTATCATCATACCGTATTGAGTAAAACTATTTATACGCAAAAATAACATTATGCATCCAATTAAGTTACTGAAAAATCGCTAAATTTCAAGATCATGGTTATGGCTATAAAATCATCTTAGCTTGAATCATTTCATCAACCATTTTATTTTTTGTAAAAAAGTAAGAGGTAAGAAAATTTGCTCTTGGTAGTACCCTCTTAACGTAAAATGAGTTGCCTATACTCAAGAAACCTTCCTCAAAGAAATCCTAACAGGCCTTCAACCTTCATCGCTCACACCAACTTCCACTTTTACATTTTACATTCAGCACCTACATACCTCGGCCAGGTCAGGTACCGATAGTACTCAGCGTAGTACCGCGTCTTTAGTAGTACGACCGCTAGACGAACGATTCGTAGGAAGAGGTTAAGGCGACAGGTGGCTGCAAACCAACGAGAAGATCCCTTTTTAGTGGACTTTGCAGACGTGACCGCGGTCCCAATCGGACAATTTTTACATATAGCATGTTATTTTTGTGGTTTCAGTGATTCAGGTTTTTGTGTAGTGAGTGTGGGTGGGATTTTGACCAAAGTGCACCCTATGGGATTTTACTTCTGCCGAAATAAATTTTTCAAAGGTAGGCATTAGTTTCTCATTTATTAAATTTTAGAGGGACTCTAACATAAGAATTGAAGGCCACTCAGCTCTTAAATTGGCGGTTTTGGTTTTGAATTCAAAATTGAAGCTACTGTTATCAACGAAAATTAGATACTTTGTTAATCTTGATACGATACAATTACAGTTATTTCAAATAGCTAATTATTTAAACAGAAATGAAGCTTTTACAACTGTTTTTAGGTATTTAATGAAATCAATATTAGAATCATATTATCCAAAGTTGAAGTTTGAAAAGTTTTTTATGGTTTATTGAATTTGATGCAAGGTGGGCAAAATTACGTCTACTAACCAGATCTGCTAATTTTTTTCAGTACTGGGTACTGTTAAAATTAATATATTGCGAATTTTTATAAAGGTAGTTAATTAAGAAATATTAGCTATATTGTATTTTTCGGTTTTTTAAACTCAGTTTTTAATAAAATACTGGTTTAAAATATATTTGTTGTAGGACATTTGATTGAGTTCTAAAGTAGAAACATTTTTTACTAATGTAAAGCTTTATATATATATATATATACTTTCAACATACCCCTGTAACTATTACAACGTTTTTTTTTACTTTAAGGGTATATGAAACATTTTAATTTTATTATAAAATAAGGAAAATTAATTGACTTCTTGTTTGACCCAAAATAACAGATGAGCTTTGAAATTTTAAACAAGACATCCATTATTTAACGTTTTATTGTGAACAAAACTTGAATTGATATACCTACTCTAAGAATATGATTGTTAAATATAATATAGGTTTTCACATAAAAATTTAGAATTTCATCTTATTTCTGATGGTAAAACTGAAAGTGGTGAAGCCGCTTTATTTGATTGATGAGCTTGTAAGGAATACTAATGGAACACGTCTCTATCCTGGGGTTTCTTGTGGTTCTACGTCTTGATATAACATTTAGCAACTTCACAAGATACTTCAGAATCAATTAATGCAGACATAGATGTTTACTTCACTAGTTCAATACCATTCTCATTATATTTGATTCTTTGATGCCATGGTAGGCAGATTAAAATCAATTGATTCTCACCGTCTGGTCTGCTCTTCTTAAGTCATTGATATGAAAAATCTATAGGAAAATAGATACTTATATATGTATTTACTGATATAATGATGAAAGATAGATAATAGATTTTCTATAGGAAAAAAGTTTGAATCCAAGATATTTGATTCTGTGGTTATCCATTACCTCTTCTTGGAAGAAAATGTCTGTACTCTTTTTGATCCATTAAAGTTCACCTCGAATTCCTGGTTCTGTTTTGGGGTTGTCTTTTTATCATCTTTCATTCGGTTTTCGGTGAACTATTTCTTAAGGTAAGTTATTATAAGTTTCAAACAAAATTCAGCAAAAGTTGCACTTATTACAAGTTAATTTATACTTAGGTATAGTATTTCCATTCTAAATTGCAAAACTTAAAATTTTAACTCCATTTACGAGGTTCGTCCAATAAAAGTACTTGTAAAACTTTGTAAGTAATGGGCATTTAAATAGTAGGTATATGTACTCCGTATAATCACTTGATATCTGAGGTAGTGAAGTTCAGTTGGCCAAATCAAATTTGGCTGAGTTTCTATGATCGTTAATTACTTCCTTTCTAAGTTCTCAGGCAGTAGCGTGTTCACACACGTGTTTATTTCCTTAAAATTTTAATTTTTCTTTTCTTTAAAAATATGGCCTTTTGGAGATCATAGCTAAATAGTGATATATCACAAGATCATGAAGTAATGGCAATTATGTACTTAAAAATAAAAATGTATACATACAAACGCAACAAGTTGTTTTAAATATGTTCGGGTATTTAAAAAGAATATAGTGTAAGATCGGAAAAAAAATTTCAACTAACAAAAATAAATTAGCATGTCATAAAAAATGAGTATATTATGTCCCCCACCCCCTTTTTAACTTGTCTTTAAGATTGTTTTTTATTTTTCGATTAAAGTTCATTTTTAGTTTAACCTGCTTTCAATAATTTTTAATATAATCTGGGGTTTTGCTAAGAAAAATTGATAATATAGCAAAAACCTGCGCCAGTCCCAAGCCCCAAGAAAGAAAGATGAGTTAATAAGACGATGAAAAACTTTAAAATTATTGCTACCAACTTTATGAATAGTTTAGTTTTCTAAAAATACTTCTTGTGGAACGATTAATTTTTATTGATGTATTTTTTATACGTGTATCATCGTGAAAGAGTATGTTTAAAATTATTTAATTTACTTGTACAAACTAAACTAAGCCAATTTTATTGAGTAACATAAAAATAACATAATTACGAAAAATGTTTAAACTTTTGTAAACAAAACATTTTATTTATTAATAAAAACTGCGCTTATGGATCTTCTTTGTTTCTTGGATTTTTATTAGGTTTTTTTGAGGTTTTGCAATTTAGAATAGAAATACTATAAAACATTTATTTTCTTAATGTGACCTGTAATTTTCCTTAAATATTTACTTATGCCTTCATTCATCTATGGGATGTGCATGCTATAATGTCTCTGATTCAAACTATTCACAATCTATGTATTTTCTTTGGAAGAACACCAAAAAGAAACCTTGGTTTGCCCCCTTTATTTAGCACACAAATTCCCATTAATTTTAGTACAAATCCATATCGAAATAAATTTGCAATTTTACTATTAATTACAAAGCTTTCCTACTAATCTCTATCTATAAAACACCCCTACATACATATTATCGTCTAATTGCGTTATACCATTTAGAAAAATGATAAAAAAATTAACGCCGTTTTAAAACATTAAAAAAAACAGACTTTCTCTGTGATATAACATATAACTTTTTTGAATTACTTGGAAGTAAAATACCGTAATCGTTGGCATAAGTCATGTTCACGACAAGCGCAAGAAAGTAGGTAACCAGATTCAGATAAACTCAAAGGAGGTTAAATTTACAAATAGAATTCAATTCTCGGTGAGACACGAAACTGCTGTCTGGATGAGTCAGAAAATCATCTCAACGAGATGTTAATATTTAAAGGCCCAGATAAACGTTTTTCTGGGGTAAAATGGTTTCATTTTAATATAAAATAAAACACTCAAAGTGGATATAGGCACACTCCTTTATTGATATTTTCTTTTAATAAGATTGTTTTGAGGACAAAAGTTGTCCATGCTGTAGTAGATACAGTATGGTCCAAATGAAAGGAATAAATTCATTATTTTATAATTCGGCGATTTTAGGGGATAATCCTGAAACCCGTCGATTTATATTTTTAAATATATACTGCTGTATTTGAATTAAAATAATGTTAATATATTTTGATGTGAACTAATCAAATAATATCATTGTGTAATTTTTTTTCTAGTTAAAATATTGTTTCATGCTTAATATTGAACTATTATTTTACAAGTCTTCAATATTTGCTTTTCTCAATCCTCATTTAAAAAAAATTAAAATAAAAAAAATCACTTTGATTATTCTTTCAATTAGCATTAAAATTTTCTATTTAAATTAGTTTCATGTTATTTGGTAGGTTTAAATTAAAATTTATTTTTATTTTTGAATTCTATTTACTATAATTAGTCCCAAATAACTAGGTTTATGATAATTTTGTATTTTATTTTCTTTTAACTACTGCCAAATCAGATTTATTTTGAATTATAATAATCATATGAAATCAATCCTGCATATCAAGTTTTCATATTCTTTAAATTTTTTTATTTATTATGTACAGTATATACCTACCTTCAACTGCTGGAATTTATATTACATATTGATATGGGTGAATAGATATTTAAAAGACCTTTCAATTGATGTATTGCAAGACCCACTTTTCTATTGATTGATGGCGCTCACAGAGATGACGTGAAAAATAAAAATGAGATCTGCCGAAGCGCCCATTTAAAAATTAAAATCGACATTATTTTCCCCTAAAATCGCCGATTTACGAAATAATGAATTTATTCCTTTCATTTGGACCATACTGTATATTAAATTTATGAGATTCCATAATGGATTCAAAGTTCGTTAAATGGAACAAATTTTTTATATTTTTAAGGGTAGATACCTGAGGTGACGACCAAATTTTGTATTATAAGTGCAAGATGTCTAAAAAAAAATTTAACCAGAAGGTGGGATTGTGAATTAAAAATTCAGATTTATTTTTTTAGTGGGGTGATAATTTCGCAATAACATTTTAAAATTAAAATTGACATTTCAGTCCGCCTACTTCACAGTGATTGTCCTACCAAAAAAATCGACCTTCGGAATACATTTGCTTAATAGATCCTCCTATTGCTTTATACTAATTACCTTTTAAACTTTACGGCTTGCTCTTACACCAACGTTTATTTATATCGGTTATGTGTATAACAGTAAAATAACACAGTACAACTCAATTTTAAATTAAGATGCTGTTATAGAACCTGACGCTAAATGACATCAGAAAAAATAACTTTCACAAAATTCTTGCATAATTTTACTTGAGTTGATATCCCCTAAAGACGATCTGTCACCTTTGAACAATGACATAAGACGGAACAGGTTCAATTAATTAATTTTAAAATTAATAGAAAACATGAGTACATTGTCATAATATACTGTAACAGGAATTATTTTCTGAAATTTTGTTTATAACTGATAAATATATTCATATTTCCAAAACATAAATTAAATTATGATTTTAATGATTTTCAAAATGTTCTTATTTTCTTAATTAAATTCTATTTCCATAATATTCAAGTACAATTAATCCAAAAGAAACGGCAGAAAATACGCTATTGTGCTTGTCGTGAAAGTCGTTAAATATAATTAAAAAAATACTCGTAGTTAAGCGCACTTTTTTATCTATTTAAAAATGCTTGCAATAAAGAGTTTTTGTATATTAATGGAAAATTTAGTTCTATCAACGGCAAATTTCCATCAATATTGAGATGTCAGTTATAAAAAAAATCTTGGGTTTTTTGAAGTGCTTACATCCACAATTTCCTAACCAACGAAGTTTTAAATGCTGATTATTGAAATCCAGGATGAACAATACCAAAATAATTCACTTCACCTCACAAATATCACTAGTGGAGATGAAATTGTTAATTTCTAAATACAAAAAAGGGGGCTTTCGTTAAAAATTAATGAAATTGAAATTTTAGACAAATTTCAAAGAGACAACTGTCAAATTTTATTTATAATTTTCTCATTTTTAAACCTATTTTATAAATATTTTTTATGATTTGACAGCAAAATATATGTAATTTAAATTCTTTTAATTTAGATTAGAGAACATGTTTTCACAAAACAAATATTTGGACATTTTTCTTTAGTGGGCATCAAAAAGTTTTCTTCTTAATATAAATTTTAAGGATTAAATTGATTGTTATATCATTCTTTGCTTTATAATAAAAATACAATATAAATTTTAATAACATCATGTGACATGATAATAAATCTTTGGATTCAAAATTTAGTTCAAGTTTACTCATCAAATTTCTATATTTGCCAAAATTTAAAAAATCAGCTAATTTATATTTTAATTTATAATAATAATAATATAAATTAGTTTTAATTTAATAAATTTAACGTGATAAACTTAATGTTGTTTGGAAGCATTAGGTCCCTCGAAAATTCTAAATTTGATTACAATTCAATGATAATTTTTTTACTTTATAATTTTTCATACTTGTTGACTTAAAACTAGAACCCAGCATCAATTTTCTCAAAATTTTTATAAATCATATCAAAAATCCCGTGACGATATTTTGTCATAAGGAATAATAAAATCTTTTATGTTAAAAATGATACTTTAAAATTGAGGTTGATAATATTACATTTATAATGGAATGATGCATTATCCGGGAAAAAATAATTTTATATTTATGTATTTTTATTATATCATAGCATATAAAGCAGCTTTCGAGCAAAAGTTCATAAATATCTGTCAAATTACGTAACAAGAAAGAAAGTATCAAATTCTACACCTAATTACTAATTAATTACAAAAATTCTCTTACCTAAACGTTCTCAATGTAATTTATTTATTAAAAATTAATTTGTGTGAACTTAAAAATAAAGCATATTACTGTTTGCAATGTGAATAAACATTTTCTCGGTGTTACAGTTTCGGAATATTAACGTTTCCTGGTGTTTTAACTTTTTCTCAGTTTTATTGAGGATGTTTCATTGCTCAGAAAGGAAGTGCAGCAAAACTAGAAATGCTTCATTAGTGACAAAATATTTTAATTGGATTTCAAATTAAATACTAATTAATTACCTGCGGTTTTTATATTTTGTCATCGCCGTAAGATTTGTGTAAGACTGTTTTTGAAGAAACCTAATTATCTTTAATTAAAAAAATTGTTGATTCAAAAAATTACAAATTGCATTGTCGTGTTGGCGAGTTTATTTAATTGAACTTATTTTACACAAGAAAAATAAAAGTAAAAATTGAAATAGTAAATAAAAGGGTTATATACGGTTAATGGTCTAACAACAAATTTGAATTAAAAAAATTCTTTATCACTAATTTGAGATTTCTAAATAAATAAATATTTATAACGCATTCTTTATTGGAAATAATGATGTTTCTAGTCATGATTCAGAAAACAATATTTATGGTTTAAAATGTTTCTTCTACTGAATGCTATGACTAGTTCCTTTTAAGTAATAGGAATGCTTTAGCTTTATATTATGAAAAATGATTTGTGTTTACACCAATAATAAACGATTAAAAATTTTAAAACGTTTTTATTGGGTTGCATAGAATTTATAACACATATTTCTGAATTATGCAGATTTTACTCAATTTCAGTGTATCTATTTGCCTTTCACAATACTAAAAAACAAATTTTATCCTCGAATAATGAATAAAATGGTATTTTTAAAAAGAGTAATTATATGCTTTATTATATATTATTACTCTCTTAATTTTTTTTAATCTATTTTGAAACTTGTCCCATTGCATGAAATATATAGTTACAAGTTTACATAATTATATAATTTCTTATCTCTTCAATCAAATTATAGGCTAAAGATTTCAGCTAATCGATTAATCAATTTCAAAATTACTTAATAGGTCTAAGTTCGTGCCATGCGTAAATATACTTTTCATATCTTATGCATATTAGGATGTACATATATCTCCTGATTACTGTTAAGTAATCATAAGAACTAGGAAGTATAATCGTTTTTACAAGTTATTAATTATAATGTCTGAGTTATTAATTAACAATTTAATTTAACTGGTTCTAACATTGCTAATAATTACTTGTTGTTAGTAAAAAACTTTCAGCTAAGAACAAACCCGCACTTCCACTTTATGTCCCCTGTTTTTTTAAAAATGAGTACGTTTAAATCCAATAATTATTCCTACCCTGTACGTACCTTTTTCTCTTTAATAAATGGTTTTTCTACAATAGATCATAATTCAATTGACTGAAATGTATCTGTCGAACGCAGTAGGTACAGCTAAGGTCATATTTCAATATAATTTATTAGCAATATTGGTAAGTATACTGTTTGTATTAAAAGAGCTGTTTAATGACAAATGTCAGCGTGGCTTTATAATAGTGATTGTTGGATAAAAATTTTATACCACAATCGATTATTGAAGAGAAAAAAGTCTGGGTGAAACAATAACTTGAACAATCGGAGACAGAACAAAGCAAAAATTAGAAGAAAAAAATTTGAGAACGATTTGACAACTAAAAAGTAAAAACTATAATATAAAATAATTTAAAGAAGGAAAGTTAAGAAATAAATTCAAGGCAAAGGAGAGCAGGAGAAATACAAAATTTATTATAACCGGAGGAAAAAACAGAACAGAAGTTTTATTGCTCATAGAAATTTTGTGGCAAAATGGGCCACATCTTCAGGTTCAATTACAAAAATTCTGTAATTAAAAAAAAATAGTTTGGTGTACGATAAATGTATATATAACATGGATCGCCAACGGAACTCTTGTTAAGTACAAACATCCAAAACAACAACAGTCTCCAACAAATTGGTGGACTGAGGAAATTGCAGAAAAAAAGAAAGGTCTGTATAAAGTATAGAAGGTTGTTGACACGAGTACATTCAGACCAAAATAGAAGGAATGAGAGAGAGAGCAAGCGATTAGAGATCACAAAATAGCAAAACAAGAACTATGAAGAAAAATCCTGGAAAGAGCTATGTGCTGACCTAGATAACGATATCTGCTGTAAAGCATATCAAATTGTTAGAAATAAAATCACTTACAAACTGTCAATTACATTGAATACTGAAGAAACGGACAAACAAATACAAATTTTATTTCCTATATACCCTATAGACAGTGGCCAAGATTACAAATGGAACAAGAAGAAATAAGAGACTTTACATTAGACGAAATAATATTAGAAGCAGCTAAACAATTGAAAACCAAAAGAGCTCCAGGCCCAGATGGGATACCAAACGAATTCATAAAAACAGTTGTCGAAGTAAATCCAGAACACATTAAACAAGTGATGAATACATGCTTTAGAGAAGGTGTCGGTCCAAAAATATGGAAAATTTCAAAACTAGTTTTACTACCAAAACCGAAAAAAGAGCCACAGGTTTCAACCAAATATACGCCAATATGTCTCCTAGATACAGCAGGGAAAATGTTTGAGAAGGTGGTCAAGAGCAGAATGGAAAAATAATTTGAGGATAAAAGAGTCATCTCAGATAATCAACATGGTTATCGAAAAGGGAAATCTGCAATAACAGCTCTTACAAGAATAAAGGAAATAAGAGAATTTGCCAGAAAAAAAAGAATGTGTTGTGTTGTGCTTATGCTAGACGTATAGAACGCTTTTAATTCTGTGTCGTGGGAACAAATAATAGCAACGCTAGATAAAGCAGAAATTAGCTTTTAGAGATAACTAAAAGAAGTACATTTTTTCGTTATCTTAATTTTAACAAGGGCGCGAATAATGAAGACAGAAACATCATATTCACAACTTAGGTGTATTTCAATGTTGAAAGACTGTAAAATTTACTATAATGGGAATAAGTAAGCGTGAAAAAATTAAATTAACAGTGCTTTTCTTAAACTGGTGCTGGCAAACATTAACGACGTCTCCACAGACTAAGAAAGAAAAATGGTTAATTAACACTTTACACAAAGCACATCAAAAATGTTTTGTTTGTAAAGTTGTTTCAAAGAAATGAGACAAATTTAACCTACAATATGGGGTCAAAAGCTGCAAGTTGCTAATTAATGTAAAAAAATATTTTATTTATCTTTGTTTATAACGGTTGGCACAAATTCGAGAATTATTTCGAAAAGTACCAGGGGCGACGTAATATTTTTTCTTGTGACAAATTGGAAAATGGCATGAAATTGAAGACTTATACAATTTAGTCACGTTTATCACATAACCAATACGCAAACCGATTCCAATTATACTTCTTCATGAAGTAATAATTGTGGTAATACTTGTATTTCTATATTTTCTAGTTTTGACAGATACGTGCAATTACCGGATTCCCACAGCAATGAAATAATAGCAAAGAAAGTGTTGTGCGTTGACTGTGACGAAAAAAGCAGCATTATAACTTATCTATATCTTAAATCGTACAATGTAATTTGCTGACCAAAATACAAATTTCTATTTGGTGCTCCATTAATTTTTTGTTCATGAAATCGAAAAAAATAAAACTATCGAAAACATTTAATTGATCAAAGTTTACTCAAAAGGATTTATAAATTAACTACGGTTTGCGATAAAGCAAAAATCATCTGAAAATAGTTAAATGAACTCAAATGTTTGTATAGACCAAAAAAAGTGTTCAATAAAAGTGATTTACTTATATAAGTTTTGTTCGAGTACAATACAATTTAGTTCAAGTCATCAATACAGTAATGTACCGTAAAAAGTGTTTTTGTTAAGCCGGATTTTCACCAAATTTACAAAACAAAAATCAGCAACTTGTGTCGATTTCAACAAAACTTTTTATCATAATTTTATAACTAATTACTTTGTAGTAATTTCTACAATTAAAAAGCTTAAAACATAGATATTATTCATATCAAACAGTCATTTTCGTGTGAGTATTTTTTGTATAATTGATTCTGATGCTTAGCAAATCTAGCTCTGAATGTTTAAAAATGTGTGAGATTTGCCAAGTGAACAAATTTATTTAGATGCTTTGGTGTTCAATATACCGAGATTCTATTAGTTTTTCTGATTGTAAAAATATTTGTCCATTTGAACACTATGTACACAAAGTATACGAATCTTATTAAAAATTGAATTAAAGCGAGGAAACGTCATTTTGCGACATGATAATGCAACATCCCATACCACACTCACATTTAAAATGACCCATCTGTCCCGCAGTCCTGATTTCGCACCTAGTGATTTTTTTACGTTTCTTACAATTAAAAATAAAATACGTGGTCAACGTTTTTCCTGCCATCAAAAAGCTGTGAATGCATTAAAAGCACAGATTTTAAGCATAACAACTTGTAAATGAAAAAAGTGTTGTAATAATTAGTTCGAAATTATGAAAAAATGCTAGAATGTATTCACGAATAATCAGTTTAGATATACTTAGACAGTGAACAAATTTCTCATTTCTGAATTAAATGTAGAATAAATTCTACGGACGAACCAAGGAACATCTACAAAGTTTTTGTAGATTGGTCATTTCTTACTCAATTACTTTTGTCCGATATTTCGATCAATTATTGACGTTTAAGGACTAGTTATAGTTTACGGTATAAACATATTTATAATACCTGAAACGTATCTCGTGATTGTTTGGCAATTGTATTTGACATATTAGTAGTTTCGTTTGCGGTTTATGAAACTTACTTTAATCAATGTCATTCCGTTAGCTTTGATTCGCTATTTCGGCAACCATTGTTCTATTTTGTAAATTTGATTTCGCAGATTTATCAAACCATGTTCTTATCTTGGTTGCAAATAAGCTGTAGTGCATAGAAATAATACCAACAATATTAGTAAACAATTTCAATGCGGTATTAATATTCCAAACGTACGTCTAATAAACTACTTAAATAATAAATGTGCGGTTTTGATTTTAAATTTTAAAATTATCAGGTAACCGAAACAACAAATATATTTATTTATATTAGCAAGGTTTTTCCGTAGAACACTCTGTAGTAATATAGATGACCCACTTTATATATAGATAGACATTTCTCAAACTTCTCAATTTCCAATACTTCTAATATAATCACGAGAAAAGTTCATATTATTAGACACACCCATTGCATTATTAAAAAATAATACTATACTGTAATTTCTATTTCACATTCAAACCAAACGCTCCAAATATATCATTCATCTATTGATTGTGATACTCATTAAGGTTCATTGTAACTGTAAGGTTAATTTATAAGTTTGCTTCACTGAATCATACCATAATTTTAAAATATATTCGACAATAATCATATTTAATATTTCTTTTTGTATTTCTAATGATCCATCCGATATAACACACAGACTTAATATTAATTAGATTGGGGATGTAAATCTTTTAAATTTGCAATGACAAATTCTTTTCCATATTCGCCAGAGTTTCGCGCCAAAAGTAGTCGAACTATGAATTTTAAATTTCAGAAAAATATTCCCTAAAAACCAGTCCATACACAAAAATGTCAGCTTTTATATGGGATGAAAAACAGTCGGTAAACAAAACAAAAATGAATAGAATTAGTTTCTATCTTTACTTTGTGGAATTTCGCTGAATCGCATTTTCAAAGAGTGATATAAGATTGACAACTTTCTTTTATAAGCGTGCTTGACTTCATATCATAAACATTTCAGCCAATCATTACACAGTATGATTTCTGGCTATAAAATTTTAAAATATAATAATATTCTTATTTTCCTAAAAAAATTGATTCAATATTATACAGGTATTTAGTCCACTATAATTGAAATTCCCAGGATTAATTGCCCATTCAGTATATACTGAGCAATTTTAGATAGTTCTTAATTTCATATTCCTCCAAAGAAATTAAGTTCTTCTTTTTCTCACTTATATGAAGTACTTTCACTGTTGTTTCAATTGTTTTGTTAAGTGTAATGTGACTTATCTGGTTGTTTTAATCTATAAGATCGTAAGTGTTCACTGTAGCTTATTTCAAAACTTCTAAGGGTCTGCCCAAGGTAGGTGGCGTTACAACCAGGACAATTTAGTTTGTAAATACCTGTGATTTTAATTTATTCATTTTAAGTTTTACGTTTAAAAAAAATTAACCTACATTATTTCCTAGTTTAAATGATATTATAGAATATGTTCTATTTGATATAATTTTTGATAATTAATTTTCCTTTTAAAATAATTCCCACTGATTGGTACTGAAAAAGCTCTATTATCATGAATAGATTATTGCTGGAAAGGAAGAACATCAACACAGAAGAGAAACAAATAAAAATGAATAATAAAGGAATATATTTATAATATAAAATAATCCTCCTAAACTAATAAATCAATAACAACAATGTACCTATTTAAAATAAATCTAAAATTTGGGATATTTAATTCAAATAAACCCTTAATATTGTTTTCAAAAAAACATTTAAAAATCATTTCCATTCAAATTTTGAGAATTTCTAGGTAAACTCCAACAACAGTTTGAATCAGATCAGAAGTCATTACGAAGTATGCGTTCAATTTGTAAAACATTCTTATTTTGGATTGAAAGCTATTAAAATACATGAATTTCTGCCTTTTGAAGTTCATCAAGCATATCAAAATATTGTAATTTTTTAGACAAATCGGTAATTTGGGTCAACCATTGCGAATTGGATTGTTCTAACTTCAAAGTTCGATACAGTGACCTCGAAAGCATTGTTCGAAATAAGAAATTAAAGAAAAAATTGTAAAAAAATTCGTTTTCTTTTCTGAAATAAAATTAAAATCACTGTAACAACAAAAGCTTACAAACTATAATGTCGATAAGCACATACAGGTAGGTAGTAGTAAACGGGAATATCCGATAAGCTAACACAATGTTCAGGTTAAAGAACTAAAATTGTCGTAATTAGTTTCAGATTTCATACCAGAGCGATCCGTTTTTTGCGCGCGATTTATCGTTTAATAACATTATTTTCATTTTCTAATTGGTGTTCATTGTATAATTAGATGAACGTGGAACGTATTCTTTTGAATTTACATAGCAACGCTTATTATTTTCCAACGTTGCATTGGAAGGTTGTAATTTATAAGCGAACAAGACAATCTGGAAGCGGTCGACTGCAACCGGTCATGTATAATAAAATAGTTAATTTAGTAAAATTAAGTAAACAAAAATGGGTGTTTCACTAAACAATACTTTGCCGAGTTTTCCCCCTTTCATAAAAAGTTTTTAAAAATGGACCTGAACTATATCGCCGCTCTAAAAGAGAGTATAATTACACTTAAATAAAACTGCAAATAAATAAAAAATAATAAATACCTATTTTCATATTATTTATCCAATTTGACACATTTTTAAAAACGTAGTGACCAATTCAAAGAAAAATAATATTTACTAAAAACAATTAGTTTCTTTAGATCATTTCAGTAAAAACGACCCTTTTAAACCTATTTTCATGTTGTCAAATTTATTAAAATATGGCCTTCGGTATTTTTTAGGACCACCAAAGCGTTTTTATCCTTAGATCTATCTACCTTCATTATTATCACCAACATTCTTAGGATTCCTCAAATTTCAATCGGTTTACGCTCGAGTCTGTTGTACTTTCACGGCACTTCTAACCCACCTGCTTGGTTATTGTATAATTATTTTCTAAATTTCTTTCGTTTGCCTCTGTAAATTATAAAGAAATGGATGTACAAATTCGAGAAATAACAAGCTCTTTCAAAATCTGCAAAAATACACAGGGTGTCCCATTTAAATTAAAAAAGTTGAGGGTATTTCCGGTTAAACCGGTTAAACACAATAATGTACATCAGATGCATTTTGCCCCATTGCACTTACCTACAAAATTTCATAAATATCGTCCGTTTCGTTTCAAAGATATTTACTTGGTTCCATACTTTATCCCAAACCTATATAAATGTTTGGTGACTTTACGTATAATTTGTATTTGAAACAAGGGAGTAAGTAAGACTATTTGAAAAATATATCAGTAATAATTTCTAGTAGTTGTGAAATACTCAGTGCGGTTCAAAAAATTTATTAATATACATACATACATAAGTTCATTTTTGTGAAATGATTGTACCTGAACTAAAACTCAACAAAGTAGGCCCCTCTATTTTATAAAAACCGAAAAAAATAGTTGGGAAAATAGTGAAATAAAATTTATGTACAAAAAATGACAAGACTTTATAGTATTTCTATTCTAAATTACAAAACCTCAAAAAAATCTAATAAAAATCCAAAAAACAAAGATATTCATAAGTAATAAAAGAAAGACTCTATATACATAGTGTACAATTATGATCCACTTTTAGTTTTTATTAATGAATAACATATTTTATTTTGATAGTATTTTCTTTTCTAAGCTAAAAACAATTACTCACACGCGCTACTGCCTGAGAACTTAGAAGGGGGAGGATTTAAAACCATAGAAACTCAGTCAAATATTTATAAATGCGTATGGGGTTAATTGTGATGACTTGATTTGGCCAACTGAACTTTACTACCTCAGATATCAAGTGATTATACGTGGTATATATAATATTTAAACGCTCATTTCTTATAAACTTCTTAACATTTACAAGTACTTTTATTGGACGAACCTCGTAAATAGAGTTAAAATTTAAGTTTTGCAATTTAGAATAGAAATACTATACTATTGAAACATATTTTTTTCCCTTCTTTCCTCTGATATACATGAAATTTTTGTATCTCTTCTAAATCTGACGATGAACTTAATACTAACAATATTATATTCTGAACATTAGATATCAGTTACAAACTTTTCAAATCACCCTGTATATTACCCGGATTTGTTTGATTATTGACTTCATTATAACCGGTGACAATGCATAATTAAAGGGCAATTAATTTACACAGATCACAAAGCGAACAGATGCTTCACGAATCGTGGCAATTATCCATCACATTATCCTTTTTCGTCATACATTTTTTTGTAAACAAAAATTTTCTGCCTTTCCCTTGTGCAATTATTGTTTGTTACTAAATAGCACGCGGAACCGAAACCGAATTTCAAGGAACTCCTCTCTCTTACAAAACTATCTTGAACAGTTTACTTTTAAGGTACATTGAGAAATAAAAAGATACAAACAAAATTAAAAATTGAAAAAATAATAAATAATAGAACCATTAAAAGTGAATACATTTTGGAATTACACTGAAAATTTTACGCCTCTATTTTATAACCAATCAAATGCTTTTATTTTAAATGGTTTCTATGGCAACCACCAAAATTTCCGGAAATTTTTCTCTTGGTGGGTACCCTAGACGAAATTTCACTGGAAATTTTTTTGACCTTGAGAAGCGCTTATATGCGCATGACATAACGACTCGACGGTGTTATTAAAAAAGTTACTTACAAACTTTTCACTTTTCACTAAATGATTTCAAATATGACAGATGACAAACGCATAACTAGCCAACCTTGCAAATTATTTTAGCCACATTTTAACTTTTTTAATTCATGTCGGTCAAGTTTTGAAATTTTATGGTGTAAAATTTTCTTACCGAATACCACACGTGCCTAAATTATTATCAGGAAATTTTTTAGGCACTAGTGGTATTATAAGTGAAAATATAAGTTACATGTAAAAAATAGGACCTAGAACGTTTCTATAATTTAAAAAATTAAAAACGTTTTAAATAAAATAAACTTGTAGCTTGTATATGGATTATCTTTATCATGTTGCGAATGATATATGCTGATGCCTGCTACTTGAATTCTGCTGAACGAATTGTAATAAAAGTTACCTCAATATTTGCCTGAATAAATACTTAGAATGATGCATATTTTTATCTATAAAAAAAGTTCACGAAAAATGAAGAAATAAAAAATTCCTCTCTTGTTTACAGAGTGTGTCCACGGATGGGGTTCTCAAAATATTTATTTTTAGTTTTATCGAAAAATATCAATCTTGATAAAAAGTTTTGTTTTTCTAAAACAATATTCTAGTGATCTAGTGAATGACATTTATGTCATTATCATATCATACTAGATACTAGATACATACTCGTAATTCACAGGGTTTCATATAAAATCGAGTATAAAATGAAGCAAATAGGATAAAATATTTTTCTTCATTTCATGGAGTATTACATTAAGCTAAACTTTCTATCAAGAATTACATTTTTCGATAAAACTAAAAAATGTTCGTCTTGTGAACCCCATCCATGCACACGCTCAATAAAATAATCTGAAATTAACATCCTTATAACCACAGATAAACCATTATCTAAAGCAATGCTGTAAATTTAGAGTATTAGTCAAGTATTAGGTAAGTAGCAATTTATGAAGACATGACATTTTTGTTCATAGTGTCAAACGCTCTTTTTCCTTTGTTATAATATTTGAGCAGTTCGTCTTTAGTAAACCGGAAAATGTGCATAAGTTTAAAGTATTAAATTATTTATATTAATTCGTCATTATAAGGTAGACCTCGTTCATGTCAAAAATCCAGGGTCACATAAAACTAGGAAAAGGTTTATCTGCTTTTATCGAATTATCACTTTATCGTTAAAATTACCATAGAATCCTTTATTGTTGTTTAATTTATACTTTCATCCATTGATGACTATATAGTAGTTTACATTTATTTTATATAATATATAACCTTAAGAATATCTAACATTTTTGCAACCCAATGAATCCTACCAACACCCCATTTAGGCCAATCTCTTATTATTGCGTTATATTTTATTTTTTTAATAAAAAAGTTATATAATTGCACGTTAAAATTACATTCAAACAGGGGTAGAAAATGCAGGAAAACTCTGGGACGCCTCCATCTTTGTGTAAAATTGTTCCGCGGATGTGGTAACAGTTTAATATTCTTATATTTTAGATTTTTATTAGACAAGACAGCAAAAGACATAATTATGAAAGTAAGTACAATTACAAACCTTAGATTTAGCTCCATATTTTCCATAGTCTATACAATAGAACTTCAGGATCTGTAGAAACATGACTTCCAGTTCGTTAACAATTTTTATTCATGGCTTCCCTTTTTAGCTTCATCCCCCCAAATTTCAATTCCTGATTTTTTTTGAGTCTTTAACTCCAACAATCAATCTCTTTTGGGGTCGTTCTCTTCTTCTTCTTTCTCCTTTTCCCATTTCTTCTCACCCATCGTAGCACAATCACTTGTGTGATATCTAATTTCCCATATAGTTCATACAGCTCTTTGTTTCATCTTCTCCTCCATTCATTTTCCTTCATCTGAACTCATCATATAAAAAATAGCACAACAATTTTGTTGTCGTGTTTTTCAGGAAAATACAAATTTTATTTTTGACGAAAGCACCATACAAAAATCAGCAAGATGAGGTTCCTCCCCATTTTGACATTCAGGCACGTGCATATTTGAACGCTACTTTTCCGGAACGATGGAATGAACGAAGAGGATCAGTGGAATGGCCACCACGTTTTCCAGATCTAATACCCCCTGATTTTTTTGTAGGGCTATTTGAAATCAAGGGTTTATTTCCATGCCAATTTGGAAGATTTTCAGCAGAGAATACGCAAACAAATAGCACAAATCAGCCTTGAGATGATTACTCGCACCATCCAAAGTGTTTACATTCATGCATGACAATGTCAGGTAGATGAAGGATTACAGTGTAAACATTTAAGCTGAACGTTGTTTTGAACTGTAGAATATTTGATTTTTTGTTGATTTTTATGTGGTGGTTTTGTCAAAAATAAAATTTGACTTTTCCTGAAAAAGATGACTTTTCTCAACAAAATTGTTATGCAAGATATTAATTTTTTTATATCGTCTTTCAAGTGGTAAGTCCCTCTATCAAAAACCAGAGAAAAAACGGGTATTTGCTATTCAAAAAAATTAACTACGACGTCACCACGCAAAAACTAAAGACATTGCAACTTAAATTTTGCTTGTCAATAGTGCCATTAAAAAAATAAAATTGACCTGTCCGAAGAATTTTCTTAAACAGTTTGCATAATTGAGTTAAAAGTATGATTCCATTCTATGTCATCACACCGTATACACCAAAAAAACTAAATATGTTACAACTTAAATTTGGCTTGTCAATAGTGTCATTTAAAAAAATAAAATTGACCATTCCGAGGAATTTTCTTAAACACGTTGCATAATTAAGTTAAAAACTTGTTGCCAAACTTCATCATCACACCATATATTATGGCTACAGCTATATCAGATCTGGTACCAGAGAAAAAATGTAATATTTCTAAAACAAATAATGTTTAGCACGGTTACTATATGTCGTCTGGTCTACTAAATAACCTCTGTATTAAAACAAAATTGCATTTAATCATACTTATCTGGTCACGTTTCTAGCATAATCTTAATCTCATTACAAAACTAACTACATGATTAGATGAAGGCAATAATAATAATAAAAATAATAACAACAACAATAATAATGTTAGTAATAGTGTTAATATCATTATTTAATGTAAATAATCATGTGCATTCTGTTATACACCTAAGAAACTCTGAATCGATAAGTTCGTTAAATTTTTGAATTCAACCCATTTCACCATTTGGTTATATATTCTTTAAACTGGCTGATTAGAAGAACTAAAAGGAAATACAAAGAAGGAAATAGAAATAGTATCAACACTGCTCATAACCTAATCTTTTTCAATAGTTTCTCATAATACAAACAATAGACGATTTATCGAATCTACCAAAAAATAAATCCCTGTCCTTAAATAAAATCAAGATTTGTGTTAACGTCACTGCATCATTTGCGTGAGTGTGTGTGTTCTGTATTCAGCAATCTTAATTCAAGCCGCATTTCTATTTACATCTGTAATGTTACGGCCGACAATTAGTTTAAACGTGCCGTTAGATTTTAATGCTTGCTAATTTATTCCGGACTATTACTTCACAGCCGAGCCTTAATATTAAGGGTCAACGGTCCAGAAAAAATATTTGTACTAAACACAATAGCGAAAATTATGTGATTTCCAGATTAATTAACTAATTAGTTTGAACTGAAGCCATTTTTTAGAATGATGATATATTTTAATTGTATTATTTCGGGTCAAGTAGAGGGACGAATAAATTTTAACGAAACAGATGTAGGTCTGCCTCAGGGAAACGTTCTTGGGTCTGTGTACTCTACATCCTTTATAGAACAGAAATATGAATTTGTCGAGAATGAATTACAAAAATTTGTGTGAATCTCTTGATTTTAAGATATAGAACACGATTAGGAAGAAATAGATTTAAGTTGTTAATAAAGTAATAAAATAACCAAAATGTATTGATCATAGGGTGTGAGATATGACTTATATTTTCAATCTTATGGTGGTTTGTGTATTTATTTAATTTTATAGTATTTACTTTTGATCGAAATTGTTTTCTGCATTACGTTAAATTTGTGTTCCACAATAATGATTTTTAAGAGACTTAAACTCACTCGTTCACAATACTGAAACTATAAGTAATAATATGCTTGAGTTGATTTGTTATATCGTGAATCATTCTGTAAATGTTTAGTTTCGTATACAGAATGTTTTACGTGTAATGGTACGGTCTCTTATGTATGTGTCTGCTTAAAATGGAATCATATGGAAAACAATTGTTTTATTAATTTTAAGAAAAAGGTTATTCTTCATAAAAAGTTCTGCATGGTCTAAAACCCAAAATGAATCATCAGATTTCAAATTTATTTCAGGTGTATAAGTGGTTTATCAAAAAACATAAACAATTATTTTTAACAATAAACATTTGAATAGAAGTATTAATCAATCAACAGTTACAAAGATAGCAAATAAATTCAAGAATTGTGGAAGTAATTACAATAATTTTTATAAAAAACGAATTAAAAAAACACATTAGCTGGATCATATTTTTTGACAATCTATGAACGCTAAAAGTTACAATTTTTTCAAAAACACTTCAATGACTTTACCCAACTACCTTTACAAAATCTTCAACGTATTTTTTTCCAAAAATAAGATGCCTCATGCCATGATACATTGGTTGTTAAAGAATACTTTGAAAACATTTTCATTGAAAAACCAATTCATATATATTCAGATCTATTTTGGCATGCTAGATCTCCTCACTTAACCCCTCTCGACTATTTTTGATACGGTTACTTGAAACAAAACATTTATGATATGATAAGGGAATTTGGAATGACTTAAAATTTAATTTTTGATGCACACTTTATTATTTATGTGTATTTTGCTATTTGCAAAATAAATTATTGTTAGGCATTTTTACGTATTTAAATCAATGTCAAATTATTAGAAAAAGTACTAAGAAATGGAAGAGATAAATAGTCGATATTGAATTTATAAAATTGAAAGTAATTTATAATGTTTTCAAATATGTGTATTAATATTTACAAAACATAACAAAATCCGTTTTCATGATAATTTGATGTAATTATAGATTTGAACGTAGTTTTCAATTTTGATAAACTTTTTTCAATGTTATCAAAAATACTACTTTAATCTAGGGCAAAAGGTATATTATTTTTTTCAAACCTCGTACACGACTAAAAAATGTTGATGTCTAATATTTTAGGTTTTAGATAGAGTAAAACTTTTTTTTGAAATTTTATAATTTTATAAAAAAAATTTCATACGATTCCAACGTAAGTGGACGAATGTATTCCTTTATTTATGTGCGGCATTTTTGACTTTTGATAATTTCAATTTATTGTTAATTTTCTTAGAAGTCGACACCTTTTGTTAAAAGGGTGTAAAAATTAACTACATACATATTCTTTGAATTATTGCATTTGCATCATACTATCTTAACATTAATATTCTTTATCTCCGATAGTTTATTATCTTTCATGGAAATTATTTACGATTTAAACGCTCTTTAAGAATATTTTTGCAACCTTATGTTAATGGTTTTGTCAGGACATGTGCCAGCTGACGTCTAACTCCGACAGAAAGAAATAATACATGCAAAATTCTAAGAATCTTTTAATAGAGGTCGTAATACGCTGTCATTATTTATTCCTTACCGTTTATTATAAAAAACCAAATAGGTTTTCATTACTTTTTACTATGGGATCATCCAATTAAAATAACAATTAATACAGTTTCAGTCATTAACTGAAAGAGTCTAACCCTTATTTATCATATTGAAAATTGTAATGATCTTAAGAATACCTCATTAACTCATGTTTTTGTGAAACATTATTGCATAGAGATAGTGTAATTCTATGGAATATTTTACATGTTTTTATATTTACAGATAGTTTCTTTAATTTATTCTTACTTAAATTAATAAAGATGTTTCGATTTAATATGCAATATAGCAAATGCCTTTAGGGACAAAGTCTTATATGGTCTTTTCTCTACTTTCATCATGAATTTTTTCGACCCTGTTGTATGTGTGAGTAACACTTTTCCAAGCTTTGTCTCGATACTTTTTTTCTCGGTCTTTGTCTGTTCATTTTTCCTCCTAGTATTTTTACAAGATCCTTCTTACAAATTTTATATTGCTCCTTTCGACTAATGTGACTTAACCGCCTTAACTCATATGTTTTGATTTAATATATTTATGTCATGGTCTAATTTTCATTTTATTTCTTCCAAAAATTTGCTCTTTTCTCCCTGCCATAGAAAACCGTTGGCGCCGTTATTTTCCAATGTATTAAAATTTTTGATATCTTCTTTGATCTTAACACTATTTTTCGTTAATATTATTGTTGTTCTGGAAGTGTCTTCTTACAAAATGTGTGCTGCTGCTCCCTACATTTTCCTTTTTACTTACATCAAAACTTTCTGGTCTTTCCTCCCCCTAAATCGAAAGTACCCTCAGAATTATTTGTTTAATTAATGATTTCCTCCAATTTTTGAGGTTGTTATCTGGTTAAATGGTATTTTACTCCACTGTATAAAAACTCAAAAGTGGTTTATTAAAATGCTGTATTCCTCGTTTTAACAGATTTTTTACACAAAACCGAGTATGTAGGAATTCTAAATAACAAGATCTTTCAAAATCTGCAAAAATATACCTATTTAAATTAAAAAAGTTGAGGGTATTTCCGGTTAAATCGGAATTATATTATTAACAAAAAAATGTACATCAGCTGCATTTTGCCGCATTTCCCTTACTTTATCCCAACCATGTATATCAAAAAAGATGTTATTCATTGTCTCTGGTATAGACTGCATTTTATTAAATCTATTTTCCAAGGTTTTTGCAGACCACTATTACCTTCGTAGACTAATAGTCCATCACTATAACCTAAAATCAATTATATTAGCTAATTAGAAATGTATTATAACTATTTGATGTCCCATCAAAAAGTAATTATCAATGCTAACGTAAAAAGTACAAGGTATTTAAGGAAGTATGCAATTTTCGTGTCGTTTAAAAACCGTTTGCCAAGATATTAGGTAATTTCTTCTTCTATTATTACATGTCCCAGTGTCTCTAATTACATACCGTTAAATGTCTACCGCAATATTTTTCTAAGGGGGGTAAACGAGATGTAAATAATGAGCATAGAACTAGTATCGACCAAATTTTAAAGATACAAACGGTCAACTTTTGCAATTATTTTAAGCAACACAGGAAGGACAAAATCTAATAAAACTCCGGCAATATTTTTTTATTTGTGGAGAACAAATGCAGACAAGTGTGCTTATTTTGTTGTCTGTATCTTTACTTAATTTGATGTGATTATTAAGGATATTCTGTTAATGAATGTTGCATAATTGTGTGTTAGTTACGCCTGCGGTGTGTATTGCAGTGGAAAATGTCAAAAGCGTGTATTAGTTACGCCTATGCTTGTTCTTGTGACTGTGGTCTTTTCCCGTTATCGTGGGCTTCTGTCTATTTCTCTGGGTCAACGGTGCCGCTACTTCATCTCCATTTAAATTTTTACTTGTTTTATTTGTTTAGGTACAACCACAAGGAATTTTGTTTTTTACTAAACTTATTGAATCTAAAAGATCTACTTATAAATTTTCGACGTGTAAATGGTTTTTCTTTTTTATAAAGGTTTTCACACATCTAGCTCGTCTATTCAAACTCTAAACAATTCATTAAAAAAATCGCTGTACTACCTACCCCTTTGAAAAATAAGAAATTGGGATATTAGAAAAAATCGCAGTACCACTCCCACGGAAATTTTTGAGAATTTAGTTATTAGAAGAAAATCATAGAACTGCGAAATCATTGAAAATTTGATTATTAGAAAAAATCGCAGTACTACTACCATGGAAAATTTTCAGAATTTAGTTATTAGAAAAAAATCATGAAAATGCGAAATTTTTGAGAATTTGATTATTAGAAAAAATCGCAGTATTACTCCCATGGAAATTTTTGAGAATTTAGTTATTAGAAAAAAGTCATAGAACTGCGAAATTTTTAAGAATTTGATTATTAGAAAAAATCGCAGTACCACTCACATGGAAATTTTTGAGCATTTAGTTATTAGAAAAAATCACAGAAATGCCAAATTTTTGAAAATTTAATTATTAGAAAAAATCGCAGTACTACTACAATGGAAAATTTTCAGAATTTGGTTATTAGAAACAAATTATTGAACTGTGAAATTTTTGAGAATTTGATTATTACAAAAAATCGCAGTATTAATTCCATGGAAATTTTTGAGAGTTTAGTTATTAGAAAAAAGTCATAGAACTGCGAAATTTTTGAGAATTTGATTATTAAAAAAAAACGCAGTACTACTCTCATGAGAATTTAGATTTTAGAAAAAATCGCAATACCCTTGGAAATTTTTGAGAATTTAATTTTAATTATTAAAAAATATCCCAGTACTAATTATTCGAAAAATTTTGAGAATTTAGTTAACAGAAAAAATTCACAGAACTGAGAAATTCGAAATTTTGGAGAATTTGTTAAGAAAAAATCACAGATCTACCTACCCCCTAGAAAATTATTGGTGTTTAGTTTTCAGAAAAAATCGCAGTACCACCCCTTGTAAATTTTTGAAAATTAGGTTATTAGAAAAAAGTCTCAATATTACCACCCCCTTGGAAATTTCCTTTGGGTAAACTTTCCTATTTAAAAGCATAATTTAAAGTAGCCAAATGAAAATACAACTACTACAACTAAATTGAACTCCTACAACTAAAATAAAGCTGCTATAAAAAAAGAAAAATTACAAATTTGAAATATTTTTGAAGAATTAAATTGTAACAGATATTTCACAAAAATTAGAAACAAGAAATTGAGGCATATTCCGACCAATTAAAATTATCAAAAATGAATATAGTCTGACTATCATTACTCTCTAATCTATTTTTCATGTAAATATTGCAGAGCTGTCAAATCTGTTGCAGGCAAAATTTATGCCTGTAGTAGGTAATCAGATTGCTTATACCCAAGATTCTGAAACGCATCTTT